>JAJOZX010005036.1:62500-90000 GCA_023014485.1 Bathynomus jamesi | reverse complement strand
TATATATGAAAAGAAGGATCAACACAACGGCAAACATTTTCATTTATTTGTACATCAGACGTTTCGACAAATCTTTTGTCATCATCAGTGAGTTGTCTTAAAACCTTAAAACAAAATTGAAAAGTGAAAGTTACATCAATACAATATTAAAACCATTAAAATTAAAACCTTAAAGCAAAATGAAAATTGCATCAATACAAAATTAAAATCATTTAAATTTCATCACTATAAAAACTAAAATTAAATTAAATTTCATCACTATAAAACTAAAATTAAATTACCTCAATAGGTAAATACACAATGTTTACATCCACCTCCATACTTGGCAAAGTCTAACGGAACACTAGATGGTCAGAGGATTAGAAAGGGTATGTCTGTGAAAACGGTTGGTTAGTCAAAAGAGTCGTAATTTGTAGGATGAGCTATTATTATTAAGGGAGGGTTTGTTTCTATAGATGTACAAAGATTCTAAAATTCGGAGTTCTGTAAGGTTATTGGATCTAGTTAAAATTTCAAACTGAGTTTTGTGAAGGGATGGTCGTTTCATTACTGTGGTTTCTAATTGCGGATTGTGGAGGGCTACTGAGGGGACGGTTGGTACGGACTGACAAGCCCAAATGTTGAGAAAGGCGCACCTCCAGTTGGAGTTGAGTGCTGCCAATATACGCAGCCTTACAGCTGTCGCACGTGTATTTGTAAACAACATTGGGGCATACAGTTTTGGGGAATTCATCTTTGAACTTTAAAAAATTTGATAATTTAAGTGGGTTGACGAAGGCGAATCTAAAATTTATTTGGGGATAACTAGACTTGAGTAGTTTGGACAATTCACCTCGAATACGCAATGATAAATAACCATAAAAAGGTAATTTAATATATCTGGTTTCTTTTTGTACTGTAGTTACGGGAGTTTAGTATCAAAAGTGTTATTTAAAAATTTTCTTAATTGGTTATCGAATAGATGAGAAGGGTAGTAATTGTTAATAAAGTACTGTTTTAAAATTTAAATTCTTCGTTTAACGAAAAGTAATCCGAACAAATACGGTAACTTCTTGTTAATAATGTTACTATAGCACTAATCTTATATTTATAAAACATACAACTTAAATAATTGGTTCCCAAGCCAGTAAAAGTTTGTTTCCGTTAAACGAAGAATTTAAATTTTTAAAACAGTACTTTATTAACAATTACTACCCTTCTCATCTATTCGATAACCAATTAAAGAAATTTTTAAATAACACTTTTGATACTAAACTCCCCGTAACTACAGTACAAAAAGAAACCAGATATATTAAATTACCTTTTTATGGTTATTTATCATTGCGTATTCGAGGTGAATTGTCCAAACTACTCAAGTCTAGTTATCCCCAAATAAATTTTAGATTCGCCTTCGTCAACCCACTTAAATTATCAAATTTTTTAAGTTCAAAGATGAATTCCCCAAAACTGTATGCCCCAATGTTGTTTACAATACACGTGCGACAGCTGTAAGGCTGCGTATATTGGCAGCACTCAACTCCAACTGGAGGTGCGCCTTTCTCAACATTTGGGCTTGTCAGTCCGTACCAACCGTCCCTCAGTAGCCCTCCACAATCCGCAATTAGAAACCACAGTAATGAAAACGACCATCCCCTTCACAAAACTCAGTTTGAAATTTTAACTAGATCCAATAACCTTACAGAACTCCGAATTTTAGAATCTTTGTACATCTATAGAAACAAACCCTCCCTTAATAATAATAGCTCATCCTACAAATTACGACTCTTTTGACTAACCAACCGTTTTCACAGACATACCCTTTCTAATCCTCTGACCATCTAGTGTTCCGTTAGACTTTGCCAAGTATGGAGGTGGATGTAAACATTGTGTATTTACCTATTGAGGTAATTTAATTTTAGTTTTTATAGTGATGAAATTTAATTTAATTTTAGTTTTTATAGTGATGAAATTTAAATGATTTTAATTTTGTATTGATGCAATTTTCATTTTGCTTTAAGGTTTTAATTTTAATGGTTTTAATATTGTATTGATGTAACTTTCACTTTTCAATTTTTTTTAAGGTTTTAAGACAACTCACTGATGATGACAAAAGATTTGTCGAAACGTCTGATGTACAAATAAATGAAAATGTTTGCCGTTGTGTTGATCCTTCTTTTCATCTGTAAGCTCCGGTTCCCTAAGGAGAAGTCAATAGCTTTGATATATATATATATAATATATATATATATATATATATATATATATTATATATATATATTATATATATATAATATATGCCATTAAAAAACCAATTTTTTTCCCCTCCATTTATACATAAACTCCATTCAAGGTGAAGTTCCTTCCCCTCTTTTAATTTTGCTTAAGGCCACTGAAGGTATTTAATGAAAATTCATTTACAAAGATTGCAGAAATATCTGAAACCATTTTTGTAATAATTTGTTAAGACTTACAAAACATTACCATTACCTATTTATTTCTTAATAATTAGATTAAAAATATTATCCTTTATAGAATATTTGTGGATATTTTTTATTTTAAGCAGATCTATACTTAATTAACAAAAAATATTATTATAGATTTTCTATGCAGAATTTCACGCATTTGTTAATATTTTATATTGTGTTAAGTTGAAATACTTAACACTAAGAATCCTAATATTATTATAATCCATGATTTAGTATAGGAGGACCTCCGAGGAAGAAGTGGCTAAGCGACAAAGGTAAAAAACGCCACTTCTTTCAAGGGGGGGGCCTCATATATGAACATATTATTCGTGGAAGCTAATGTGAGAACTGTTATTCATTAACTTCTAAAGCTGTAATAGTTCATTAAAAAAATGTTAATTATTACAGGCAGTCCCCGCTTTGCGATGTTTCACTATTGCGCTATTTTTATATTGATACCCTAATTCGCTTAGCGCTATTAGCTGTAACGCTCTCGGCGTCGTACACGAGGCAGCGTTATCGTACGCGACTGCCGCAGCGCATCGGCGCCGCGCAGCCACGTTGTGCAATTTAACCAGTGCTTCCACTTTTAGGGTAATTACCCTATTTTAGGGTAATCACTCTTACGTTAGAGTAGAATTTAGGGTAGGGTCTAAAGACTCGCTTCTTAAGGTTATTTATTACATGCTTGGTTTTAAATAAATGCTTTTTATTCTGCAAAATGTTTACTTGTACGTTCTAATTTTTACTTTTATCCACTAGCAGTATACATATTAATAATTTTCGTTATTCAAAAAGGTATAGGAAAAATTATTGCTTTTATACCTTTGCTAATTAGGTTTAGGGTAATTTAGGGTAACTGAGTTTAGGGTAATTTAGGGTAACTGAGCTTTCCATTTAGGGTAATATTTTTCGTTGGTGTGGAAGCCCTGAATTTAGTACTAATTTGGTTTAGTCGCCATATTGGTTCCTGAAAAATATTTGTACTCTTTGTTTTGCATTTGATTTTACCCCTTGAAATCAAGCATCATGAGTCAGAAATGTGCAAGAAAATTGGGATCACCTGAAGATCAGGGCCCCCCAGCCTTCTTTAGTTAGCTTTATAAGGCTAACTAACGAAAATATAACGACCTAACCTAACCAGTCGTCAAGGGCGTACAGTTGATAGTTTCGTTAGTTAGCCTTATAAGGTTAAATAAAGAAGGCTGGGGGCCCTGATCTTCAGGTGATCCGAAAAATGGCTTGGATGGGTTAGAACGCTGGAGGTTAAGTTGGATGTAATTAAGCGTATTGAAGCAGGTGAAAGCTAATCTGAGGTCTGTAGAGCGTTGTCTTTGCCCTGAACAAAAAACTCTTTAACTTCATCACTGTAACCAATCATACTGTAAGTTCCATACACTATACGGCCACTCACCCTATTTCTGTTCGGGCTCAAGTGACCCTTGGAGTACACTCACATACATACACTAGTGGGGAAATTAACTCCTAGATGAGCTTCCTTCGTGTTAATGCAGCTCCCATAAACTTGAAATTCGGACATAATGGTGATTAATTCAATTTTAACTTTTATTAACATTAAAAATAAAAGCGTTTATAAGATTTTATTTAATGATTAAAGGTAGGGAAGATAATTAAATTAATTAATTATTCAATGACGTGAAGGTATTTTAATTATAAATCATTATGGTGCCAGCGCCTCGACGTATTTGTTAAGAAAAAGATATCTTCCCTTAGTCATTTTAAGTTGTCAATTTGCTTCCTAAAACTACTGGAAATGAACTCAATAAACCGATATAACACTTTTTTTTTTTTTTCCTATGCAACAATTATGATCATGGTCCGAATTCCGGGAAGCTATTTTAATATATATAAAAAGAAATTTTGCTCTGTTTTTTATTAAACATGTTTTTTTATGCAGGAATGAATGGCCATGGGCGAACGCCCGCAAATATTGTACGTAGATTTATGGTGTAAAATTGTCTTGAAATTGTATTATATATAAAAGTATTAAATTCAGAATATGTGGAATGGCAGCAAGTAAGAACTAAAGTTGGGAGTAGAAATCTGAAGGAAATGACCCCAACTGCCTTCTTCCAAATTCATTTTACTTATTAAACATAAAAGATAAAAATTCCTTTTACTTAATATGTAAAAACAATTAACGTAACAGACTTACTTTGACAAGTTAATAGAGAGAGAATTTGCAATCTTTCCTCCAAAAATCAGATGAACGAATATCGAGACTTTTCTGAAAAAAGATACAAGGTTTGAGGTTCCAATATTCTACTAGACGGAATTAAACATAAATAGAACTCTTTTGAAATTATGACTGACTTCATTGATGCATTTTAAGACTGGAAAAGCTTTACCAAAACTAATATGATCCTCGTTTCAAAAATTTCATAAGATTTCCTTGACCATGAAAATGAATAGGACCACATTTTGTATGACGTAAAATTTCCCAAATTGTTCTTAATATGACTTAAGTTCTTTCAGTTATTATGTTTATATGAACAACAAGCGAACACCCACCATGCAAAAACCATTTTTAACGCCTTTTCTAGGCATATTCTGACATTCCTGTTTTTAACTACAATTCAGATTCAACCACGTAATTCCATTTCGTTAATTACTCGTTAATTATTCTGCATTTTTACCCTACTGTAATCAACACAATTTTCACCAATTCATGCACTCTTCTTACTAAATAATTATTCAACCATTGTAACATCACTCACTGTACACTATTAATAGAAACATTAATGTGACCTTCATCATTCATTGTTTTGTGTCATTAAGGAAGGAAACTCTTCCTATAAATTTCCTTAATTACGAGCAGTATTTATTTGATCTCTAAAGATCTGGTGACCCCGAACTTCAACCAATCATTCTTATAAATAAGCTAATTAACACTTATTATATTGCTAATGTGACCAGTTATACATATATAAATACCTTGGTTAACCTTGGTTTTGCTTCCGCCCGAATTGTTCATTTTGACGAAAGTCAAGCTTGTTGTTCCACCTTAGACCTACAGCTTAACGTGGAATCTGAACCACGCCCCACCACGGGTAGATAGAAATTACAAAGTCCTCGCCGGGCTCGATCTCATGACCTCCCGATCAGCAGCCTAGCGTCTTAACCACTAGGCTACCCAAGGTACCCATTTATCTACCAACCAATTTTATTGTATAAAAGGATGAACAGCTGTGTTTGCTGCGAGCCGACTGAAGTCACCGGGTATCGAACCCGGGGCCAGCGGATTCGTAGTCAGAGATACTAACCACTACACCACCGAGGCGCATATACACATATATTATAAGTTGTGTGTGTGTGTGTGTGTGTGTGTGGTGCGTGAGAGAGAGAGAGAGAGAGAGAGAGAGAGAGAGAGAGAGAGAGAGAGATATTAAATTGAATAAAAAAAAAAAAGATTAAATCCAGTTCTGGAATGTACACAGTAACAATCGAACCTATGATTTGCTGGTCAACAAAGAAAGCAAAATATTATTCATAATTTAGAAATGATAGTTTGTTTGAAGAATAACTCCATCATGGACCGTATATTAAAAGAAATTGAGCAAACTGAGGAAGTATGTTTGCATCTTGTTAACACGATATATTGTATAGTACCTTCGTATCTTCTGCAATTACTGTACAAGTTTAATTTTTGTTTCTACTCTTGCGTAAATATATCGATTCTGGACTCCTGTTGTGTAGTAGACCTTTGCGTAAATACCGAAGAAGGGGGTCTTTTATAGAATTTCTATTCTGTACGAATGATTATAGAAATTATATAGTCTTAGAGGGAAGGCGCTGACTTTCTGGGAGAACCCAAGAGTAATGAGACCGCGTATACGCAGTTTAGCGGCATTTTATTTACGATTTCAAACATTTTTTTTTTACTGAGTAACGGCAGTATAGAATGATATTACTCTCTTATAATGTTACAGTATGAACTCAATTAATTAACTATCCTTGGCCCCTCCTTCCTGCCTAAAAAAATATATATATACTTTTGTGTTTTTGGGTCCTGAATATATATTCAGGATCAGCCTGGTGTCGACCTATCTGCAGCACCCAACCTCATATGGGAGATTTGATAAAGAAGATAATTTACTTTCCGCTCTCATCCCGCCCTCAGTACCTGCTCGAGATAGATAAATAAATAGATAGATAGGTAAATGGATTCTCTAGATGGGAATTAGTGCAGCGTAAGAATTAAAGGCATAACAAAAGATTTTAATTAACTTTCCTCTTTTCAGTCGACAAATAAATTTTGCGAACTTTTTTCTTCTTTGATAAGAAATTTGCTAAAAATAGTTAAATGAATAATAATAATAATAATAATAAATAATAATAATAATAATAATAATTCAGGTGGGCCATAAACTGGCACAGTGGTAAGTCCATTGACTTAATTCCTGTATTGCTATTACCACCATAATCGGGGTTCGAATCCCCGACCTCAGTGTTTTCACTTCGCTTATAGGGAAACTGTGTTAATAATCAGTTAGTAGGATCAGAAAATGGCACAGCGCTCAGGCCAACTAATACGACCCAGTGTTCTAATTCTTGTATTATTATTACTAACATTAAAGGGGTTCCAACCCCGGACCTTAGTGTTTTCACTTCGCTTATATGGGAAACGGTGTTACACCCGCTAAATTGAGGACGCTGGCTAGTGTATGAAAGATATATTTGAATCGTAACGTGTTAAAATGTTTGTTAAATATTAGAAACTAAAGCTTGCAGATAAAATTAATTTTGTAATTCCTACATCTAATGAAATTACACTGGTCAACAAAGTTTTTGTCACAGAGATATTTTTACTTAAACTATTTGTAATTTTTTACGTTGATTACGGAAATGAAAACAGAATTTTTCTATCACCCGCAGTTTTAGAGTCACACACAAATTTACATTACTTAGGATTTGAGTCAGAATAGGAAAGGGGCGGGGTCTGCCATTTGCTCCTCCTCTGCTTATATGTTGCTACACGCCACTTTTTACTTTCATTTGTCGGTTACTCACTTAATTTCGCTCAGTGAATATCGTGCATTTTATTCGTGGTTTTCCTTAATCATTTTTTGCGTCAGTGCGTTTGTATTGTTTCATGACAATGCCACATAAGTGTGTCAACCATCCAAATTGTTTCTGTTATGTGTGCGAAGAGTTAACTTTTAAATCTCAAAGGCAAAATTTCACCCCTCTCGTCAAAAATGCATACGAACTTTATTTTGGTTGCAAGGTAGGAGATCAGGACAAGACGTGGGCACCTCATATATGCTGTAGTACGTGTTTAAGACTTCTGACAGGCTGGCTAAATGGGTCTCGCCAAATGCCGTTTGCTATTCCGATGATATGAAGAGAGCCGAAAGACCATTTAATGGAGTGTTATTTCTGCTTTTTCTGCTTAACAAATATACTAGGCATTACTGCAAAATCAAAACATACGGTACAATACCCAAATTTGCCATCAGCCATAAGGCCTGTTTTACATAATAAACATTTGCCAGTACCAAGGCCACCGGAAACGTGGAGTTTAGATGATGAAAATGAAATTGATGTACAATGTAATGGCGAAGCTCAACATGGTTTACTGACGGACGATGTTGATCTAATGTTTGAACCATCTTGTTCATCGACAGAGCCCCACTTAATATCTCAAGCAGACCTGAGCGATCTTGTACGTGGTCTGAAATTGTCAAAAGATCAATCTGAACTTTTGGCTTCCAGATTGAAAGGTTGGAATCTTCTAGAAAAGGGCACTAAGATATCGTTTTACCGCAAGCGTCAAAGACACTTTCTACCCTTTTTTTCTCAGGAAGGCAATTTAGTATATTGTAATAATGTGGACTATCTCATGGAAACCCTTGGCCAACAACATGATCCGACGAATGGCTTCTATTTATTGATTCCTTGAAGCTGAGTTTGAGAGCTGTGTTACTCCATAATGGAAATAAATACCCTTCAGTTCTAATAGCATATGCCGTTCATACGAAGGAATCATACGACAATATGCACCTGCTTGTGAAACATCCACTATGATAAATACTCTTGGCATATTTGTGGAGACTTGAAAGTAATTGCACTTCTTGGTTTACAACTGGGTTATACGAAATTCTATTTCCTCTGTGAATGGGACAGCCGAGCACGGGAAAGCCATTACTCAAAGAAACAATGGCCACTTCGACAAGCGTTGATTCCAGGGAATAAAAATATCACCAATTAATCTGGTTAATCCCAAAAACGTTTTTTTGCCACCACTACATATTAAACTTGGTTTAATGAAAATTTTTGTTAACGCTATGAATCAAAATGGCAGAGAATTTCTCTACTTGAAACAGAAATTTCCGAGAATTAGAGAGATCAAAATCAAAGAAAGGATATTTGTGGGTCTGCAAATTAGAGAAATCATGAGAGACAGCGCGCTTGATGAAACTTTAAGTGAAGTTGAAGGAGCAGCTTAGAGAGCATTTAAAACAGTGACCACAAATTTCCTCGGAAACTTCAAGACCGAAAATTACGAGTCACTTGTTGAAGGACTTCTCAAGGCCGACAAAGTCATGGGGTGCAACATGTTGAAAATTCATTTTCTTGACTCACATCTCGACTTCTTCCAAACAAACTTAGGCGATGTTAGTGATGAGCATGGGTAACGCTTTCATCAACAAATATCCACGATGGAGAAGCGATACCAGGGCAAGTGGAGCCCCAGCATGTTGGCTGATTACTGCTGGACACTGCCAAGGGATGGCCCAGAGGCGAAATACAAGTGTAAATCATCAGTAGCTACATTTTAAGCGAGTTGAATATGCATTTTCTACTTTGATATTGCTATTACGTCTAAAAATTAGTCCAAATTTCATTTTCGATTCACTCAATATTGGTGGGTGAGAGACAAATTTTTAGATCAGTGACCAAAAAAAAGTTATTTTTTGTCATCCAGTGTCATTGGTAAAATGTTAATTTATCTCAGAGCTTGTTAACTGTTTATACTGGCTGGACGCAAACGTTGAAATTATGGTAGAGTTTTTACTTTCTAATTGTGAGCTATATACTCGTGTATATATGTATATATATATATATATATATATATATATATATATATATATTGTTAAAATTATATTAAATTAACTTATAGTTCTCGAAAATGAAATTAGTTAAAATTAGTATTGCTAATTTCCCCACGACGTTGGGGTGAGTGTGCCCCCAGGGATCACCTGAGACTGAGCAGAAATAGAGTAAACGACTAACTCTACTCCACCGGATGCCATACCATATCTCTCAAACAAAGCCCACGACTCTGAATGTCGTATCGAGAAGGACATCAGTCTGTCCTATGGGAAAAGTACTTAGAAATAACATTGTTCATACATACTCGTACACAGAAAGCCATAACGGACACTATATTCGTCTGTCATCACCCATGAACCACTGTACTATTAAGAATTACTCTACCAGTTCCGCGAACTTAGCCCTTTAATCAGAACCAAATCTAATTCGTTCTACACTATTTAGTTCTACATTCTACAATATTCTAGCACTATTTAGGAATAAAAAATTTAGTAAAAAGAAGCAGAAAAACTAACTACGAACTAGTACGAGGCGAAAGGCAATAAATGACATTACTGTACATTCATAACTGAACTACCATTGTGAACGACCATTGTGAATTACTGTTCCCATAACAAGACCATTGTTCCTTAACCCGTAAATCAAATGATATCGTAACTCTTTCTATGAGAAAAGTATTAAGGTAGAACATTGATCATAGAACCGAGAAAAAAATTATGCGCTACGACCGAGCTGAACTTATTAACAGGCAGTATATACATTGTATATACTGCCTGTTAATAAGTTCAGCTCGGTCGTAGCGTAGATAATGGATTTTGAAATATGTATATTATACATATTTCAAAATCCATTATCTGCCATTGCAAAGTAATGTTCCACTGACACGAAATATCCCTCAGAAGACCTTTAGGTAAAACATAGTTAACTCGTTCTTTGGTGAAATATTTAGGAACCTAATTCAATCCATTTCTTTATTTACAAATATATATATAATACAGTTGTGAAGCGCCTTTAAGCCTTATACCCTTCATATATAATTATAATTTTTTTTTTGTATAAAATTTTTCAAACGAAAGGGAACGTCCAGACAAGGCCATATTGTATACATTTTTAAACATTACATTTCAGTACGCAAAAGCTCGTTATAATTGGTCTGTTTGTATGCTTAACTTTGACATATTGATACTAAATTCCGTTATAGCAATTATAGCAAACCTGTGTATGTGTGTGTGTGTGTGTGTGTGTGTGTCTATATAAGTTGAATATAACACATGTTTACAATATGGTGCTATTGAAATGTCAATAATGATAATGTTAAACCGTACATACAGTTAACCCCTATACAGACAAAACCCCTATGAACAAAATGTCGGACTGTAAACAATTAAAAACATAAAAAAAATAATGAAATAAATAATAATTAAGGAAATAATTAAAATAATAATGATAATTTTAATAACAACAAAAACAACAACAACAAATAATAATAATAATAATAATAATAATAATAATAATAATAACAATAATAGCAGCAATTATCATTATGTCTTTGGTGGGCATTTGGGAAGGGAGCTTCACTAATTAGATATTTATTTTAGAAAAGCCTCTAGTAACTAATTTGTTAAATTTTAAGTGTTTTATAAGAGTTGAGTGAACATCGATTGATTTGTACTCATTCCATAGATTATTACACCTCAATTCCAAGCTACATAAATGCAAAATTTAATACTACACTGAAGGGTGTAATTTGCCTTTAAAATATGATCACTGTGTTCGTGACGTATTTGATTGGTTATGACAATTTCAATTATTATTATTATTGTTATTATTTCGGGGCTGGCTGGGGTGGGGGTGGGTGGGACAAATTGTTTCGTAACTGTGAACGTTAAGGAACGCATCTGTACTTCAAATATATCTTTAAATTTTAATAATATACGCACTTGGTTAAAGATTTTTGAAATGTGAACGTTAAGGAACGCATCTGTACTTCAAATATATCTTAAAATTTTAATAATATACGCACTTGCTTAAAGATTTTTGAAATATGAACGTTAAGGAACGCATCTGTACTTTAAATATATCTTTAAATTTTAATAATATACGCACTTGGTTAAAGATTTTTGAAATGTGAACGTTAAGGAACGCATCTGTACTTCAAATATATCTTTAAATTTTAATAATATACGCACTTGGTTAAAGATTTTTGAAATGTGAACGTTAAGGAACGCATCTGTACTTCAAATATATCTTAAAATTTTAATAATATACGCACTTGCTTAAAGATTTTTGAAATGTGAACGTTAAGGAACGCATCTGTACTTTAAATATATCTTTAAATTTTAATAATATACGCACTTGGTTAAAGATTTTTGAAATGTGAACGTTAAGGAACGCATCTGTACTTCAAATATATCTTTAAATGTTAATATACGCACTTGCTTAAAGATTTTTGAAATGTGAACGTTAAGGAACGCATCTGTACTTCAAATATATCTTTAAATTTTAATAATATACGCATTTGCTTAAAGATTTTTGAAATGTGAACATAACAATTACATTTGTTTATTTTTCTAATAATTCTCTTTTAGTTTGTGGTTAAAGGGTCAATGATATAAGTAAAATACGCTTTAATACGCAATGTTATATCTGAGGTGTAGATACACTAGGAAAAAGTGTAGCCTTTAAAGTATAATTTTGTTCCAATAAATGAGAATTTCGAGAATTTATGCTCTATATTTTCGATATATTATCGAAAATTTTGTTTGTCATCGAACCCAGCGCCCAATACTTTTCTCTCATTGACACGCGATATAGTACGTAAGTCAGTAATTGAAGCCTGATATTATTTTCTTAATTAATTTAATGTTTTATTTTTATTTAAGGATAATTTGTTGGCTTTCAGCCAGTCATAGTCTACCACGATGTCTATTTACTCATTAAGGGGAGCAAGAGCGCTGTTCGACTATATCAGGAAGGTATTATAATTCAGAGCTGGGCATTTGCGGCATATTTTGCGGTACTGCGGTACTTGCGGTACCACCGCACTACCACCACGGGCCCCCATAACGCAGTACCGCAAAGGATCGCTGAAAGTACCGCAGTACCGCTACCGCATTCAAATTTCCGCGTACCGGTTTGGTACCGGTTTGGTAGTGCAGCAGTACCGCAGTACCACAATATGCCGCAAGTGCCCAGCTCTGGACTATTATTCTCATATTGAAAGCCTTTCCCATCTTTTATATAAATAAAAAATAATGATACAGTGTGCAAATTTACATATGAAATACTTTGTAACACATGAATTAAACAAAATAGATGGTCCTTTCTTGTAGACTTTATATATATATATATATATATATATAGGATGTCCCATAAGTCGGGTTTCATAGGAAAATTTATTTTCATTTAAATTTACAAAAGTAATATGAAGTGTGTTCAAAAAGTTCCCGAACTGGTTATGCTGCTCGCGCATCACATGACGCGCGTGCGCGTCATGTGATGCATGCTGTAGTGTGACTCAGTCTGTGTCCAAAGACGGTTACCGCTTCTTGATATCGTATTTTGTTCTCTCGATATTTACTGTTTTGTGAAGTAATTTTGTGTGTTTTGTCGCATTTTGTGCATTTGAATAATGGCTACTGTCGCGCACTTCCACTGCGATGACTGCTGTTTTGTTTCAACGTCATACCCGTACCCCCACATCTCGTCACCCGTAACGATGTTTCTGAGAAAATGTTCATCAAGATTGGCACGTTGAAGGAGGTCTTGAGACACAACAACACGTTCCTCTTTCTGCTCGGCAGTCAAGAGTCGTGGCACAAATTTGGCTGACACACGACGCATCCCCAAATTCTCTCTGAATATCGTGTGGCATAATCCTATTGAAATGTCCATTTCATCCGCGACTTCTCTGACTGTCAGTCTGCGGTTCCCTCCAATCATTTCACGAACACAAGCAACAGCGTCATCACTTCTTGAAATGGAAGGTCGTCCCACCTTTGCAGTGTCGTCCGTCGACGTTCGGCCTTCCTTAAAACGTTTGTGCCACTCAAAAGTGGTTGTCCGACTTAAGGCGTCATTGCGAAATACTGTGTTCAACATGGCATGGGTTTCAGAAGCAGTCTTGCCCAGTTTAACGCAAAATTTTATGCACACACACGTTCTTCAATAGTAGCCATTATTCAAATGCACAAAATGCGACAGCACACACAAAATGAGTTCACAAAACAGTAAATATCGAGAGAATAAAATATGATATCAAGAAGCGGTAACCGTCTTTGGACACAGACTGAGTCACACTACAACACGCATCACAACCAGTTCGGGAACTTTTTGAACACACCTCGTACATTAGGACTAAAACACATATTCAAAATGATGTCTTGTTTTGGGCCCTTTTTTTTTGGTTGCAGGTAGTATAACACGTTTTAACTAATATGGAAGTGAGTTACGCTTTTCCTGACGAGTGTAACGCTTTCTCCTGACGAGTGTAACTCACTTTCATATTAACCATTGCTTGTTATTCTACCTGCAACAAAACAAAAAAAAGGTTCCAAAACAAGACATCAATTTGAACATTTGTTTCAGTTCTGATATAAAATAAATCTAAAATAAATTTCCTTATGAAACCGGACTTACGGGACACCCTGTATATATATATATAATATATATATATATATAATCTGTTCTCTCATCCTGAAGAAAATTCAAGCTGTCATTAGAATTTCATGGCCAATTCCTATTGAATTCGGTTTTCTTTGATTTTTAATTTATCTTTCGTTGGGGTCCATAAAATGATTCGTAATTTTATTATTACGATCGTAAAAGTGGAGAACGAATAGGAAGGAATAAAGGAATAGATAAGAAGAATAAAGAAAGGATAAAACATCATATTTAATTAATGTATAAATTCCTAAAGCAATTTAGGACATTGGAAGTGAGTTCGTATCATTTATTTACAATAAAGGATATAGTTCCTCGTGAAATAATATATATATATATATATATATATATATATATATATATATATATAAATTCAGTGGCGTGCGGTGGGTACGTCTACAGGGTAAGCGGTTATTGCGTGCGAGCGCACTCAGCACACGCACTGTATGTAGGCTACATATTATATAATTATAGTAGCTAACGATAAACTCCATAACTGGCTAATGGGTGTGTACTGTAAACTCTTCTGAAAAATACAGTACTGTATTTAATATCTTTAATAAGATTTTTATTAGGGTAGGCGGCTCTTACCGAGCTTACCCTGAATGCACCCCCCACTGATATATATATATATATATATATATATATATATATGTAATGCATGTGTGACATAGCTATGTTATCTTTTTGTTTGGTGTTTATGTATATTCAATTCCTTGTTGTCTCCAAATTTGTCAGCCATTTACCTATTCTATCCTTCCTTCCGTTTCGACCTGGCGTTTCCTTCCCTACTTCCCTCCCCGAGATTTGTTCTCCCCCCCCCCCCCTTCACCGCCTTCCCATCCCCCGTTTGAAAGTTTTGTTTGAAAGGGCGTTCGGCCATCTTAAGCAGCTCCGATCCGCAGAAGAAATCTTAAGACAGACGAAAGCGTTTGCAGGGAAATCGAGAACAAAGTTTCCTTTATCGGAAAGGTCTCCGTTTCGAGAACTCTCAACAATTCCAATTTGCTCTTGTAGCCAGATTATTGCTAGAAATTCCGCTCGATCGAATGTCTCACATTACCCCCCGAAATTACATTTCTGTGCAAATAAGAAGAACAAACTTATGCGTTTGCGCACGAGAGATAACGACGGTGCGAAGAGTGTAAAGGAGGAGTGGATTCCGTTGATGAATCGACGATCAAATATTCGTAGGAGTAGAAAGGCTTCTGGAGAACCTTCTCGAGAAGCAGAGACCAAATTCCTTTTTAAAAATGCGCCGAACTCTGCACTTAAAGTGGGGGTAAAAGTGGTGTAGAAATGGGGGGGAGGGGAGTGAAGATGTCTTTATATAATGCGTGCAGCAGCGGAGGACTTGATGTAATCTGCAATAAGTTACGTATGCGAATTCTCTGTTTACTTTTTGTGTTATTCTTTATACGATATCTCTCTATCTGCCTCTGTCTGTCTCTGTGTGTGTGTGTGTGTGTCTCTCTCTCTCTCTCTCTTTGTCCCTCTCGCTGTCTCTCTCTCTCTGCCTCTCTCTCTGTCTCTTTCTCTGTCTCTTTCTCTGTCTCTCTCTCTTTGTCCCTCTCTCTCTCTCTCTCTCTCTCTCTCTCTCTCTCTCTCCTCTCTCTTTCTCTCTCTCTTTTTCTGTCTCTCTCTCTTTGTCCCTCTCGCTATCTCTCTCTCTGTCTCTTTCTCTGTCTCTTTCTCTGTCTCTCTCTGCCTCTCTCTCTCTTTCTCTGTCTCTTTCTCTGTCTCTCTCTGCCTCTCTCTCTCTTTCTGTCTTTTTCTCTGTCTCTCTCTCTCTCTCTCTCTGCCTCTCTCTCTCTTTCTCTGTCTCTTTCTCTGTCTCTCTCTCTCTCTCTGTCTCTCTTTTCTTTCGTTTGTAAACACTATCCTCTGCAGTTTCTTCCTCAATTCACCTTTGTGTTTACTTCGACCCACTTTATAAGCAAAATTTCTTATGAATATTAATCTGAAATGGGGGACCCTCAAGGTTATTTCAATATCAGTTTTCGTAAGCAAAACACCCTAATTAAATATTAATTGTTCTTTTTACCTCCACTGTATGAACTGCCATGTGTGTATATATATATATATATATATATATATAGTATATAGAGTACTTTTTGGGACGTTGCTGCATCGAGAAGTACGTCTTAAAAACGAAATACTATCAACAAATTGTATATTTATATTTATTAAATTTGCACTATTTTGGTGTTCTCGCAACATTTCAAATGAACAGACAAGCTCATACAGGGTGGCCCAAAAGGTACCTACCAAGTTTAAGCCTTTATTTCACCA
Organism: Bathynomus jamesi; assembly: GCA_023014485.1. Classification (NCBI taxonomy): domain Eukaryota; kingdom Metazoa; phylum Arthropoda; class Malacostraca; order Isopoda; family Cirolanidae; genus Bathynomus; species Bathynomus jamesi. The sequence goes on along the minus strand of JAJOZX010005036.1, from coordinate 73,525 downwards.
AAACTATTGAGAGTACAAAGATAGTTTAAACGCCATTCACATCAGCATCTCAAGCTATTTATGTGACAGTGTGTTCGATGTGCTGTCCCTCCACTTCGACGATTTTTCGCAACGTCATCTCAAAATTCGATACCACGCTGTGGAGAACCTCTGTCGCAATGTCGGCGATTTGACGTTCAATCGATGATTTTAGCTCCTCCAAAGTCTTTGGGTTGCTCTGGTAAACTCTATGTTTGAGGTATCCCCACAAAAAGAAGTCACACGGGTTGAGATCAGGAGAATAGGCAGGCCAATCAATGCCGCTTCCACAGTGCTTCCGATAGTCCAAACCAATGGCATTCTCTCCAAACTGATTTTCGTTTCGGAGAAAATGTAAGTTAACGTTGGTAGGTACCTTTTGGGCCACCCTGTAATAATTCTACTAATTAGAATATATATATATATATATATATATATTTTTTTTTTTTAAGTTCGGGAAGAACCGATTCGCCTCTATTTAAAAGGGCATATCTCGGCGGAAAAACAAAAAAAAAAGTGAGAGGAAAGACAGAGGAAAAAGAAAGGGTGGAGGGGACAGTCGAAGTGGAAAAAGACCAAGGATGACAAGGACTGCAAGGTCGAGCCCCATCATCCTTGAGTGCTAGGGCCGGGAGGGCGCAGGTGAAACCTCCTGGAACAAGCACGTACAAACGAGCACAAAGAGCACTCAAAGAGCACGAACTTAGAACCCCCTTGCGGGGATATATATATATATATATATAAAAGATGAATAACATAATTCGGAGGCGAATACTATATTGGAATACAATATCTCAATCTCTTTTCGCAACATTGCTCACTCAAATGTCAAATGAAAGATCTTATTTCAGGGAAATTTTTTGCTCTAGGACCGTCATGGAATATTTTAAGGTTGTTTCTAAGGCACAGTTTTGCTCTAGTTACTTTTCTGCCTAGTTTAAATGTAAAACCAAATTCAATAAAGTAAATTAAGTTCTTTACACGTTTCTCTGAGAAAAAAAGCTTTTTGCCTTTTGCTTTCATGCAAAATTTAGGTAAACAAAACTCCCCGGGTTTATATTTGAATATACTTCTCAACGCTTGAAGGTAATACTGAATTACTGAATTAGAAAGTATCTGTGATTGGTATGTATTAATATAAAAGTGGGTAGTAGGATTTGGGGTATTATTATTGAGGTTATAAGGTAGTATCGGTATTTTCAATTTTTCATCTACTCAACCGGTTAATTTTGGAACACTCTTCTTCGATCCATCTTTCCCCCTGTTTATGACGTTCAACCTTTCAGACGCAGAGTATCCAGGCATCTCGAAATTTTTGGACCTTGAGTTTGGCTTTCTTCTACTTCTATTGAGGGGGGGAGGAGTGTTTTGGGGGGGTATTCGCCCTTGGTCCCTCCTTCCTGCATAAAAAGAAATTAAGAGTACAAATGGCGTCATTTGAGGAATTACTTTCCATTTTCACTTCTTTTACGTAATAAATGAACTGAATCCAACTAATTTTGCTTAAAAAGCTTCCATGCTTTTAACGGCATATTCAGATTAGTTTAAAGTTTACTGCATTCTTCGAAACTGTCCGCTGTGTCTACTTTAGAACAGAGGGTAAAAATAAAAAGACTAAATGTACTCTGGATGTAAGGTATTTAAAGAGTACAGTTCGTAAAAAAAAAACCTTAACTGTACTCTGGATATAAAATTGTTAAAGAGTCGATGGTACATTGAGGTTAAAATGCAAACTTTTCTTAAAAATCAACTTTAGGAAACCCCCCTCTCTTCTTACATTCTATTTTTTGAGACCACGTTCTGACATCCACGTTCTGGCATCCACATTCTGGCACCCACGTTCTGACATCCACATTCTGGCACCCACGTTCTGACATCCACGTTTTGGCACCCACGTTCTGACATCCACATTCTGGCACCCACGTTTTGGCACCCACGTTCTGACAGCTACACAATCTTCCGATATATCCAACACGAAATAAAATGAAACTGTGCCAAGCCTAATAGAATATTTAGAGTTTTCAGATAGTTCCCCCTGACCTTTGTAATTAAATTTGGACCCCTTGATTCGCAATTTAATAGAAAATTATTAATTATGAAATGGGGTCCATTACCGAGGCTAATTTAGCAATTATTTTTATTTAGTTTCACTCATCATTTTTAAATGAAAAAAAAAAAATATGATTTATCATTTTGGAAATTTAACGCAAAGGTAAACTGTAATTCAAAGATAATTGCCGTTAGTCATTCATCAGAGATGTAAAACTCAATTAATTTGAAAAGAACAACGCACATTTTTAGTGTAATTTAGGTAATCATTTTAAGATAATCTTAAATGAAGAAGATTAACTAATATATATGTACAGGGTGACCCATAAGTCCCAATCGCTTAGAATTAAAGTGAAAATCCATCTAGCGGATTATTAAAAAAAAAAAATTATAAAATAAAAAATTTTAATTTAATTTTAATTTTTTAAATAATCACTAAGTATTTTCAAATTTATTACAAACGTTTTAGTTTGTTTGATTTTTTTTATTTTCGCTTCAATTATAACCAACTGGGACTTATGGGCCACCCTGTATATATATATATATATATATATATATATATATATATATATAAATATAAAATGATTCCAAGGCCTTTCGTGTATTCAGCAATACACCTCGTCAGGGAATGAAAGGCCTTGGAATATTTTTTCTTTTTTCTTGTAGATTTGCATCATATATATATATATATATATATATAATATATATATATATATATATATATATATATATATATATATATATAATGTTCGGCTCATTATATATCATTATTTGAAGATAATGGAAGGTCAGAATGACTGTAAATACTGCAAATTGTGGCAATTGATACTAAAATTATGATAATTACGTTAGCTGTAATATTATACAGGTAGAATTATAACAAAGAAAATTACCAATAATAATAATAATAATAATAATAATAATAATAATATTGAAAAATAAAGATAAAATTTATTAATTTCTATCAAAACAAAAAACATGGAAAATACGTTAAAATAAATTGAAGGATGGAATTTCCGTATGCTGAAGGTGTGGTTATATACAGAACAAGCAAGGGCATGAAAACTATGATTTGGGTAACTTCTTTATTAACAGTCATAACAACAAACAAATTTAGATGACAATAATATGAGAAGGTTGAACAAAATGTTGAATGGCTGTTGAGCGGTGATGGGAAGGGTGGAAGGTCTGTACTTCGATGGAAAAGGCTTCAAGTTTGACTTGGAAACACGAGGGATGGGCTTCAAGCGTTCTGTAGAAACACATGAGCCTTCGTTGACGTGGGAGAAGCTGAGCACTTGTTGCTACGACTGAATTCGATAAGCGAGTGAGAGTAAATTGGACCAAACTCCCCTATTCGAACCCCAAATCAGTAAATTGAACTGGGCGGAGCTTCCTTTATCCTCACAATAGTGAGCGAAAACAAGGCAGGCGAGCCAATGACAATGGAGCTCTGAATATTTGTATAACAGAACAGACGGAAGTTTGAACCACTCCTTTGCCAGGCGTATCGGGCTCTATTTTTCCAGCCGTCAACTATTCTTGGTTTATTCAGTATAGTTATCGGTGGCTCAGGGGCATTCAGTGGTGAAGTTCCAGTCAACATTATTTCGTCGGTTGAGCTGCGCTTGTATTTCAATTAACAAGTCAAGGATGACAAAGGTTTCTCAGTGTCATTTTGTAATTTTTTATGTCACCTTCATCTGATATTTCCTTTGCTGTTTATAATAATGATACAGACATTGATGCAGATATTAATGACAGTGTCGTAGCGCGTTTCGTGGATGACACAAAGATATACATGGAAATATTCAATGAAGTGATATAGAAAAAAATTACAAATTGACATTGAGACATTATTCAAGTAGGCAGAAGACAACAATATGAAGTTCAACGAAGAATATTTACTGGTAACAACAAGGAGCTACAGAATAAAGAATACAAAATACAACAAGACAAACAAGTAACGCCAACTCTACAAGTCAGGGATCTTGTAGTAGTAATGTCATCGGATGCAAAATTAAGGGAGCACTGTAACATCAAAATCTTATATATATATATATATATAATATATATATATTATATATATATATATATATAGATAGATAGATAGATAGATAGATAGATAGATAGATACACGAGGGTAGGAGGAGATCAGAGAGCAATTCCCTCCTTCACCAAATCCTGCAAATGAGGCGGGATGCTGCAGAGGGGTTGACCGCAGATGGATCCTAAACCGTCGTTCAAACTCACATAAAGTAACATAAAGTAAGTATATATATATATATATATATATATATATATATATATATATATATATATATATATATATATATCCTCGTTCCTCGTTCAGGTTCCGTGCATTGGTCTCTCTTCACACGAAGGTGAAGCTGGTGGCCTCGCCTCTTGGCCTGGCTTGGTGGAGGAGCGAGTTGCTCTCTTGCGCTCTCCACCGCACATACCAGGTACACCTAGCTCATCTGGTACCGTCCTGAGCCAGGCATCTAGTCTTCTCTTGAAGACTTCAACTTTGACCTTTGTAACGTTTTAGAGGTCCTTCGGAAGCTGGTTAAAAAGTCTTGGCCCCTGACAACCAAGCCATTTTCCTTCATTGTTAAGGAGGTTCCTTATCGGGCCTTTAATTTGGGAACACTGCACATTCTGCCTTTCCTATTTTCCAGCGTTGTTTGGATGGTAATTGGGTTTAGTTTGAGGTTTGGTACCAGTTTTTCGATCATTTTCCATATGTAGATTATGGTGTACCTCTCTCTTCTTCTTTACAGGGAGTACAGATTTAGTTTACGTAGTCTTTCCCAGTAGTTGAGTTCTTTGCAGCCATCAATCTTGGCTGTGAAATGTCTCTGCGTTTCTTCTAGTTTATTAATTTCTTCCTTTTTATATGGGGACGTCAAAACTGAGCAGTATTCAAGTTTTGGTATGATCAGTGTTCTCAACAGGGGAATCATTACTGTCTTGTCCCTCCTTTTGAACGTTCTTAGTACCTGTCCCGCGACTCTTTTTGCTTTGTTTTTTGCTATCTGATTTTGTATCTCAAATTTGGCATCATCGGTCATTATTACCCCCAAGTCGATATATATATATACTGTCTACAACCTTGCTTGTGGCAAAACTTATTCTCCCACTCTCCACCCTGTAGTGCTCACATACTACAGGGTGTCTCAGAAGTCGCGCACCACTAAATTAAATAGTTATATTAGCCTGTGGTGTGCGACTTCTGAAACACAATGTACATAGTTTCGCGAGTGTTAATTTTATATATATATATATATATATATATATATATATATATATTCCTTTCTTTTATCGGAATTCGTAATATCTAGTGCGAAAATTATATTTATATTAATTTATTATTTAAACCAGAAAGTATTAATAACTACCATTAATCCTCGCCCTCGTAAGTTATAGGTAATTAAGTATTCTCGTTAGAAATATTATTTGTCCATTCTGTCGTATTCATCATTTAGAATTATTCGTATTTATTTTTATGTAATTCTGAACGTAGAAATAGAATTTATTTAAATTATATAATTTCGCCATAGAAAATGGTACCCGTAAACCATATGGTGCACGGTACATTCCAGTCCCTTAATTCTCTTAGTGTCTTTCTGAACTGAACTTGCTTGGGTCATCGTGCGATAGTTATGGGAAACTATCGTGTTTAATCCCCTTTAAAAAAAGCTTTTAAATGTCCCCTTTAGTTTTGTTTCTGGAATAAATTAATTAATAAGCCTCAGGTTCGCTAATTTTGTCGAATGAAAGGTTATTTTGATCAGAAATGGAGAGAATTAAAATTAGAAATTGTCGAACGTATTAACGTAAATTTGGACGTTAATGCGACTGTCACCGAAAACGGTATTTAGAAATTACATGATGATGTTAACGAGATTAAAAGGAAAGATTAAAAAATTTGAAGACAAAGTGAACCGAGCCGAAAATGGTCACACAAATAAGCGAAATAACGTTGTAAATATTGCGGGGAGCAATGAAACTGGTGGTGGCTTTGTTTAAGTTCATAACAGTGCGAAACCGAAACGAAAAGTGGTTAACAGTGGTTAACAGTGGTAAATCATTTTGGTACGTTGAAAAATATAGTAGCGAAAAACCAAAACCAGGGATTAGTTCGTCAGGCACATGGAAAGAAAAATTGTAAAGCGCAACCCGTCCAAAAGAAAAAAAATGAATGTTTACTTGGTGGTTTGGGGGGGGGGGGGAATTAAGGACATTAGAGACGAATTGTTAAATTGAATATACTTCAGATGCCTGAAATAGTACCCATGTTTCGTTTGTTGGGACGAACGATGGTTATGTAGAGGGAAATAGATCGGAAGTTTTGCCCGAAAAAATACCATTTTCTGCATAAGTTCATGAAAGATAAATCAAATAATACTGTTGGTATTGGCGTTCTTCCACGAATGGTTACCAGAACGCGTTTGTTATCGAGGGCTATTTTATGTAAATGAAAAATTAAAAGAAATATAACGTAATTTTCTCGGGTTACATTTCGCTAACTTTTGAACGCCTACTTTGACAGTGAATCCCTCCTTATTAAAGGTGATATTCATTTAAATAGAATGGAAAATGCTCGGTTAGGTAGACTGATAGCTGCGGAAGCAAAAGTAATATATGAATAAATTAAGCCAAATTCTAATGTGTGTTGTCGGAAAATGAACCAAGCGGAACCCAATTAAATTTAACGTGAATGATAGTTTAAAAATTGTTTATTTAACCCTTTTAGGACGACTGGTACAAATTGGTAGCGTTTCAAATACGCGCATTCATAATTTAACACTACAAAAACTTCCGGCCTTAAAGGGGTAAACGCTTGACGTAGTATCTGGGACAAAATTAGTGAACTTTACTAGCGACTGTTAAGTTATAGATTTTAGATTACTTCATAAAGACAGACCAAATCAAAACGTAAAAACTTAAAACCTAATAATGGGATCACCTGAAGATCAGGGCCCCCAGCCTTCTTTAGTTAGCTTTATAAGGCTAACTAACGAAAATATCACGACCTAACCTAATCAATCGTCAAGGGCGTACAGTTGACCTAACGATTGGTTAGGTTAGGTCGTGATATTTTCGTTAGTTAGCCTTATAAGGCTAACTAGAAAAGGCTGGGGGCCCTGATCTTCAGGTGATCCTTATAATGTAACGTTAAATCTTAATAATGATGCGAAAACAGTTGTAGTAGAAATTTCCATACATAACTTACAAAATTAACGTAGCTGTATATATATATATATATATATATATGCTGCAATCCCACAAGGAAAAAGAAAAACGATTCCAAGGCCTTTCGTGTATTCAAAGCTACACCTCGTCATTCCCTGACGAGGTGTAGCTTTGAATACACGAAAGGCCTTGGAATCGTTTTTCTTTGACCTTGTGGGTTTGCAGCATTCATTCATTTCACGTGTTTTATTGTGAAATTCATCCCATATATATATATATATATATATATATATATATATATATATATATATATCACCTTTTGCAGAATTTAGAGCATGACGCGGAAATGTTTGATGGGTTATGTGATCTTATCAGGCAAAAGGAAGCGGTTTTAATATAATGAGCGATTTTCAATTATCCCAGCGTTAATTTTGAAACTCTACCCGGCGATACGGAAGAGAGCCGACTGATAAATTTTATACAAAATATCTTTCTTTACCAACGGGTAAAAGAGCCAACAAAAGAACCAAGGTCGGAGAGGAACTAAGTACTTCCGATCATAAATTAATACGATTTAGAATAAATGTTAAATTTAACGCGGAAAATAATTGCTTAAAAGTTCCTGATTTCAGATATTCCAATTTCAATAGCTATACAGAGTGGCTACAAAGTGCCTTTATAGTGAAATTACAGCATAGCTTTATATAGCCCTTATTTTTTACGCAAAGGGACTTTGTGGCTACCCTGTAGAAGCCAACTTCGTCAAATAAATTGGAAATGCATTTAGACACGAGTAACGTAGTTAATATATACGATAATTTTAAAAATGTAATTTTAAAAATGTAATTCAAACCGTAGATGCTAAATGCGTTTGAAAATAGAATAAGAAGATATACTTTAATGATAATAAGCCGCCGTGGTTAACCCTTAACTGGTGATGTGTGGTGTAGGAGACCACATAAAATATTGTTACGTGGTCTCCTAGACCACGCCTCGCCGGTTAAGGGTTAAGTTATGAAATAAGTTGGTCACTCAAATAACACGACTTATTAGAGATTGGAATGGCGTCTACAAAAGTCTAAGGGAGAAAACTCTCAACCAAATTTCAATCATTAAGAAGACGCGTTAAAAGCGAAGTTTAAAAAAACAAGGCGTCAATATGAGTTACCATATTTCCCGGCGTATAACGCGCACCTTTTTTTCTCCCAAAATACTCCAAAAATCACCCTGCGTTAAAATTAACTCGTTAAAATTGTACATGTGAAGTGAGGTAAGAGGTATATTTTTTCCTAATTTTTTATTTTCCTAAATTTTCTCTTCAAAATAATTTTCTCTTTAAAATTAGGGTGCGCCTTATACGCCGGGAAATACGGTACTTCTTGCAAAATCATGCAAAGAGGAACCTAAGAAGTTTTATGCTTATGTTAACAATAAGTCCATTTATAGGGAGACCATCGGGCCAATAGATACCAGTGGAAATTTAATAAGCGATCAGAAACAACTAGGGACTTTATTAAATGACTGTTCAAGTGTTCACAATAGAAGAAGACTTAGCGAACATAGCAAAAACACGATCTATGTTTAACGTTAATAATAAATTAACGTTAATTTATATAATAACTGTATATGAAAAGGAGGTTTTGCATTGCATAAAGGATCTTTTCGATTTGGTGGACTGCTGCAGATTATTTGCGAAACTTAGCAAATCAATTATTTACAAATTTTATTCTAAAGAAATGTCTAATTCCAAACGTAACTTAACTAAACCTAACCTAACCTAATTTACATTTCCTTAGGATAAAATTTGTAAATAACTGATTTGCCAAGTTTCGTAAAAATCTGTAGCAGTTCGCCAAACCCCAAATTATAAATTAATGAAGTGCCACGTCCTGTTTTATCCTAAGCATTTAAAGAAATTGAAAAACGAATTAAAACCTTTTTCCTTTAAACTTTTTAATAGAATGTTGGAGGAGGGAATTGTACCGCCTGACTTTAAGTTGATATAAGTCACTCCGATTTAAAAAAAAAAGGCGGGTAAAATACTCGGAGGGGGTTAATTACAAGCCTGCTAGCTTAACTTCGACTGTGGGTAAAATTTTAGAATCAATAATACATGATAGAATAGTGGAATATTTTGAAAATTATAATCTCATTAGAAAGAGTCAGATACATTCAATACGGTTTCAGTAGACAGGTTTTCGTGTCTGACCAATTTACTAGAATTTTTTCACGACATTATAAATATATACAAACAACGTAGAGAGGTGAACGTGGCGTATTTGGACTTTGCGAATTCGTCGACAAGGTTCCACATAAACAATTACTAGGAGAAATTAAAGCGCGTGGTATAAGAGGTAACGTATGAAAATACTCGTATATAGAGAACTGGTTGACAGACAGAAAGCTGAAGTGGGAAAGGGTTTCTAGTGGGGTCCCTCAAGGGTCTGTGTTGGGGCCAATCTTCTTCAGTGTTTACGTAAGTGATCTCGATATTAACTGATTAGTAAAATTTTGAAATTCGAGGTCAGTACGAAACTCGGTGGTAAGGTGTATAATAGATTCGATAGAGAGGTATTGTCAAGTGACCTTAATAAAGTCGATGATCGGTCGGTGAAATTTAATGTCGCTAATAGCAAAGTAATATATATAATTCTGTCATTATATTTTAACGTTACATAACCGAGGTCCTAACACGGTGGCTCACAAAATTTGAATCTTCACTAACAGAGGTTCGAGCCCCACCAAAGGGCTATAAAAATTTATTAGTATACAAATTTTCAGCTAAATCCCGTGGGGTCGTCCATTTGGAAAAGATCCGTATGTTCTTCTGGATTAACATATCATAATTAAATTGCATGTAATTACATTCGGATAATGTAAATAAACTAAAAAGGAATTTAATTGACAATTCCTCCAGTAGATGGCGCCACCCGGTTCAATGAAATTATTATCATGAAAGAATAAAAGTTCGATGAAAAGTATTTCATCAAGAATCGAAGTTTAGTGGAAATATTGTCATCAACTGAGGCACTTGCTCGATGAAAGAATTTCCATCATCTTAATGAAAATTCCACTCTCAGTGATATAGTTGGTAGCAAATGAAGAATCACTTCCCTTGAAGAAATGCGTAGTACATCTTGTTTACAGCAATGATCAAACGATTCCTTTGGAGATACATAAACTGTTAATTTTAACTGAAACAAAACCTAATTTATCGTCAACAAATTCTTATATAAGTACAGTGAATATGGAAATGTAAAGTAAAGTTGTTCCATACAGAACACCGTTTCTAAAAAACAATTGCTCCACTTGCTGCATGAGCAGATTATGGAGCGATTTCTTTGTAAAACGAATGGTCAATTAGTGAAGTTGTTAGACCAATTTTCCTTTTCTGTACCGATTTTGAATCAATTATTTCGACATTAAAAAAAATAGAAGGATTAAAAATTGCTCCATATTCGGTCCAACTGGAACAATTATTTTTTCTTTAAGAAATGGCAAGGTCTGTATGAAACAATTTTACTACCCACTGACTTAGAGGTACTTGCGTTTGTACTTTTAGTAAAGAGCAACATATTGGACTGAAATTTACGTTTTAAGATTTAAGTGTAAATATAGTTGGTTGTCTAATTTATATCGAGATATTAAGGTTGTGGAGAAGGGTATATTAAATCTTTATGGTATATTTCTGAAAATTGGCACTGTTTCTAGTAGCGACAAATTCAATTTATTTCCTACAGTAAGGTTTGAAAAATTATT
>JAJOZX010005036.1:32500-60000 GCA_023014485.1 Bathynomus jamesi | reverse complement strand
TGAATTCAGTTCTAGATTTTATAGAAATTTAAAGGGGATTTTGGAAATTGGTGTATGAAAAAAAAAAACCATTTCAACTTATTCTCGTATGTTTAATAAAAAAAAAAATGGTTCTTCTTCTTCTTTTTTTTTTCTTCTTCTTCTAAAACATCTTTCAAATTTCGAAATCATAACAAAAGCTTCTTTTTGTTTGGAAATAAAGGCAAATATTTCACTTGGTGTTTACGAATTTATATAATAGTGAAATGTACATTTTTATATATTTCAAAATGTTTCGGCGCCAATGCAAGTGTTGTAAAGACGTATATATATATATATATATATATATATATATACATACACACACACACACATATATACACTGTGTGTGTGTGTGTGTGTGTGGGCTACGGCGTGGCCGATGTCGTAACACCGCTTCCCGGAGATCAGCGAAGTTAAGCGACATTGGGTCTGGGTAGTAGTTGGATGGGAGACCGTCCTCTGCGCCCAGATTATGTAGCGACCCGTGGTTCGGATCCCACGTAAAGCTGTAGGTCCCCTCCGTCATGTGACCTTAGATGTTGCGAAGGAGGTTAAACACAACCCCCAATTAAAAAAAATATATGTGTGTATATATGTATGTGTGGGTGTGTGTGCGGGTGTGTGTGTGTGTGTGTGGGTGTGTATCGCTTGGCTATCGATATATTAATTATGAATAAATGCTAATAAGTAGTCAAGAGGACCGGACCAAAGCTTGGCCGGACCAAAGCTTGGCATAACGGTCAGGCCAAACAAATACCATTTTTCTAATTCCTGGATTATTATTAGCTAGCACTATCCATAGTCGAACCCCCGACCTCAGTGTCTTTACTTATCTGATAAGGAAGCGGTGTTACCTACTTTCTATAATGCCTTTACAATGCAGGAAGGAGGGGCCAAGACCGAATGCATTAAAGAAGCAGAAAAACTATTATACGTATCCCGCAGTTCATATACACATTCGTATTTTCTTAAAGGTCAGCATATCCATACCCACATGCCCTATAATTTTTTTTTCTCCAGTCATAAATGATGAGAGTCGTGAGATTTACCCAAAAGGTATCATCTGACGAAGATAAGGGCTACATCGTGGCCAATGTCGTAACACCGCTTCCTGTCGATCAGCAAAGTTAAGCGACACTGGGTCTGGAGAGTAGCTAGATGGGAGACCGTCCTCAGCGTCTAGATGATGTAACGACCCGCGGTTCCGATTTCACGTAAAGTTGTAAGTCCCCTACGTCATAAGCCCTTAGATATTGCGAAGAAGGTTAAATAACTACGTCATTACCTATTACGAAGATAAGGCTGCATTTTTTTTCTATGCAGGAAGGAGGGGCCAAGGGCAAATGTCTGCAAAAAGTGCAACTCCGATAGAAGAAGGAGGGGCCAAGGGCAAATGTCTGCAAAAAGTGCAACTCCGATAGAAGAAGAGAGAGCCAAAATCAAGGTCCGGGTCAATCAAGGTCAATTTTAACAGTTAGTGGAAAGTGACTTGGGTGAGATTGTAACGAGTCTGTTAAGTCACTGAAATGTTGGTTGAAAGATTTTTTTTTTATACATTTTACATTTTACATTCATTATTCAATCTGTTCAAACCTCAAAAGCACACTGAGCCTTTGCTTGTGAATTGAAGTTGCGCTTTACACGATCCTAAATAATGCTGACGATCCCACGATATCTTAAAGTTTTGATCTTTCTTAACTTTTCGACAAAAGTAGAAATGAGGCGCGAATGCAAAAACATACAGCATAATATATATATATATATATATATTATATATATATATATATAATATATATAATATATATATAATATATATATATATACAAATGAATAATTCACTGGGGAACAAAAAAAAATTTTTTCTTGGTGCCTGAGATTTTAGACCTTATTCTGGATATTTTCTTGCGACTGATTCAGAAAATATCATCCATTTTGTTCTAGCAGCTCTAGTTTTTGAGATATTGCATACGTCATTACCTACTTTATTACCCTTCTGGAACGGTATTATGAGTTGCTCGTAAATCTAAATGCATCTGTATAATTAAATTGTAGCTATGATTTTGCTGATGTTGCTGTTTTGCATGTGTATTGTACATGTACTAACGTGAATTCTTTCCTGTTACAGGTGTTGACATGGCTTCATCACGAAGAAAGTGTTTAAATCATCCAGATGTGTTTTGTTTTATCTGCGGAGAGTACACGTTCATTGAACAGAGAAAAACTATTACTGATTTTGTGAAAAAAACTTATTTTGCCTATTTCAAAGTACAACTAGGGGACCAAGATAAGCCATGGGCTCCTCATGTTGTGTGTAAAACGTGTACGGAGCATCTGCGGCAATGGACCAACGGAAAGAGGAGGTGCCTGAAATTTGGTATACCAATGGTATGGAGAGAACAGAGAAACCACAGTGATGACTTTTACTTTTGTTTGGTGAATATAAAGGGCATCAATGGACGTAACCGGAGTAAATGGACGTATCCTGACATAGACTCAGCTAGACGGCCTGTTTCACATTCAGATGAGATACCTGTCCCATCATTCAGCCATCTTCCAGAGCTCCCTCAAGAAGAAGATGAATCTGCTACTGACAAAGAAAGCATATGTGGGCAAAATGACAGTGATTTCGAAGGACCGTCATCAGTTGCAGAAGGTTTTAGTCAACACGAATTAAACGACCTCATAAGGGACTTAAGTCTTTCGAAGAAATCGTCTGAATTGTTAGCTTCCAGGTTGGGAGAAAAAAATTTACTGCTGCCGGGAACCAAAATCACGTTATATCGCGACAGAGAAAAGGATTTACTGCCCTTCTTCTCAAAAGAGAACGATTTAGTTTTCTGCAACAATGTGCGCGGATTGCTGATGAAAATGGGCATATCGGAATACACACCAAGTGAATGGCGGTTATTCATAGATAGCTCCAAACGGAGCCTAAAATGTGTTCTTCTACACAACGGCAACAAATACAGATCAATCCCAATTGGTCACTCAGTCGGTATGAGAGAAGAGCACGGGACAGTCGCCCTAGTCCTAGAAAAGATATCATACCGAGACCACCAATGGGTGATCTGTGTGGATCTGAAGATGGTGAATTTTCTCCTGGGCCAGCAGAGCGGGTACACCAAGTACCCGTGCTTTATATGTCTCTGGGACAGTAGAGCTAAAGATGAACACTGGGTGAGAAGACAGTGGCCTCTGAGAAAACATGGTGGTTGGAGAAAAAAAATATCATCAAAGAAGCTTTGGTTGACAGAGAAAGGATCATATTGCCACCACTGCACATCAAACTAGGTTTGATGAAACAATTTATAAAGGCTTTGAACAGAGATGGGACGTGTTTTGGCTACATATGTAGAAAATTTCCTGCGCTGAGCATGGAAAAGCTGAAGGCAGGTATTTTCGATGGACCGCAAATCCGGGAACTCATGAAAGACCCTCGTTTCCAAGATTCAATGGACAACATTGAGGCACGTGCGTGGTCATCGTTTAGTATGGTTGTGAAGAATTTCCTTGGGAACTATAAGGCCGATAACTACGGTGAACTAATGGAGAATATGCTCTCTTCTTTTTGTAAACTTGGCTGTAAAATGAGCATCAAACTGCATTACCTCCACAGTCATTTGGATCGTTTCCCAGATAACCTCGGTGATCTAAGCGAGGAACAGGGTGAACGATTTCACCAAGAACTAAGGACCATGGAAGAACGGTACCGCGGACGATGGGATACTCACATGATGGCAGATTACTGCTGGAGCATCCAACGCGAATGTCCTGGCACATCTCATCGCAAGAAATCTCAGAAACGCGGTTTATGTGAGATGTCTCAATGAAAGAACATTTTTTGCCGTTGTGTCTCAAGCTTGTTTGAATTTAAGAAATATTTTTCGTACCTTATGCTTGTTTGATGTTAATACACTATTTTTGCTGACATTCATCATACTTTTGTATTCAATTGACAACAACAGTGATTGCCAGTCAGCAATTATATAATATTATATACATTATATAGAAATATATATAGATATATATCATATCTTGATAAGCAGAGCTGATGGAGAAAAACTAATGTCATTTTTAGAATCAGCGACCTCAATATACCCAGAAACAGGTCTAACATCTAAGTCACCAAAAGTTGTGTTCCCCAGTGTAATGAATGATTGTGTAAAAGTAATATACACAATTCCTGCCATTTTAGCGTTTACGTGGTTTCATTTTTATACATGAAAAGTGTGTATTTTCCGCTGTACAATTAATCATGTTTCAGTGTACTTCAACGCGATGTTTTTAGTTCTAACACGCATTTTTAAGCCGTCTTCCACTTCTACTTGGCGGACCGAATGAAGCCAGCTTCAGTTTGGATTCACTTTGGATAAGGTACACATTTTATGGGACCCAAGAAAAAAAATAGCTTAAATTTTCTTGGTATTGTTTTCCACTTAAAGTTAAAAATATCATTAAACGTGTATATATATATATTTTTTTTAATTGGGGTTGTTTAACCTCCATCGCAACATCTAAGGTCATATGACGGAGGGGACCTACAGTTTTACGTGGAATCCGAACCACGGGTCGCTACATAATCTGGGCGCAGAGGACGGTCTCCCATGCAACTACTACCCAAACCCAATGTCGCTCAACTTCGCTGATCTCCGGGAAGCGGTGTTACGACATCGGCCACGACGTAGCCCTATATATATATATATATATATAATATATATATATATATAATAATATAATAAAATTGGTGATCATCTTATATAACTAAAACAATGTTATAAACTCTCTCTCTCTTTCTCTCACACTGCAATTTTGTCTCGTTTGACTTTTATTTAATTACTTAAGAAAAGAGTTTGTTTACAAGCGAAACTGTCTAGACATGATCACGGTTTTATTCAATCGTGGATGAGATTTGGATGAGACTTGGATGACACTATACTATCCCTTGAAGGTTATCGGAAAGCGTCTTCATCGTCTTTACAAAGAGAAAATAGAGTTTCAGGGAACAGTGTGTTGTGTGTGTGGTGTGTGTGTGTGTGGTGTGTGTGTACTCGGCTACTAGACTTGGTGAAAAAAGGACAAATATTTTTGTTTTCATATTTTTTGATATTGTTTTGTGTATTTCCATTAACACTTTTATTGCCTCTGTTTATATAATATATATATATATATATATATATATATATATATATATATAATATACAGGGTGAGTCAAAAGTCCGGAAACATAGGAAGCATAGGAAACTTTTATTGCAAAAGGACATGTGTTACAAGTAATGTTATAAGATGTGCTCTATACGTTCTCCTTTCGCTTCCAGACATTTCTGGACTTTGTTTTCCCGCTCGACCTGGACTCTTTCCAGGACATCGGGCTGGATTGCAGCACAGGCTTCTGTAATGCGCTACTTCAAGTGGTCTGTGTCCCAGATCTTCAGACCATACACAATGGCTTTGAGGTGTCCCCAGAAGTAAAAGGCCAGCGGTGTCAGATCGGGGGACCGGGGAAGCCACTCCACTGGACTACGACGACCAAGCCAACACCCTGGAAATTATTGTAATAACAATTTCCAATTATTTCCTATTTTTTCAGACTTTTGACTCACCCTGTATAGTTAGAGAGAGAGAGAGAGAGAGAGAGAGAGAGAGAAGAGAGAGAGAGAGAGAGATTTGCGACGTATTATGTACATTTTCCAATAAAAAGGTCGTCTAGACTAATTAGTAATGTCTGAGTTTTAGTTTTAAAATCTTATTAATGTCACCAAAAATAAAAAAAATAACTAAAAAAACCAGTACATACAATACCAATTAGTAATCTTTTATGCGTTTTAGAAATAGTATGTTCCTAGTGGAACTTTTTTCCGGAACAGTGGAAATATGCATTTTCACTTCAAATAACGATATATTATTTCTTTAATTCCCAAGTAATAATACCAGTATGTAGCTAAATGCGCCATTTCAATGTTCAAGATCGTAAAGTGAACGTACCACAAAAACGTACTTAAATGTGACTAAAAACGTTTTAAAAATATTTCACTAAAATACAAGTTCGTTAATTTTCTAAGCTTTGGTGTGAAAATAGAGATCAATTGGGTGCTAGGGTCTGTTTAACCTCCTTCGCGACATCTGAGGTCATATGACGCAGGAGACCTACAGCTTTACGTGGGATCCGAACCTGGGGTAGCTACATAATCTGAACGCAGAAGACTCCCATCCAACTACTACCCAGATCCAACGTCGCTTAACTTCGTTAACCGACAGGAAGCAGTGTTACGACATTTGCCACGATGTACCCTTAGAGATAAATGGTTTCATTGAAAGTTGTCGCGCGCACTTTTTCTAAATTAGTCTGCCCAAATATTTGGCATTTTGAGTGATGATAGTAACGGAATCGTGTCATATACGTATCGCGTACGTTGATAAGAAAGGTTAAAGATACGTACGTTGATAAGAAAGATTAAAGATACGTCTTAAAAATAATGAACAATAAACATTTTCTATTTTTTTTTAAAAATTGATATCATCAAGATACTACAAACATTTAAGTACCTTAGTTCCAAGGTTTTAAAGAATTGAGTTGATTAAGGTTAGGAATGTGCCGGATATCCGGAAAGTTTTTGGTGTATCCGGTATTTACCGGATACTACTACTTCTACCACCCGGCCGGATATCTGGTAATCTCTCTATGTTTATGACAGACTGAGAAAAGAATACAAAATTAACCGATTACAAAAAAATTATCATAAAAAATAAGTACAGATTGATTTAGCTTCATCAACTGATGTTTTCCATGGCTTAAAATGAGAATTAATTATATTGAACCTTTTTGGCCAACTTTTTTTGGATCACCTGAAGATCAGGGCCCCCAGCCTTCGTTAGTTAGCTTTATAAGGCTAACTATCACGATCTAACCAAACCACTCGTCAAGGGAGTACAGTTGACCTAACGATTGGTTAGGTTAGGTCGTGATATTTTTGTTAGTTAGCCTTATAAGGCTAACTAAAGAAAGCTAGGGGCCCTGATCTTCAGGTGATCCCTTTTTTTTTCAAATACTAATTGAGAAGAAAAATTCGCATTTTTTTTCAGCAAACAAAAAATGGATATTTCCATTTTGATATGAATTACAGTACAATTAATTGGTATTAAAAATTTAAAAAATTGAAATTTTCAAATTTTTCATAGCGACAAGCAGTTTTCTCTCATTTTCAATAGACAAACGCATTTTATTACGTGAATAGATTATTTTCCTTACAATGAAAAAGTTTTCAGCGTAAACTGAACTACTGTAGGTGAAGCACTCAAATATATTAATGGTAGAAATTTTAAATTCAACGGGTAACTTTTTTATACTCATTTCAAGACGTGTAACGGCTACAGTTCCGTATTGCCCCCCACATTTTTTTATTAAAAAATAGTTTCGTATATATATTTTATTAAAAAATTGGTGCTTTTTGTTTAATTGGGTGCTTTATTAAATTTTTTTATTTTTTAGGATGAATTTCAGAAGACTTTTTGGCATAATTGAAGCTAGAGAAAGAATGGTGAATTATTTGATCGAGAAAGGATTATTAAGAAATATACCATCATGTAGAGCCACGCTTCTCAAACTAGGGGTCGCGTAAATATTATTGGGGGTCGCAGAAACATTTGAAAATATTATTTTTTTCATAAATATACAGTGTTAGTACCTATTGCTTTTATGACATGAGTGAAGGGTCGCGAAAAAATTTGTCTGATCCAAAGGGGTCGCAAGTGAAAAAGGTTTGAGAAGCCCTGATGTAGAGTATGTGGAGAGGAGATGACAATTAGATATAGAGAAGATCGTTAGGTTAGGGTAGGTTAGGTGGTTCAAATCCTCACGATGTGAGCGCTACTCTTTCAAAGAACTCTTGGTTTTATAATTGTAATATCTCCATGGATCGTATTCTGATAATTATGTACTACATCGATATGCATATTTGTAGCATGACTGCGCCACAAAAATTAGCAATCAACAATTTGGACCCTTTTGAATTTTTAATAGACTGTATCAAAATAATTTATAATCCTAATGTTCAATAAAATCATATTTTGCGTGGGGGGCAATACGGAACTGGCCCAGGGCCGTAGCCAGACCAAATCAGTAGGAGGGGCGGAGAAATTGACAGGGAGGACAATGACAAAATTTAATGTCATTTTTTTGTGAATATCGAAATATACTGCAGAAAATTACATTCAAAACTATAACAAGTAAAACACCGTAGGCTAAATAAAAAAAATGATCAAACCGATACATATTGATAGGCATATTGGGTTATAGAATACAATATTTAGTCTAAATTTAGTGTAAATAAAAGTCTTTGTAAGTTTTTTAAATTTTAGAATAACTGTATGCGGCCAGTTTTTTTAGCGAAATTCTTTAGGAATTCAAACATGTCTATTTGCTTCGTTCTCTTATTTTCAAAGGCAAGTAAAACAAGTTGGCTTTGGCGTTTTTGTAGCATGGAACGCCGTTGCGGTTGGCTTTCCAAGGGGGGGGGCATATTATTTTCCAGGCGGGGCTTTGACCCCCCTGGCTCCCCCCTTGGCTACGGGCCTGAACTGGCCCCCCGTGTGACCTATATTTCACCTTTAGAAATTCAGTTTGTTTTAATTTACGACGTAACACAGTGAAATTAACAATTAGCCATATTAACCCCCAAATATATATATATATATATATATATACACTAAGGCACAAAATATAACTATTTAATGAATTGCATGACTTAATTCACAGAATACTGCCATTGTGATAGACTTCAATTTTGTGGAGTCATTTTAACCAGCCGCAACTCTCGTTTTCTTTTCTGAATACACACTATAGAAAATGGTGTTATTAGGGATAGCTATAAAAAAACTAATCAGAGCCATAATAAACGCACGACAACACATCACTGACACAATAGATACAAGAAGGTCTGTTTAAATAATGGCAACCCTATTATTATAAGTCCCCTTTATATGAGGTTTGGAATTTATTAAGTTAATATGCAATATATGGCATAGATGCTTAAATTAACTTTAACAACTCAATGTTACAAACTGTTACCTTGTCATACAAAACTTACATGTTAAATAAGTAATTTTCCTAACGACAATAATAATTAACAGATAAAAATCTGGAAACGACAACATAAAAAATTTGGTGAAATTTTTTCCATTACTTGAAATGACACCGTTTCTTAATTTCTTATATCCTTATATTATTATAATAAACAATTTTATCAGGGGCTCCTCCAGGGGGGGAGGGGCTGAGGTGACTAGCCACTCCCCTTGCCTTAGTAAATTTACTTTTCCCACAATGCTAACTTTTTGTAACGGGAATTTTGATGTAGAAGAAAGCATTTTTATGTACAAAAAGACATTATCTTACGTTCCTTGAAAGCATGGCAAAATGTGTAGGGTTACCATATTTGAACTTTCAAAAAAGAGGACACTCCAGAGTGGGGGGGTGTATCTGTATTAGTATCTACCAACTCGCGTTGTATTAATGTTATATACACATTGTGTACTACATGTCGTCTATATTGAGTATCTTTAAATAAGAACAAGTGTTATGGCCTCAAAAATCAATGTTATAAATATTCAGAGCTGGGCACCGCAAACTCAAAATCACTTCCGCAATCGCAAATCCGCAAACTCAAACCTTACCTTCCGCAACCGCAAATCCGTAAACTGCTTGCCATTTTTCGTGCCGCAAACGCAAATCCGCAAACGCAAACCATATTTCCAATTTTTACAGTGCTGGGCACTTCCGCAAACACTTCCGCAAACCGCAAATTCCGCAATCGCAATTTTAACTATAAAAAGTATCCAAAACATTAAAGAGGTATAAAAAGTTTTTATATCTTTTTAATGTTTAATGTTTTAGCCTTGTTTTTATTAAAAACGAGGCAAAATAATTTATTACAATAAATCACTATTGTAGAAGAAATAAAAATACTACATATATTGATATATTATATTGAACAAAAACACCTCCTGCAAGTAAATAGTAAATAAATTAAATAATAAATTTAATCATTTGAATTTCATAAATTTTGAGACTTAGACACGTTAGAGAAGACTGTACTGTAACTGTAGTAACTGTACACACATTAGTTGGGCATTTGCGGCATATTTTGCGGTACTGCGGTACTTGCGGTACCACCGCACTACCACCCCGGGCCCCCATAACGCAGTACCGCAAAGGATCGCTGAAAGTACCGCAGTACCGCTACCGCATTCAAATTTCCGCGTACCGGTTTGGTACCGGTTTGGTAGTGCAGCAGTACCGCAGTACCGCAATATGCCGCAAGTGCCCAGCTCTGCACATTACATTACACAAGTTAAATTAAGTTAACACAGTGACTGTACACACGGGGCGGCGGAGTGGCGGGAAAGATGACGCGCTGCCTGCCAGCCAATTGGCGGCCAGTGACAGCAGCGTCACAGCACTAGCGGGCTTGGCCAGTGGCCACGTGGGAAATTTGCGGAAAGATTTGCGTTTGCGGTCTTAGTTCCGAAACGCAAATTCACTAATTTGCGATGACTTTGCCGCAAACGCAAATCCGCAAACGAAAAACATACTTCCGCAATTGCGGAATTTGCGGTTTGCGGAAGTGCCCAGCTCTGTAAATATTCAAAATTCCCGGACATGTCCGGAAAAAACCGGACGTATGGTAACCCTAAAGATGTGTAGCTCATCAATGAGCGAAATAGACACGAGAAAACGTTGTTTAGAAGCTATTTGAAGCAGATTTTGATACCAGCCACCCCTTCACTCAAATCCTGGAGGAACCCCTGTTTATGGCAAATTAATAGAAATAGTAGCATTCAGCCCCTATATAACTAGTTTAATGAACAAATGTCGATTTTCTTATCTCTAAAAAAGTACTATCCGGTAACTGTGTACCAGCCGGATATCTCGCGCGATACGTCTGGGCTACGTTTGGTGGCCAGTATTGTAACACTGCTTCCCGTAGATCAGCTAAGTTACGCGACATTGGCTCTGGGAAGTAGTTAGATAGGGGACCATCCTCTACGTTTTACTGTTTTATTGGTAACTTAAACGTATCGATCGTTGTGTCCCTGTCCCACACCCGTGCGCCCGCCCAACGTCATTGTCTAACAGACCGACAGGCTCCCACGCTGTTGGAGGCTGTCCACCGTCCGCGCCATTGTTGTTACTCGTGCATCATGTGACGGAGTGAATAGAATGGAGGAGGGGTAGGGGTAATGGGGAGAGCAGTTTGGTAGTCCCGATAATAGTTTGGTAGTCCCGATATACAGCTACCTGCCCGGAGGGCGATAGCGAGCTACCGCTTAAAGACTAATTTGATGATTCTTCATTGCCATTAGTTCTCGAAATTTCTGCCATCGATTTTCCACTTTCAGATCAATTTAATGATGCAAACTTTCCTTATGTTTAACTAAACAATTGTTTACTGAGGTGTTGGTATTTTTTCAAATAACTGTTTTAACTGTATATTTCTTATGGTAATTCCCCACATGGAATCGAATCAATACATCCATCCCCATCATTTCTTTTGATTATATGTTTTCATTTGATTGTTTCCACGTTCATTATTTTGAGGAGGATTCCATAACTTCCATAACTTTCATAACAACATAACTCGTAATTTCACTTATTTGGAAGCCGAGCGATTAAAGCGTTTTCCAATAGAATATTTTGCTAGTTTTTGACAAACAATATTCCTGGAATTTTCATCAATAATTTTTTATTTAAGTTTTCTATACAAACAAAAAGAGACTTTTTAAATCATATTTTCTTCGTATTCCAAATTAACAAATCACTCGTTTTTGTACTGCGTAACTAACTTCGTCAGACAAACAATGAGAATCAGATATTCTCGACGTCATCAAAAACATTCCTGATACGAGCTCCGTATTTGGTATTCAAAACATGATTTGAAAAAGCTTGTGTATACGTATGCAAAAAGGATCATTTTTTCATACGCTTTAAAATACAACGAAGCCTATGTCTGAACTGTCATAAACAAACTATTCAGAAAAAAATAACCTGACTCAAATTCATGCTGGAATTACATTAAGGTCACATTATGACCCTAATCTAACATCGTATACAAAGCTAACATCTTTATAACTGAACCAATTAGCGCCTGGTATTAAACTTTGAGGCAAAAATTAAACATCAAAGGACTCCAGAGAAAGGTTTACTAACCCGATAAGAGACGCCGAACCAATGGAGAAAGCTTTTTCGGATAAAAGGTTCCGTTAAAATCGAAATAATTGCGTTTGACACAAGATGGCGGGACCCTGTTTAAAAAGGGTTCCCCTCAAAAATACCGTTCTAAAAATATACAAACTTTCTTCCCCGGTGTGACCTTTGTACACTTTGTAAAGCGGGAGACCACATCAAAGCGCCACCTTTTTTCCTGTCTTGTTTTAAGTTCCGTTCCATTATTTTATGAACAAAATCAGCTGAATTCGCAATATGGGGTGTACGAATGGTAACCAACAAAGCTGACTATCTGTTTTGATAAAGCTGACTATCTGTTTGAAAACCATGCATGAAGCCAATTCTTGTATGGATATAAAAGCAAATGGTATTTTAAATCGTTTTGCCATTTACGTTCATTTTTGGTTCGGATTTTATATATATATATATATATTAATATACTGTATATATATATATATATATATATATATATATATATATAGGGTGGCGCAAAAGTCGCGCATCATAGGAATTTTCAGTGTTGACTATAATATATATATATTTTCTTTTGGGTAGGGGATGGCTGCGAAATTAACAATAGACGATAGGGTGAGCTTGGTTTTAATGTAAAAAAGGTACAACAAATCGATGAATCGGTACAGAATTTAAATTTTGTACCGATTCATCGATTTGTTGTACCTTGTATTCCATACATTAAAACCAAGCTCACCTTCTCCTCTATCGTTAATTTCGCAGCCATCCCCTATCTAAAAGAAAAAATAATATATTAATTATAATCAACACTGAAAATTCCTATGATACGCGACTTTTGCGCCACCCTGTATATCAACACTCAGGGCACAGACCTTCATAATGTCAGTTCTATAAAATGCAAAGGCTTCACTGTTTTACAAAGCACTGCTCTGCGTGTATATATATATATGTGTGTGTGTGTGTGTAGGCAACTGGGCATAAGCGTGGTCGAGTGTGTGATAATTCATGGATGTAGTGAGGCAATTTTTTTGTGAGGTAACACTTTTAGTACCTCGGAATATTAAAAATTATATAAAAAATTCTAGAAATATTTTTATTGTCGGAAAAATATATGTTGGTTCTGATTTGATTAGGTTACGCTAGGTTAGGTTAGTTAAGGTTCGGTTAGGTTAGGTTAGGTTAGATTAAGTGTACCTCACTATTTAATGAACTGACAGAAATCACTCTTCGAGCCCTCAGTTGCATTCTACACACTTATTACGCCCTTTTGGGTCCAATGGCACTTAGGTTAGGTTAGTATAATTAATTTTTTAGATATATTGATTCAAAAAATCGGGACCTCGCTTATGCGGAGATGTGTGTGTGTGTGTGTGTGTGTGTTGTATATGGATTTAACCACACAAATCTCCTTTAAGATAACATATTCGGGTTTTTGGTCAAATAAATTTTACGGAAACGTACATGTATATACACGTGCGTGCGTGTGTGTGTGTGTGTGTGTGTGCGTGTGCGTGGGTGTGCGCACTCGTGCGCGCGCTTCATTCGCCCATCTGTTCAGTCGTGTTCATTCCGCTTCTAAATCTTCAGTGAAATCCGTAATCATGAGAAGTTGAACCTTGCTGTCAATCGAGCGTCTCGATGCGTCACCTCTCATCTGGCTTGGATTAAGGGGCAAGGCCCCAGGGATCGTACTAACGTAAAACTAAATAACCAAATGATAAATATATAAATAAATAAACAAATAAATAAATAAATTTGGAATGGTTCTCGTATAAAGGATTTGCAAATTGACTTCACAGAAAAGGGTTTTTTTTTTTTTTTAATTTTTGTTGATAAATGTGTTGTTTGTTGTAGGAAGTTTTGTCGGTTTGAAAAATGTGTCGAGATTGAACTGAAGGAAAACATAAATATAATAACGAAAGGACAAAGTGACATAACGTTACGTTATAACAACGTTATACTATGACGTTATATCATGATGTTATGCCATAAAATTTCTTTACAAGTGTCGTAACGTTGAAATAAATTAATTAAAAGTTTTTTAGTGTGGTTTTAAGTAGAAATAAAAATAATAAAAATTTTGTTTAGGGGGAGTTTGATCAATTTTGTAACTTCTGTAGAAGTCATATGACGAAGGGGATTTACAGTTTTTTGTTTTGTTTTTTGTTTTGTGGGGTCCGAACCACTACTCCACCGAGGAAAGTTCCAGACGAAATTCGAATCCACGGCCTTTAGATTAGTAACTCGGCGCCCTACTATTATAAGTTACCAAATGGGTGTCTAGAAGAGAATAAATTTGCTTGGGACTGAATCTGTCTGTGTAATAAATCAGTACATATTTACTCCATGCAGTTATCCTGTACACACTTAAAAGCAAAAAATGGTCCGAACCACTACTCCACCAAGGAAAGTTCCAGACGAAATTCGAATCCACGGCCTTTAGATTAGTAACTCGACGCCCTACTATTATAAGTTACCAAATGGGTGTCTAGAAGAGAATAAATTTGCTTGGGACTGAATCTCTTTGTGTAATAAATCAGTACATATTTATTCCATGCAGTTATCCTGTACACACTTAAAAGCAAAAAATGGTACTATTTATCTCCTTTATAACACTGGAGGCAAAAATGGCGTAATCTTGGGAGACAGAACTTGTCTTACGATCGAGCGAAGATAAGGAATAGATGACGTACGAGGAATTAACCATCATTCCGAGCAGAATTTCTGGAACTCATTTGGTCTTTAGCGACAGATTAATAGCTTGTTTCGACCAAAAGAAAAAATATAGCGAAAGAAAATATAAAAATATAGGCGCATTTTTCTCGTGTGGCGGTCGCGCAGTCATTGGCTCACCGCCTTGTTGTTGACACTGGACAAAGAGAGACCCACGAAATGAGGTCATGTTTGCCCAAATGAACAGAGGAATGAATGTTGATCCAGTTTAAATGCTTATTTTTTTAAAAAGTTTTTGCTCTAAATAAAGCAAATAAGAATATTAAAGCATAAAATACTTTAAAAATTTGAAATGGTTTTTTTTTTTTGTATTTTTTTTTGCTATTTTCGTAATTAAAACAAATTTAATATTTTTTTTTTACAGAATTAGAACAAGGCCATTGCGATGTATTTATGAGAAGACATAATACGATAATGGGATATGACGTTGAAAAATGTGAAAATATCTTCTTTAACTCGTTTTTAAACTTAAAAATACATACATTTATTCTTCCCATTTTTATGTACAATAAAACTATGATTTCATCTTATATATTTCATGTGCTAACCGTCAGTAATCCAAGGAGAGACTTAGAGTGGCGTTTCGAGTGGATAATCTATACCGCCTGTCATCACCAAGCCGCAGTTCGATTTAACGTGAAGAAGCCGGCTTAGTGTCAGGATTTGTGCAAGTTTATGTGATGGAGATGTAGTTGAAATTCACAACTTTATGTAGGAGAACTGCTAGAACATCCGCGAGGCTTCATATTTACATTTTCCTTCACTACACTTGCCGACCATACGGAGAAAAGTCCTTGGTTAAAATAAAACTAAATATATGGTTAAATACAGGGTTGGCAAAAAGTCTCGGCACCCCTTCCAAATACTTACATATTTAATTTTTACATATCTCATATTTATGTATCTAATTTTTTGCATTTGAGTAATTCTCTGTTAAATTAAAAATTAAATTAAATATTAAAAATATTAAAATGTTAAAAATTCTTTCTTTCATGTACACTATATTATTTTGAGGGGGTGTCCAGACTTTTTGCCCACCCTGTACAAGCGCACTACCCCAAATGTTTAAACCGAATCTTCTGTGGTTGCTCTAATTATTTAAGTTTTTATCACAACATTAACCCTAATTAACAACTGTAACACAGTTCGATCAACCGTACAAGACAATGAAATTAACCATTTGGTATATTGTGTGCAAAAATTCAGTTATTTTAACCATAAACATTTTTCCACATAGGTTAAATTTGCAGTTATCATGTATGACCTTATTAAATGTCTCGCTCAGTAACCGGTTAATTTTTAAAATGTACGTAAGAGGTAGCCATTAAATTAATTAAATTTGGCTTTGAGGTGCGTGAAACAATAATTTTGAAATTTTGAAGGGAGCGAAATGTGAGAAGAAGTAAAAACAAGAGAACGATGGTCTCTCTTACTGGAGCTCACCGGTCGACCATGGATACGAGCAAATGTTGCGGCAGTTCAATGTAATCGTAAAAAAATTAAAAAAAAGATGGAGAAATAATTTTTTGAATTCCTCGTACGTGATGTAATGATTAGAAAACCAGTTATGGCCTTGGATCGAACTACTTTTGAGCATTTAGTGTAAATCTCCCCCCCCCCCCGCTAAATTGATCTTACAAAATATTTACGTTATTATTTTATTTTATTATTATTATATAGGGTGAGAGAAAAGTCCCTGTGCACCTGCAAGAAGTGTAGTGAACCTGTACTTGCACTGTGTTGGAAGTGGACAGGTGCGCAAGGACTTTTCGTTCACCCTGTACTCAACTTCTTTCATTGTCAAAATTAAAAGCGAGATAGAAGAAGGCTAATATACTAATTTACTAATGCCTGAAGTCTCAACATTGAGAGAGAGAGAGAGAGAGAGAGAGGAGAGAGAGAGAGAGAGAGAGGAGAGAGAGAGAGAGAGTATTAAAAGTTAGAGATTAATGTTAAAAGTGGAAAATCATTACTCAGAAATAAACATCATAAGATTTGGTAGAGTAAAAGCATTACTATGAAAGCATAACAACTAAAACATAACCATAAAGAACAGATATCCTTTTACTGAACAAACAACACTGAACTAAATCAAGTGACTCATACAGTAGATAAGACAAGCTTATTGGATTAGTATATAATTAAATTTGGATATGCCTGTAGCAGTGATGTAGGTCTCGAGATCGGTCTCGGTCTCGAGACCGATCTCGAGACCCAATTTGCAGATCTCGATCTCGATCTCGGTCTCCGCTATTTAGATCTCGGTCTCGATCTCGGTCTCGACAGACGCGGTCTCGGTTTTTCTCCCGAGACCTTTCGAGACCTCTCGAGACCATAATGAAAAATACATGTTATTGGCATACTCATGATGGTGGCTTGGTTGAACAGACACAATTCAGAATGTTTATGAAAGTTTGTATAAGTAAGGGACTCTAGGTATTCACTAATCAGTCACCCTGTTTTGAGTTGCCACGTTTGTCTTGCGAGGGGGTGTGGGTCTGGATTTTTTTAGGTTAGCGCTACAAAAAAATTTGCCTCCCCCGCCCCCGTCAGATTAATTTTATTGAAAATGGAAACACTAAATAGAGAATTATGTATATTATATATATAAGTATATGTTATAAGGCACTTAGTGTTGCCAAACGGCATGTCAACCTCTGTGGCGTGATAAACACGATTATCCTCCCATCCAATATGTATTTGAAAAATAAAATGCTTCACACAAAAATAATGCAAGAAATACAGCATAAAGAAAACAGTACCGATAGATTCAATAAAGCATAGAATAACTCGACAACCCTTCACATCACTTATATTACAATGTACCGATTCGTAGAACAAATCGCAATTGCCAATTGTAAATGTTAAAAAATGACGTCATCAATGATGTCACGGCGGAACTTTTATCACGCCACACCTCCCCTTAAGCGCTCATTCTCACAGCAGCGATGACGAAATAAAACAGAGTCAAGCCAAAGTTCCGAGACTAATGGCAAAATATCAAAGCTATCGGTCCAAGCAGAAGAACGTTGAAACTGGGAAGATTTTGAACCGCAGGAAACAGTTGCGGCGGTACCTCTTAGAGATCGATGAATCTCATATTTTAGACAACTGCTCTCCAATAAAGTTTTGGCACCAGAAAAGGGATACATTCCCATCACTGGCCAATATTGCCATGACTGTTTTAACAGTGCCTGCCTCTAGTGCTCCAATTGAGCGTGTATTTAGCCATGGAGGCATAATAATGAGGCCCCACAGAAGTCGACCTTCAGCAGATCTTCTGAGCATGCTGATGTTCCTTAAGTGTAATGAGCACCTATCATGCTTTAAATAAATGCACAAGTCAAACTGGGTAGTGGGTACGTTCATTAGACCTTCTGTAACAGATATAAAAGAAGTAAATAAATAAAAGTACGTGTATATATATATTCATTTGTTAATTTATAGGCTACACCTTTTGCATTCAACACACTACATCTGAGAAAGTAGTTATTAGTTTATTAATATACTTAACATAGTCTAATTTCCATAGTAGTGTAAAACAAATTGAAAAGGCATGAGCTTGGTCTCGATCTCGATCTCGGTCTCGAATTTTAAGGGTCTCGATCTCGGAAGGTAGATCTCGATCTCGAACTTTGATCTCGGCCTCGATCTTGGTCTCACAGGATCAGGTCTCGGTCTCGGTCTCAGTCTCGGACTTGGTGGTCTCGACTACATCACTGGCCTGTAGATATAAGCATAAAAATAAATAGGTTTCTAATGATAAAAGATAAGATATGGAAATAAAAAGTCTTGGTGTAGGTATCAGGAAATGAAAGATTTTTTTTTTTTTAAATTCAAGCTTTTCCTCATCCATTCCTAGTTAAGACGCATTCATAGATAATTAATTACCCGTAAATAAGTCAAAATTGAAGTTGAAAATGAAGAAATGAAGCTACATTAGATCATGGGTTTAATAGCTATTATTAACTCTTTGAT
Source organism: Bathynomus jamesi (assembly GCA_023014485.1). NCBI lineage: Eukaryota > Metazoa > Arthropoda > Malacostraca > Isopoda > Cirolanidae > Bathynomus > Bathynomus jamesi. Next base: position 41,078 of record JAJOZX010005036.1, on the reverse strand, counting down.
TTACGGAGTCTAAGAATGAATAAACGTGTTTGGTGCTAACCAGAATAGAAGAAAGAGGAGGGGTATGTGTCAAAGTGTAAATACAGGGTGACTATTCAGCCATATTCAAACATTATAGGTTATAATTTCACTAACTATTAATAAATGAAGAGAAATACAAGGGTTTAGTTATCACTACAAACTGTCCACTTTGATTACTTTCAAATTTAGAGCAGAAACAGGTCATGATGTACTCTGCAAAATATCAAGTATTTAGACTTATTTTAGAGCGTAAACAGGACCTACGTCACTAATTTCGGTTACTTCAGCGAAGTTAAGCGACGTTGGGTCTGTTCAGTAGTTGGGTAACCATCAGCTGCGTGCACATGATGAAGCGACCCGTGGTTCGGATCCCACGTAAATCTGTAGGTCATAAAACTGTGGGGATTTCGTGTTTCTTTCCGAACATGTTGATTAAGGTGACTCAGTATGTCGCTTCGTTGCCTCGGCAACAAACTTTTATACTGTTAATGACGTTATTCTTTCTTCCTAATTGAGGACGAAATCTGACTGCGTGGTTCAAGGCTGAGGCTGTTGCACATGCTCTCAAATACTCAAAGGGCGGGGCGTCTCTCATTCGTGAATCACTTTAGTCTGTACTGAGATAATGACCACGACTCAATATCTTTACCTTTTTATTTGCAAATGATCACTACACAAGAGAGAAATAACTTGAAATTTAGTTTGCATACTGCACTGGTTTTTAAAGGGTCGAACCAGCAACTTCCCTTTTGATCACTCTTTCTACAACTGACTTAACGATGCCCCAGGCCACGATTGCCATGTCTTCCCAAAGTTACAAATTTTATAAACTATCACACATTAAAAATATCAATACAGGCAGTCGCCGCTTTGCGCTGTTTCGCTATTGCGCTATTTTTATATTGATACCCTAATTCACTTCGCGCTCAGTGCTATTCGCTATAACGCTCTCGGCGTCGTACGCCAGGCAGCGTTATCGTACGCGATTGTTGCATTATGTGCTTGGTTTTAAATAAATGCATTTGATTCTGCAAAATGTTCACTAATACTTTCTAATTTTTACTTTTATCCACTAGCAGTACACATATTAATAATTTTCGTTATTTAAAGAAGGTATAGGAAAAATTATTGCTTTTATACCTTTGCTAATTAGGTTTAGGGTAATTTAGGGTAATTGAGCTTTCCATGTAGGGTAATATTTTTTTGTTGGTATGGAAGCCCTGAATTTAGCGCCAGTTTGTTTTTGTCGCCATATTGGCTCCTCAAAAATGTTTGTACTCTTTGTTCTGCAATTGATTTTACCCCTTGAAATCAAGCATCATGAGTCAAAAAGGTGTAACAGACTCTAATATTGTTAACACTGAGAAAAAACAGCTCAAAAGCTTAACGCTGGAGGTTAAGTTGGATGTAATTAAGCGTATTGAAGCAGGCGAAAGCCAATCTGAGGTCTGTAGAGCGTTGTAACCAATTATTTTATATTTTTGTTATTTAATGTCATTTTATAGCACAAAGAGGGGAGGGGGCGTGGTAACGAATTAAACCTATTTACATTATTTCTTATAGGAAAATAGTCCCCGCTTAGCGCTGTCTCGCTTAACCCTCAGTTTTTCTGGAACCAATCAAGAGCACTAAGCGGGGACTTCCTGTAGCTTAACTTATTAAAAATAGAGTATGATTTAAATTTTAACAAAAATTTATGTATTGTGGAAAACCGCTTCTCCATGGTTCCCCTCCCAGGGTCGAAACTAGGGGAAGTCCATAACCATAACTCTACGAGACTGGGGTGACTCCTACTTACAGAACGATAAGTATAACTGCTAGATAACTCTAGTAGGTAGCTACTGGAAAATTAACTGAAGAGTCCTCTGAAAAAAATAGTTGGGATTACCTGAAGATCAGAGCCCCCATGTATTCTTGTTTTTTGCTTTACAGTACCAAATATAATAATAAATTAAATTGAATGCCAAGTTAGGTCAACTGTACGCCCTTGACGATTGGTTAGGTTAAGTCGTGATATTTTCGTTAGTTTTAACGAAGATATCATTTGGTAATTGAGGCTGGGGGCCCTGATCTTCAGGTGATCCAATAGTTGTATTTGATGTTTTTAAGAAATGACAACTTGGAGACACATTTAAGGGTAAATATTCGTTTTAGCACACACCGGTGTTTTTCGACGAAAACATATTTTTCTGGTCAATGTTTAGTTACTTTGCACGAATCTGACATCCGTTTCCTGTGCAAATATGTAGTTTTTGATATATCTTCACTTGAATGTGTAGTTTTTGAGATATCTTCACTTGAAGATATCGCAAAAACTATACATTTGCACAGAAAACGGATGTCAGATTCGTGCAAAACGACTAAAAATTGACCAGAAAAATATGTTTTAATCGAAAAACACCGATGTGTGTTAAAATGAATATTACCCCATTTAAGTTAAAACATTATAACAACTTAATTATACACTAAAATTAACACTTATACGCATAAAAACAAAATAATATGATATAAATTTTAACAAAAATTTGTTTATTGTAAAAAAAACATTTCCACATAACTTGCAGCTACGAAGGAGCTTAAACAAAATAAAACCCAGACGTTATTTATGTTTTATCAGATAGTAAACATTTAGTGGCGAAGCTGGGTCCTCTGAAATGAAAGCACACAAAATGTACGCTTCGAAGGATTCAAATGCTTTGGCTCTCTTCTTCCTCTATGAGAGAGTGGGAATCATTTTTGCGGACATTCGCCCTTGGTCCGTCCTTCCTGCATAAAAAAAAGTGAACCCTTCCCATTATTTTCGACATATTTTCGACCTAGTAAACGTACTCCTTAAATATTCTATATTCAAAGTTTATTTAACCCTATTAAGTGCTAGTTATACACTCTCAGCTTGTCGAGTAAACGCAATGAGCTGTTTTAAGATACTCAAGCAACTTTAAAAGCAAGTTCATCCAAAAAAAAAAACAGGTTCTTTTAGATCTTTGCAACTCTACTGATATTATTCTGTTACTGTTACTATGCTATTTTTATAACCAGTACCTTGCAAAAGAATAAAAAAAAAGAGGAACTGATTTGTTTCTGTCATCACTGCAAAGGAAGATAAGACAGATCCTCCTTCCATAAACGCCACTCGAGATTTTGAGGACGTAGGCAAACTAAAAGACGGTTCGGAAGAGGATCAATGTGAAAATGTGAAAAAATGTAAAATATGAAAAATAAAATGTAAAGAAATTAATTCTAAATGAATAAAGCAGATTTTTAAAGCTTGAATTACTAAGAGGCTCAAGTTTGTGGCTTTTTCGATTATCATAAATTGCAATTGTTTTGTGTAAACGATTTACCAAATTACGAATTAGAATCGTTTTTCATTTGTTAAATGTATAATACCAATAAAGCAAAATATATGTTTTAATTTAGGGTAATATTACGCATTTTTATTTGGTATTTGAGTCCTGGATACTCGTATTAAAGGGTTTAATGCAAATTATCAATATATATATATATATATATATATATATATATATATATATGACCAATAAAACCAAGAAGGAAAAGAAACAGAATGGTGCTCAAGCGCTTTCGTCTAATGACATCCTCAGGAACACATATATACCCCTTAGGTTTGGTTCCCCCGAATTGTTTATTCTAACGAAGGTGTGAACGGTTTCGTTCCACCTTAGACTTATAGCTTAACGTGGAATTCGAACCACGACCCGCGAAGGAAGTCTAAAATTACAAACTTCTCACCCAGACTCGATCTCAGAGCATCCCTACCAGCAGCCCATAGTCTTAACCACAAGGGTATCCAGGCGGGTATGTATATAAATGAAAATGTCTTCTTCTTCTGCAGCATTATTAGTCCCATTTATATGGTGTCGCTGTTGCGGATACTTCTCCACTCCGCCCTATCCTGCGCCATCTCCTCCGTCAGGTTCTTCTCGCTCATGTCCATCCTGATGCGATCTCTCCGCCTCATCCTAGGTCTTCCTCTCTTCCTCCTCCCGGGCACTTCCATAGATAACACCCTCCTCCCGGGCACTTCCATAGATAACACGCTCCTCCCGGGCACTTCCATAGATAACAGCCTCCTCCCCATGTAATTCTCGTCTCTTCTCATCACATGCCCATACCATGCCAGTCTTCTCTCTTGAACCTTCTTTGAAATTTCAATAACTTTCACCACTCCTCTTCTAGTTACACCGCATATCCACCTCAGCATCCTCATCACTGCAACCTCCATTTTCCTCTCATGGCACTTCTTCATTGGCTATGATTCTGCCCCATACAACATTAAAGGCCTCACGACTGCCTTAAACACTTTACTTTTCAGCTTCATAGGCATCCTCCTATCACACAACACTCCCGAAGCCCTCCTCCAGTTATTCCATCCTCCTTTTATCCTGTGGTTGATCTCTTCCATTATCTTCCCACTTTCCTACATCACTGAGCCCAGATACTTGAATTTCCGCACCTTATTCAGTACATGCTCTTGAATAGCAACACTCGCCTCTTGATCTTCACCCCCCCCATACCATGTATTCTGTTTTCGTGAATGAAAATAGATAAAAATGAATGAAAATAAATGAAAATAGAAATGAAATATTTGGCAGAAGAAAAAAATAAAAGTAACGTACAGGGTGGCCCAAAACTCAGGACACATAGGGGGGGGGAATTGATTTATATTAATACTGTTTGTTTTCTCTGTTCCTGTTGAATGGCCTCCTAGGTCACCACATCTATCGCCCCTTGATTTCCTTTTGTGAGGTCATTTCAAATCCGTCGTTTATAGTGATCGTCCCCGGTCCTTCGATGAACTAAAGACTCGAATAACGGCGGAATGTTCCAAGATTTCCTGTTATTAAGACGTGTGAGGATGTCATTCAGAAGAATTGAGAAGTGCATCTAGGTTAATGGGTCTCAGTTTGAGCATTTATTATGAATAAACCAACATAATGTATATAACAGATTATTTCCCCTACGTGTCCTGACTTTTTGGCCACCCTGTATATATATGTGTGCGTGCATTACTACCCCTACAGTGTAATATATATATATATATATATTTTTTTTTTAACTGCAAACAACACAGTATAATTAATGTAAAGAACGACGCTTGTGTAGAAGAGCGTCCGCACAAGACGAGGAGAAAGAACGAACAAATGAAAAATGGGGTACCTCCCAGGAATCGAACCCGGGATCATCCAATTGCCGATCGGACATGCTAACCACTACACCAAAGTCCCCAATCAGTCAGAAGTCGTAATTCTCCTACATACGAGCGGAACCAAATGCCCTGAGGGGGCACCTTCTCATGCCGTACATATATACATTTTAACTGCAAACAACACAGTATAATTGGAGCCATTGAAGAATAGGGACCCCAGCCTTCTTTAGTTACCTTTATAAGGCTAACTAACGAAAATATCATGACCTAACCTAACCAATCGTCAAGGGCGTACAGTTAACCTAACGATTGGTTAGGTTAGGTCGTGATATTTTCGTTAGTTAGCCTTATAAGCCTAACTAAAGAAGGCTGGGTCCCTATTCTTCAATAGCGCCGTATAATTAATATATTAATATATATATATGAAGAGCTAATTTCTAAAAGGTGCTAAGTCCATTTTTTGTCAAAGTTGAGTTTGTACCACTAAAAACAGTTCATGCCCATGTGTATCAAGGTGCGTTATCGATTAGTTTCAAAATATATTATATCCCTTTCATAACGGACATAATAATATGGCTTTGTTTGGAAAAGGTGCAAAGTCCAATTCACTTTGTTTCCAAAAGGCGCAAACTCCAATGCACTTTGTTTCTAAAAGGGTCTAAATTCACAAATCCATCAATAGCGCCCTCTATAAACTACAATGTTAGTATGATTGTATGTACCTACATCTACAGTGAGATATAAATGAGGATGTGTGGTGAACACTATGCATGCTGAGTCCAACACATGCATGGCATGGCATGGGCTCAACAGTGGTGTGTGGCTCACCGTCAGGATGACATTTTGGCTTGATATAATTTGATATGATTGATTGAGCTGGTATAGATATTGAAATAAATAACACCGGTTTTTTACGGCTGTTTTTTTAATGTTTGTTTTGGTGTAATCCAGAAGTCTTTTGGACAACATGTCTTTGATTGTGTTCCAAAAAGGTGCTAAGTCCACCAACAATTACAAACAAAAAACGTATTTACAAATTAACCATGTGTACTAGATTTTATTCAGACATCTTTTTTGCTTAATGACATTTACTCCCACAATTAATGTGAAAAAACTACTTTAAGGACAGACTATAATAAAAAAATATAAACTGTGCCAATATCTTAGAAACTGGTTTTATGGACTTAGTTCGTTCAAAGCTCCTTCATCACACGGAGGTCAGTCAATATTGTGGCCATGCCTCAAACGTTGGCTTAATGGAGCAGAGAATGACTTTCTTGGCCTCTCCATCTCACGTACCTAAGCACACCTGGCCATTTGGGATGGTTCTGAAGGTGTTTATACTTCTATGAAGATGTTCACATCGACACCAGTTGGATTCATCATTTCCTTTGCTAACTGATTAAATAGTTTTTAGCTTTCTAACGACAAAGTTGTTCTCATTCCGAATTGACGATGTAAAATTAAAGGTAACATCCAGGAACTTCACCCAGGAAGCCCCAAGGGTCACCTGAGCAAGAGTAAAAACAGGGTGAGTGGCCTGCCCAATCCCACCCGATGCTAGCAGCTGGGAGCGAGCGTAACCACTGAACTATTCGTATTACTGACGATGTTCCGTGTCTAATGTTCACTTTAGGGACACTGTACATTCTATCTGATTGTGAGGGTTAGTCTGAGATTAGAAACCAGTTTTTCAATTAGTTTCCATAAGCAAATTAAGGCGTATGTCCGCTACTTTCTAAATGACTAATTTCTTCTTTTTTATAAGGAAATCGAGCAATATTCCAGTTTTGGTATGATCAGTGAGTGTTTCCAGCAAGGGTATCATTACATTTTTCTTTTTCTTTTAAAGGTTCTCACTATCTGTCCAGTTACTCCTTTTGCTTTGCTTATTTCTATCTTATTTTCTGCCTCGAATTTCTCATCATCTGTTATTAAACTTCTAAATAATTTACTTCTATATATATATATATATATATATATATATTGAAACAGAAAACGGACTAACAAAAAATTAAAAAAGAAAAAAATTATAAATTTCAAAATAGAAAGTTTTGCCAATTAAAGTAAATCTCTTATGACGAATATTTCAATTCTTTTCGTCCACTTCAATTTGATTCTAAGCATTTTTAAGCCTCTAAAATTGGTATTAATAACTCGTAAAAGAAAACTTTTAATTTGGTAAATCAATTAAGTCTACCAATTAAAGTTTTGATCAGATTCTGAGCAGTAGGATTCGACCAAACTTCGCTATAATTTTTCTGTCCCGATTCTTCTATTAAGGAGTATGATATCGAATCGAATCGAATCTCACCCATGCTCTCTACCAAGGACTTTTCAGGACTTTTATTTTTTAAAGTTCGTTCTTTATTGGTTATTTTTATTTTTTTTTTTTAAAGTTTTCAAAGCTGATTTTATAAACTAGACTTACGGGAAAGAGGAGGTAGTTTTGTATTATAATAAAAAACTGAAATATAAACTAACATTTATTAGTTAAAAATGTGTTAATTATATTTACTAAAAATTCTGGATTAACTAAACGTGTTTTAGAAAATAAAGAATGACTTAATTTTATATTTGTTGCAATTTTTTGCAATTTTGTTGCATTTTTTTTGCAATTTTTTTTGCAATTTTTTTTGCAATTTGTTGCATTTTTTTGCAATTTTTGCAATTTTTTTTGTAATTTGAGTAATAAACGAACGTCAATAATTTTGTTAATATGAATATGGTTTCTAGTAATAATGTTAAAATCTTGTTAAATTTGTCCGCAGAAGGAATTCTACAAAAAGTAAAATAACGCCTTCTCCGTTAAGCTAACATCGTTTATCCCAGTATAGAATAAATAATTTATCATTAAGGTAATATTTACAGAACTGACAGGACATTACTTTGGCTGAGTAGAAATAACAGAGAGAGAGAGAGAGAGAGAGAGAGAGAGAGAGAGAGAGAGAGAGAGAAATTAAGGTAAAACCTTATAATCTCGTGTTTTTATGTGAAAACCATTTGCAGGAAATTGGGATTTGTAACTTGGTGGGTATCTCTTAATAATTAATTGCGATTTAAAGGTAAAAATACATAAAGCTAATCTTCTATGGGTATATGGGCTTCATTTTTCTTTTTAAGAGATATTTCTTTTCTAGCAATATCAATTTGGTTTTACTTGTAATAAGATTTCATTATTTCTTGTTAATTAAGCAAAATGACTCTAAAATCAATGGTACATTGCTTTTGTTTATAGTTCATTGTACTTGAATCAACGAATCAATCAATTAATCAATGAGTCAGTCATGTAATCAATAAATCAAACAATCAGTTTTATTGATAAATAAAATAAACAACGTTCATATATACAGGGTGATTCAAAAGTCAGGTTACATAGGGAAATACTGT
>JAJOZX010005036.1:0-27500 GCA_023014485.1 Bathynomus jamesi | reverse complement strand
TTTTTTTTTTAAATTCAATGTTTGAAGGCGAACTTTTTTCCGAACTGTACATTGTATTTTCTTTTTTGTTCGTGTAAGAATTTAGTTCTCTGAATGGCCAGAAATTGGAACAGTGCTCAGGCCAACTAATGCAGCCCATTACTATAATTCTTCTATTATTATTACCAGCATCATCGAGAATCGAACCTTGGACCTCAGTGTCTTCACTTAGTTTATAGGGAAACGGTTTTATCCATGCCATGAGATACGAACGCTGGTTAATCATATATAAAAATAATAATTTTTTATGCATGAAGGAGGGGCCAAGGGCGAATGCCCGCAACCTTCCCTCCCCCCATAGAAGAAGAAGAGAAGCAAATTTGAAAAGAGTGTGTAGTATGTAAGATGCGTGTATGTGTACAAGTGAGGAATAGTGAGAGAGAAGTGTGTATTTGAGAGCATGCTGGACTGCTCGCAGGATAGATGAGACACGGTAAAAGATCAGCTAAGGAGGACAGTGACAAGAGAAACGGGAGTTCCAGCACTCCCTGTCTTCTGTCTAATGTCCCCTCCCCCGACCCTACCCGGAGTACTTCCCTGGTCGATTGGCGTCTACAATCTCCTCCTATATTTGAATTATGACTCTGCTGCGATTGGTGGACATAATTCCTGAACACCTTTTTGCAGATCTTCGCAAATAACATGCATTAATTGTATCACAGTATTTGTAGCGTGTGTTATCTGTTTAATAAATGAGGCCCTCCGAGGAAGAAGTAGCTAAGCGACAAAAGTAAAAAACACCAGAAAACGCAGTTAAAATTGTACCCAATTTGAAAATGACGTAAATTTTGAACTTTTTAATATAATTAGACGAAATATCTTCAAAAGTTCAAAAGTTCAAAAGTTATGTCACTTTCAAATTGGTAGAATTTAACTGCGTTTACTAACGTTTTTTACTTTTGTCGCTTAGCCACTTCTTCCTCGGAGGGCCTCAAAATAGAAATGTGAGGAAAACCAATCTCTGTACTCGAAGGGTCCACGCAGTTCTGCAATTATAATTATCATACTTTTACCAGTCCTTCAGCTCAGAACGAAGACTGCACTCACACGCATGCATTTACAGACATATTTTACAGGACATTTACAAGCAGTGGATATACGCTCTTTTATGGTAAATCTTGCGAACATGCTTCTCTAATGCGAAGGGTAACTTGGTTAGTGTTTTCATTTTGATGATATATTATTCTCTTTGCAATACGACTTTCCTATAAACGAAGTGAAAACACTGAGGTTGGGGTTCGAACCCCCGATCACGCTGGTAATAATAATAATACAGGAGTGAAAGCAATGAGCCGCATTAGTTGGCCTGAGCGCTATGCCAATTTCCGGTCCTCCCGATTGATTATCACTATCTGTAACCGGACTTATCATAACGTAAAACTGGATATATCGTCTTATTGAAAAAATCCAGATAAGCGGAGGTATGAACATGAATTTCACCAACTTACCGAATTTCATATCAACTACAGGATAAAATCCTGTGCACTAAGCAGCTGAAATGACTATTGATATCATTCCGAAACTATTTTTAGAATTTTAGTGTAGATAAATCTAAAAAAACGAAATTAGGAAATTTTGAAGTTACAGAATTAGGTTACGGAGAAGTTCTGCTCTTTTTGCTTGAATTTTTGCGATAGCGGTTTCCTGCCAAGTGTACCAAAATATACCGAATTTTAGTAGAAATCTACACTCTATACTTTATTATCGATCTATTTTTAGAATCTGGGTTATCCTTAACCAAAATTTCTTTACCTATTTTTCCAAAAGTAAATTTTGAAAGGCTTTTCACCAAAAAGGAGTGAGTGGATCGTCGCTCTTTACAAACGTGTTTATTTTTATAGAATTATCGGATCACCTGAATGAAGATCAGGGCCTTCATGTATTTTTGTTTTTTGCTTTACACTACCAAATATAATAATAAATTAAATTTAATGCCCGGTTAGGTCAACTGTACGCCCTTTACGATTGGTTAGGTTAAGTCGTGATATTTTCGTTAGTTTTAACGAAGATATCATTTGGTAATTGAGGCTGGGGGCCCTGATCTTCAGGTGATCCGAATTATCTTGTAATTATCTATTCTAATTACTTTTTTAAACAATTTAGCTTTTCTAAACCAAAATTCCTGATAGTTTCTTTAGTAGCTGATAGTATTATTATAATATCAGTTTATTACTTATTAGTAATGTATTCAGTCTACGATAGGGTTGCCAGACGTCCCGCATTCTGTGGGACAGTTCCGTATTTGATCCAAAAATTCCTTTGTATTCAAAATGTCCAGCAAAAAATTTTTTTTTTTAAGCAAATTTTTTCGGGATGAATTGATTTAGAATTTTCCAGAATTATGTAGGATCCTGTAGAATTCTGTTGAGTAACGTTGAATGTTCTAGAACATCCTAGAAATTACATAACGCTTATAAAATGTTGTGTTTGGCAACGAGATGGCAGTTTTTCGGCTGTAGTTATATTGTAAGCTTTGAAATGGTGTGAATTGTGCGATTGCTTCACCATACAACTTGAGATTGTGTAATTCAAATAAAATTTGTAAGTATGTCTACTTTTTATGAGAAATCGTTCATGTGGAAATTGCTGCATTTGCGTGAAAGTTTTTGCGTAAAAAAGGAACACACACACACACACACACACACACACACACACACACACACACTTGATTTTATTTATAAGATTTAGAATATTTTTTTAATTAATTAATTATTTACAGTCATGACTTGCAAGGAATTTCAGTCATACTTGAAGTCAGAAGCTGGCGCTAAAATTTTGAAGAAGATTAAAAGTTCAGAAAAATATTGACATATGCCATAATATAATTAGTAAAGCTATGATAATATCATAATATGCTATGCTAATTTCAATATTATTTACGATATTTCAATATTATGTATAATAATTTCAATATTATTCAAAGATGTTTAATTGTTAAGCATTATTTTCATAACATTTTTCAAATTTTGTTTGTTGTAAGTCTACGAAAAATGGGTTCTGGATTATCTTTCCACAAACGATTTTATATATAATTCATGTCCAGATAATCAAAATATACCCTTCTTACCAGATACGGTTAACTTAAAAAAAAAAAAAAATATATATATATATATATATATATAATATATATATATGATACACACAGACCGTGCATGGAACAAGGAACTCTTCTAGGATAATTAAATCCACTATAGTCTGAATAAGTAATGGTAAATAACAAATATCATAGTTTTTATTTTTCATGATGCTAGCCCGACGTGGGCAACAGGTCACTCGCAAAGAGGTCCCAAAAATATAGCTTCCCTCACCAGCTATCTGCAAAGCAGATAGGATCCAGCTTTGGGACAGGATCTAGGGTTTAAAGCAGCCTAGCCCAGCTATATTTAGAACCTCAATATAAGCAAAAGACTCGCTGCCTTCACGTCAGATTGAATACATCAAAGAAAAAGGGGTAACTATTATATTCCCATCTTGAAACGGACATGTTATGTGGCTTGAAAAATGGATGCTCAATTCTGCCAGTTGAGGTTTAAGTTTTGGTTGTTGGCTAAAAATATAATAGTTACCCCTTTTTCTTTGATGTATTCAATCTGACGTGAAGGCAGCGAGTCTTTTGCTTATATTGAGGTTCTAAATATAGCTGGGCTAGGCTGCTTTAAACCCTAGATCCTGTCCCAAAGCTGGATCCTATCTGCTTTGAAGATAGCTGGTGAGGGAAGCTGTATTTTTGGGACCTCTTTGCGAGTGGCCCGTTGCCCACGTCGGGCTAGCATCATGAAAACGAAAACCTATGGTATTTGTCATTTACCATTACTTATTCGGACTATAGTGGATTTAATTATCCTAGAAGAGTTCCTTGTTCCATGCACGGTCTGTGTGTATCATAAAAAAACTCAGGGAATCATTCTAAGTTCATTCCCATATATATATATATATATATATATATGGGGTGTTCGAAAAGTCATTGTGCGGTAGAAGACTGCTATGAATATTTGTAATAAAAGTAATAATATTTGTTTTTGTTTCGTTCCTGGTTTCCAGGCTTTAAAAATAAGATCAAACGTGTTAATGCATGCATAGCATCTGAAGGAACTCATTTCCAACATTCTTTGTAGATATATACAATGGATCTTGTGACTCTGTATTACTTTTAATAAACGTCTTCTACTGCACAGTGACTTTTCTAACAACCTGTATATATATATATATATATATATATATATATATATATATATATGTATATATATATGTTAACCCCTCCGTCTATGGCCTTGGTTTGTTCGAAGTCGACGGGGGTTCTGGTTAGGAGGCAGCAACGGATTTGTTACTCGCAGTAGTTTCTTCTATACTACTCTCCGAGTTCTTCTATAGTGGTTCCGAGGATTCTGGGAGGCTTACTAAATTCTCTCTAGGTTCCCCGATTCTTCTTATAACGTATCGGGAAATTATTTATCTTTATTTTACTGACTAAGTTCTCTGAAGAGAGCAAGGCTCGAAAGAGAAGCTAAAGACTTTTTCTTACTGTAATTTACTGCTAAAATGTACAGGTAGTGCTCAGCCTCTAAGTCTAATTCTGAATGAACATGGAAGAAATTTTGTGGGTTTATATACCCATAATTTGCTAACATCATTATTATTAAATGTTGACTTGTGTCGTTTCTATTCTCTGAAGGCTGCATTATTTTTGCACAATATTTGAAAATATAGCAAAATTTTTTTTGCTGTGGCAATGTTTAAACAGATAAACAAGATATTTGAAGATGAACCATATTTTTAGCTTAAACCACGTATTTTCAGATCTGATGTTATCATGATCTGCCGAGTTAATTAGAAGTGGAAATTGAACTATGCATCTTTACACTAAGATATGCATAAGAGCAAAAATTAAAGGTTTAAGATTTACAATTAAATGCTTAGGCAAGACATGACTTCATTTTTTTTATAAAGAGAGAATGTATACAAAACATGAACATTGCAAAATTTAATCAGGATTCATTATTAAGCTAAATCTAAAAAAATGATTAAGAAATTTTAAAAAGAACAAGTCACCAATTATTTGGCAAAATAGGAAGCAAATCAAAATTTATCCCAACGAAAAAATAATAATAAAAAATAATAATAATATCGCCGAGTATACATTCCTAAATGGCGACATAATGTCGGGTCTACATTGAGTACAACCAAAGTACATCACTGAGTACATCGTAATTTTGGTTTACCATAACTATGATTATAATTACCAATTAATTCACATTCACTTATTATCGTTAATTACAGTTCCATTAAAGTACATTAATTACATCATATTAAATCATTACAGTTAATTACAATTGACCACAGTTAACTATAGTTTACATTGTTTCATATTTATATTAGGATAACTATTATTTTAGGATTTAACACCAAGTACATGGGCACATATATATATATATATATAACATAACACACATAATATATAACAATTATAATAATGTTTTCGGATTAGAAGCAAGCAAGAGAGGAGATTTCGTATTTAGATACCCGCTTTTGGCGTCGTCATCGGAATTCGAACACTTGCGTCAGCATGAACAAGTATCTTGCGAGAAATTAAATAAATAAAAAAATACAAAGTATACATGTGAACGTACTTACATGTAAGGTAATTATGTACGTCCTCAGTGGACATGTACGAATGCATAAAGTATTGTACACATATCGGTAGTCACACAATAGGTTGACAATAGGTAGACAATAGGTAGCTGAATGAATAATTAATAAAATTAACAAAAGATAAAGGTCAAGAAAGGATACGGACGTATGAATTGAACAACATATAACTTGCGTTATGCGAGTTTGGTCCTTATGTAAAAATGAATATTGGAATATAAAGATTATAATGAATATAAGGATTTATATAAGGATTATATAGGAATTATTCATTGTTCATTTTTACATATACTGTATATACACAGTACATACTGTATATATATAAAATACATTTTCGATTCATCATTCAAATACCATATTTCCCGGCGTATAACGCGCACTTTTTTACCCCCCAAAATACTCCAAAAATCACCCTGCGTGTTATACGGCGATGGTACACATTTTTGGTAGGGGTGGGATGGTCGTATTATTATATTTTGGCTGTATATCATCTCGTGGCACATTTTTTGCACTATACACTGAACAATTACGGTGCGTGTTTGTTATGCGCCGAGAAATACGATACATAATAAACACATCCTTTTTTTTTAAGTTACCCTAAATTCGTTCGCCTTCCGTATCTCGTTTTCTATTTTTTATTTTTTTGCTGATGTGTTGCTTCCATTTTCTCCACATATCAAGAACTAACTCGAACTTTTCTCGTTCTCACATCGGATGAAGCATTTGATTTACATATTTTTACGAAAATCTTCGGCCGTGATTGAATATCAATCTTAATTTTATCATAGGTGGGCGATGCTTAATCTTAATTTTGGTTGGTTAGTCAATCTCCTCCGTATGTTCGTATAGCAATTACTGTACTTTTCGTGTACCCCAGTAGCTGGGGTACACCGGGTCACACCTACTGGATCACACCTACATCCGATAGCGGTGTATCCCTGCTATTATTGGGACGATCACATCACTACTACTTCAACTTTAGTTTACCTGTTTAATTTATAATAATTGGACTTGAGTATTTCAACAGTAATTTTTGTTTACCGTTGTACGTTCATTGACTGTCAGGATCACATGAAGAAGGTTGACAAAAGTAAATAGACACCACGATTATTGTCCTCAAGAACAAATGGTGAAAACGTTCATCAATGGAATGCCAGAACGTGTGTCACCTATACATGATACAAAGGGGAAATGGACACGATTCTAAATATATTGGTTCAATAAATCCGTTATTATTTACTGACTTTTACTATCAAATCAAAAACTATGGAAAAAACAACAACAACAAAGGTATCTATTTACTTCTGGCAACCCTCCGTACTGTATGTTTTTACAGTGTCTTTGAAACATTGTTAAAAGTGCCTTTTTTTCAAGTAAAGATTTTGAGCATCTTGTAACTGCTCATTGAAAAGCGATTTGTATCAGAGATACAAATGATTTTGAAGAATCTAATATGAATCTTGAATCAAACTATTGAATTCGAAGATTCTTAAGATCCACATTCGGATTCGGATTTGTAAATGGTTTCTCTTTTCGTCATTGCGTCAGAGTTAGATAAGTTAATATTAGTTATCATCAGTGTTTTGACAGTTACTAGTTAATGCCTCAAATAATAACTAGTTAAAGTTACTAGTTACTCTCTTAAATAAGTAACTAGTTACAGTTAATTGGTACTGTCTCAAATAAGTACCTAGGTACAGTTACGAGTTAGTGCCTCAAATAAGTAGCTAGTTACAGTTACTAGTTACTGCCTCAAATAAGGGATCACCTGAAGATCAGGGCTCCCAGCCTTCTTTAGTTAGCTTTATAAGGCTAACTGACGAAAATATCACGATCTAACCTAACCAATCGTCAAGGTCGTACAGTTGACCTAACGATTGGTTAGGTTAGGTCGTGATATTTTCGTTAGTTAGCCTTATAAGGCTAACTAGAGAAGGCTGGGACCCTGATCTTCAGGTGATCTCAAATAAGTAACTAGTTACAGTTACTAGTTACTTCCTTAAATAAGTAACTAATTACAGTTACTAGTTAGTGCCTCAAATAAGTAACTAGTTGCAGTTATGAGTTACTGTCTCAAAAACGTAACTAGTCATTAGTTACTGGTTACTGCCTCAAATGAGTAACTAGTAAGTAACTCAAATAAGTAACTGTCTCATATAATTAACTAGTTACAGTTACTAGTTACTGTCTAAAATAATTAACTAGTTACAGTTACTAGTTACTGTCTAAAATAATTAACTAGTTACAGTTACTAGTTAGTCTAAAATAATTAACTAGTTACAGTTAATAGTTACTGTCTAAAATAATTAACTAATTACAGTTACTAGTTACTGTCTAAAAATAACTAGTTATTAGTTACTGTTTCTAAAAGTAACTAGTTACTAGTTCGTTCAAAAGTTACTTTCGACATTTTTCCTGGTTTTAGCGAGCGTCTGTTCCTGATAAAAGTACTTTCCATGACATTGTTAATTTGTTTCAAATTCATTGAAACTTAACGACTAACTAACCAAATTTTATTATATTACCATTAGAAAAATGGTATCATTGAGCCCCTGGAGATCTTGTTTTTGGCTCTGTCTTCTGTGGAAGGGGGTCACTTTTGCGGGTGCTCGCCCTTAGTCCCCCCACTCCCTCCTTACTACATAAAAAAAGATACGAAGGGCGGTACAAAAGTAATGCCTTCTTATTTTATTTCTCACTAAATATCATTCCAATTCCAATACAAATGACATAGACTATGCATGCATACATACATACATACATACATACACATACATACATACATAACATACGTGTCAAATATAAAGTATATATATATATATATATATATATATATATATATATATATATATATATACACAGGGCGTCCCAAACAAATGTATACACAATTTTACAGCTGATAGCTCAATTGATGTTTCTTTCTTTCCAAGTTAAACCCATTAGAATTAATAATGGCAGTCAGACTAAGCTTTGAACAAAGGAAATTCATTCTAAAATGCTACTGGAAGTGTGAAAACGCAGTTGAAGTGCAAAGACAGTTTAGGAGGGAGTTTCAAACAGATCCACCAACGCGACTTACCATCACTCGAATTAGAGATAAGTTTGAAGCCGATGGAACTGTTCAGAATGTCCACAAGAAGCGTTCCGGAAGACCACGGACATCGACAAGCCCCACAAAGCAAGAAAGAGTACTGGAAACGTATCACCAAAGTCCAAGAAAATCTGTGCGGCAAGCGAGTCGTGAGGTAGGAATTTCAGAATCGTCTGTCCAACGCATTTTGAAGCGCTGTCAATGGAAAAGTTACATTCCAAGATTAGTCCATGCTATTAATGAAGATGATCCGGACCGAAGAGTGGAGTATTGCGAGTGGTACTTGGCACGATGTGGATGTGGATTGGACGAAGGGGTTTCGTAGAATACCCTCCGCGTTCACCAGACCTCACACCACTAGACTTTTTTTATGGGGATACTTAAAAGACAAAGTCTACGCTATAAAACCTGCAACAGTCGCTGAATTGAGAGCAGCCATTGAACGAAAATGCACACAAATACCAAACGAAATGTTTCGTGATGTTTGCGATTCCATTGCTTCGCGTTATCAGCAGTGCCTGGACCAGAACGGACGTCAGTTTGAAAACAGGCGTTGACAAAACAATTAAATAATGTCTGTAGATTCTATTACATTTTGAAAATGAAATGTATTTTAAAAACACTGCCTTTATAATTATTTAAAGTGTGTATACATTTTTTTGGGACGCCCTGTATATATATATATATATATATATATATATATATATATATATATATATATATATATATATATATATATATATAAAGTAAATATAAGCTGAAAAATCTGAAAAATAAGAGGCATTACTTTGGTATCGATCCCTCGTATATGTTGTCAATAAAGTTGCACTGTGCACAATATGTACATCGATCAAGGATTGTGACTAAAAGTAGCTACCAACTTTTTGCTCTTACGGAAAAAAAGTAATTGTCAAAAGTTACAAATATTCATATTTTGTAACTATTATAGTTACAGTTACATTTACTCGGCCGGAAAATGTAACTCGTTACCGTTACAGTCAGTTACTCAAAAAAGTAACGATTGAGATCAGGAAAGTGTGTATATATATGAGAGAGCGCTTTGCCTTAAGCGCTATATGGGAAGTACATAAATGTTCTTTGTAATAAAAAACCCCAAACTTTTTGAGTGAAAATATGTAAACGCGAGAATTCTAAACAGTGAAACCCTCCATCCCACCCCTACAGCAACCCCCCCCCTTAAAAAAAAAGCCTTTTATATAATTAAGGTCTTCGATTAACTTTATTGGATGGATAAAAAAAAAAATTTAATATATAAGAAAAGAAAATTAAAATAGTTTCCTTTCTAATTTTATTTTTCCATTCCGTTTTCTATGCCTTCGTTAAAAGGGGGTAGACTTCCTTAAAACCCACTTTAATGTCTTTCCTAAGAGAGGAAAACTCATTTAAACGCTTTGGAATGGTCAAATTGTATAACTGCTAAATTCCATAATGTTAAAATCATGAAAGAACGAAAATAAGGGCAAAGAGAAAGAATTCGAACCGGGCACAAAAGGTGTATTCAGAGATACGAGCATAAATATAGTCGAATGTTTGCGCATTTGGTGAAAAGTAAAGGGCGGAAGAACAGAAAGGGAGAGTGTCAATCGAAATTAAGGGAGAGAAGGGAAGTAAGGATATGAGAATACCCGAGAATAATATCAGGAACTGAAAAATAAGGGCGACATTTTTAAAGGGAGATAGATTTGCATGAAAGGAAGAAGAACGAAGAACTCGCGGAGGGAAAGGCAAAAATAGGAGAGAAATGGTAGAAAAAGGGTAAGGAATAGGTACATGTGTGAATACACACATGTGTGAATATACACACCCACTTTAGAGAGAGAGAGAGAGAGAGAGAGAGAGAGAGAGAGAGAGAGAGAGATAAGAGATAGAGTGAGAGATAAAGAAAGAATGAAAGAAAAAGCTATTTGAGTCTTTAATTGTGTAAAAACATTTGGTATTGAAAAGGCGAGGGTTTCATGGCTAATTTTATTTTATGACTTCCATAAACTCGACGGAAATTGTTTATGGCAAAGAAACTTTTCTTGCCTCAAAGAACACGAGTCTGTAGCAACCCCCCCCCCCCCTTTTCATTCTCAAACACTCTTTAGCATTGCTCGCTCTTTTACAACTCTTTTTTTTTCCCTAAGTTCATTAAGGTTATAAAATTTATTAAAAATAAAAATATTTGTAAATAACCGAATCTTAAGTAGGTCATATTAAGGTTTATTTCACGCAAAGTGTGTTTGTCTTCAGCTTGCTTCTCAAGTGAATTTTGCTCATTTACTAACAATAAGTTGAAGTTATAGGATAAGTTCAGAGTCAGGGAAAAGTTAACAAGATTGTTCACAGTATTTTCAATTATATTAGATTTTTATTTTTTTTTACAATTCACCGTAGCGTATCTTTTCCAAAGTCTTAATTTCTTGTAATACTCTTGGAATAAAGCTTTTCAAATTAGATTTGTGTTGAAGAACAGTTATTCAAATTGTAAACAGTTGACGTGATAAGTATCACGGAAATGGGTAGTGTAGTTATGCAAGTTAGGCGTTCAAATTCAGTCGAATGAAAGAGAGAATGATTAACTTCGAGGTGTTAAAATAACATTAAAGATTCCCCTAAGATTAGGGGTTAAACAGGAACTTATATGTAGAAGAAACTGGTTCTGACGCTCCTGTACTACAAAAGAATATTTAAAGACCGAGGAATCGGTTTTCCGGCCTATTTACGAACCACGGATGAAAATTTAGAATGACAGTTAAGATTTTTAATTCCATGTACAAAAGATGTTTAATCAGCCATGTTTTTATGTAATACAAAATTTAGCCAATTAAGGAAGGAATAGGATGCATTGGAAGGAACTGTGTAAAAACAGTGGTCCCTCACTGATTCCCACTCTTTTCTTTTTGAGTGAATTGAAACAACCTATACGTATGCATACGTACGCATACGTACACCTGTATGGGTTGCCGCTCGAAAATATAAAATTTATTAGTTTACTTAACATTTACGACAAACTTGCTTCAACAAAAATCAACATTAATCAAACGAAGACAAATATTCATACTTTTACAACTGTGAAGAAGTTACATTTTGATCATAACTTCACATTTGATTTGAACAAAAACTGATTCACTAAATTTGCTTTATTGTTTTAAAGAAACCATTTTCCTCTTTGTAGCAATAACCTCACTTTTTGTTAGTGACTTGAATGATATCACTAGATAACTTGTTTCACTAGTAATAATAGTAATAATTGTCTCACTAGTAATAATTTAAAGGATTTTTTGTGATTGTTTTAATTCTGGATGAGTTCCAACTTTTCGATCGTAAGTCTTTAGAACTAAATGGTAACTTTACCAGTTTGCATAACGCAAGAAATACTATTAAGAATGAGCATGTCGACTGGTCTAATGTTGCTATGCAACAAAAAATAAAATGTGAACAAAGGCTAGAATGTATTTTTAATAGTGATGTAGGTCACATCCGCATCCGCATCCGCATCCGCGGAACATCCGCACATTTTCTCGCATCCGCGTCCGCATCCGCACTTTGGACTGCGGATGTCGACCGTTGAGATAAAACGTCATTAATAAGCGGAAATTATCAAATTCTACTATATTAATAGAACTAGTTCATTGTGCGCAAAAGTGATGCAAGCGACAAGACGAGAGGCTGTTCTTGTATGAAGTTACTCTCTTGCAACCTACTTAGATCCACGTTACAAAGCTAAGTTATTTTCACCTAGTACATTAGAACGAGTTAAATCATCACTTGGCAAAGCAGTTGAAGAGCTTCAATCTCTTGAATCTGTCGCTTCGCCACCCACCAAAAGAATACAAGTTTCAGTGACAGAACCAACACCTTCAACAAGCAAATCTATCACAGAATCTGTCTCTCAGTTTCTTGAGTCAAGCAGCAATGACGAGACCTACGCGATGTCAAAAGATGTAGTAAAAATGATCGAGAGCTATCACCAAGAAAAACGCCTGGCTGCACGTGACAATCCTATTAGTTGGTGGAAAAATACGCAGAATATCTATCCATACTTGAGTAAACTTGCGAGGAAACATTTAGCCTGTCCTCCAACAAACGTACCAAGCGAGAGATTATTTAGCAGTGCTGGATTAATATATGATGAAAAGAGAAACAGACTGGCAGCAGAAAAGGCAGAAAAATTAATGTTCCTTAAGCATAACCTTCCTATAATTAAGTTTGAACATTAAACGATGAACATCTTAGTTTACTTTATTTTAATTACTCATTTATAAATATGCCTAATAAAACTTTAAACTTAATATAAATAGTTATCAAGCTAATTAAAGATCTCTTTCTATAAGGGTGGAGGTTGGGGAAAGAGGTCGGTGGGGGTGCATTTGAGTTGGGTTCACGTCCGGCATCCTGGTAACACAATTATGGTTTCTAATTGTGGCTGAAACTCAACAAAATATAACGAATTTATTTGCAGACGAATTCACTAATTGATTTCTATATTAGTTAGATGCTTGATATTATTTTATGTTCAGAGAAAAGTACAGCAATTATTGTACAATTAATCAATTATACTACATTATAGCTACAGCTCTCTCTATATAATAACTTATTATATACGTTAAACACAACAAATCTCGAATATATCCTAAAAAATAACGAAAATGTAGACATCCGCATCCGCATCCGCATCCGCGGATGTTGAAATCAAACATCCTCCTCCGCATCCGCATCCGCGGATGTGAAAAAAATGACATCCGCTACATCACTAATTTTTAATAATTTAAAAATATTGCAATTGGCTTGTTGCAATTCCTGTTCAAATGTTTTTCATACCAAAGTCACAGACAAGGATTAAATTGATGTGTGGTATCCATATTCTGAAAGAAGCTGGAAGGCATCTTTCCATTCTCTTATTCCCACTTCAGAAATCAGAAATTGGGAACTCAAAGGACGCAATTCTCAAAGTGATTCATTCTCAATGTAGGACCTCCCATTTCGTAAATTTTTTCATACGGAATACCCCCTCCAACCTTTAATTGGGCTACAGCTCTCTTTCGCCCCTTCCCAAATCAAGAAATTCTTTACCCCAAACCTGGAGTTCTCACTTCGAGGTATACCACTTTTGGACCCCGAATAGGAATAAAAATGTGGACCAAGTTGGAAGCAGTCAACAAGAGGCCTTTTGATCAAATCTTATAATTGCTATTCTAAGATCATTCTTGAATAGAATGTTTTATTCTCCCCTGAAAAAGGATTCTAAAGATGCCTACGATTTATGGTATCTTCTTGATAAACTGAGAACAGGACTTGTTTATATGAACATGAGTTGAAGTAGAGAGCAATATAAGACAGCCATAAGACAATATAAACAAGATGATTCTATTCGAACCGCAAAAGGCTGTAAGCCTAATTTAAGTAATGACAATAAAAAAATTGGAAATTTGTTAAGAAGAAAACGGATGCCAAGATTGCCTTTCGCATCAACAATCAAGGGAATATCTTGGAAAGAAGAAATTGCAAACTTGTGGAAAATACACTACTCAAACATTTTTAATAACGTAGTTAAGGTTGATTTTAATGTAGATTGCAATGGAAAGACGCTGAGAGAGACAATGAAAATACATAGATTTCAGTTTGGACTTCAGTATCTGAAATTAAGAGAGATTAAACCGTTAAAAGCAAGATCTTCTTCAAGTATAGATCACTTATGAAATAAATAATTGAAGCACTTGTACAGTAAAATGTACACTTGTTTTTATTACATTTTAGAATGATATGATGTATTTTCAGAAATTATAAATAGCTTTTATTTGTCGACCTTGAAACATTCAGTTTTTATCACCTATTGAACTAGCTTCGCAACCCTGATTTTTCTCACTACAACTTTATTTAGGTGTCACGGTCATTGCTTTTTTTCAAACATTTTTGTTGACAGTTATATTCCTACAGAGTTTACAGGGATATTGTATGACGGCTTTTGTCAAAAATAAAACTTGGAACATCATATCCAGAAGTAATTACAGACCTATTGCTGTTGCCTCCTATTTCTCAAAAATTATTCTAAAAACATTTGACAGACCAACAAAATAGTTATTTACAAATACCTCCTATTCACTTTGGTGTAAAAAGAACTCACGCTTGTTAATTTAATTTATGCACTAAAGAAAACTGTATACAAACACACTAACAATAATTACAGTTGTTTGTTGGATATAAGCAAGACATATAATAAAGTGAATCACAACATTTCATTTAAGAAATTAGGGGGAACCAATGTTCCAGTACATGTAAAAAATATATTGAAATTTGGTACTTTCCCAAACTTTAGTTTGGTGAGTTAATGTGTTTTCCAAGTGTTTTGGATCTTCTTGCGGAGTTAGACAAGGTTACTTGCTGTCTCCCTTACAAATGTTTATATTGATGACTTAATTATTTCGCTTAACGAGTTCAAAGTAGGATGCTGTATAGCATAGGCGGATTCAGAAAGGGGGGCGGGCATGGGGCTTAGTTGAAGCAACGGGGCTTAATTTGGAGAACCTATACATCCTGGTAACGAAATTAGGTAAAACGTTTGAATGCTTATGTCCACGTTGCTTCAATTAAGACCCATGGTCCCCCTTCAGGATCCGCCTATGCTGTATAGTATAAGGACAACTAACTACAGTAAGTTTAACCTGATGATACTTTATTAAAAAGGTCTAGTTTATCGTACAAATATTTGCAAATTAGATTCGCGAAACCATGATACTGATTTCAATATTACTAAAACTAAGGTTGTGCATTTCCACCCAAAAAACTTAAAACAGTCTGGTCTTTAAAATGAAAAGTGACTCAATACGGCAAATATAGGAATTTAACTAGTTGGGACATCTTATTCCCAACTCCTTGACCGATATTTATAGGCAGCATTTTTGCGCTAATTACGGAAAAATAAATTCTGTCAGAATTCTAAATTTGCTTTACAGATCCTTTAGAAGACTGCAAAAGTAACTTCAAAAAAACGCTCAGCTACGCAAATGTTCGCTAATCATAATGACTCGAGCCTCTCGGAGGTAACAAGACAAGCTCAGTACAATCGAATGAAAAGCATTTAAAACTCAGCCAACACAGTTATCCAAGCCGACATCTGTCATCCGTCATCTGTTATCCAACACCCGTCATCTAAATTCTAAACTATGGACTTCATGGTACGAAAACGTCTCTCTGTAGCTCCTATTAACATCGATAATGTTAATTTTCATTATATTAACTTCAATTTGGTTTTAGCGTTTATCAATAATAAATATATATATATATATATGTATGTATGTATGTATATTATAAAAAAAAATCATTCCACAAAATAGAGCATTTTAGGGCAATGCTTTTATTTTAATATATTTTCGAATATTAAATTTGGGAAGGAAAGCCATTCGTCTTATTTAAGTCTAAAGAAATAAAGAGGAATGTGTGGAAATATATAAATCTATTTCTCCTTCTAATACGAACCATAAAATAAATCATACGAAACCATTCCACACGTCCTATACTCTCTCTCTCTCTCTCTGTGCATATATATATATATAGACTCTATATATATATATATATATATTAAAATACAATAAACGTGTAAAACCATAAGATAATTAAAATTACTTGAAGTAAAAAGAGCGAAAAACTAAAAACACTAAAAACAGCGAAGCTTTTCGAAGGAGACTAACCTTCTTCATTCGGGCGGTAAGAGAAAGTAAAAGTAGAAGTGAAGATAAAATATATATATATATATATAGTGGTAAAGTTTCTGTTACATTTTTAATCCAGGAAATAGGTTCATATCCTGATTATTTCAGCGTCTTTTCTTGTACTTTTTCGCTCTGGGTTTTATTTTTTGTTGTTGTTGTTTTTTTTATCATTTTACGTTCAAACTTTTTGGTTTTTCTTTTTCTTTTTTATTTTAGATATTTTTAGTTTATTAACGTTAATTGCAATTATTAATTAAAAAAATATTAATTGTTTTAATTTATATCTTCTT
The DNA here is from genome assembly GCA_023014485.1 of Bathynomus jamesi. Classification (NCBI taxonomy): domain Eukaryota; kingdom Metazoa; phylum Arthropoda; class Malacostraca; order Isopoda; family Cirolanidae; genus Bathynomus; species Bathynomus jamesi. The sequence continues at coordinate 10,722 of JAJOZX010005036.1, read as the reverse complement.
TATCGATTTAGTTTTGTGGGATTTCGTCATTGATGAAGAATTTTGAGGATGAAGTAATAAGGATAAATTATAAATTGATTAACTTCTTATATTATTCATGGGTGTCTGTTTGAGATCAAGTTTCTGTCTTTACACACACACACACACACACACACACACACACACACACAGATATATCTTTCAACAACATTTCAAAGGTTCCGTGCGATGATTCCTCATTTCACGAAGGTCAAGCTTGTCGTCCCTCCTCTCAGAGGTCTCACAGTAAATGAAACACCCTGTAGAAATAGGTGGGTGTCCAACCGTTGTATATATATATATATATATATATATATATATATATATATATATATATAATATATATTAGGTAGGATTCTTCTTGTTTCTTGCGTAGCTCATCGCTTTAGATCTCCTCAAAGATGCCTGATAATACTGTTGTCTAGGGACTCCGAATGCCATTCCAAAATTTAGATTTTCTTCTATTCTTACCCTTTTATTGTACGGGAGTATGCTTCGGACTATTACCCTGTTACAGCATCCACCCATCCACCCTCCAGCTTCAACCTTCTCACCGAATGTAGAAGGGTTTCTTCCAAACTCTGCGGACACTTTGTCGACTTCACTGTTTCATCAGTTCGAACCTGCAGATACCACAACCCCAGATCATGATCACCGTGCCTCTCTTTTAGGATGGTGCTCTTTCCATCAAATATCTTGTTCTTCATCATCCATTCAAAATTTTTGACCTTGACCGAAAATTTTGATTTTGTCTAATCAGACCAGTGAATCTTGTTACCGGACCTCTAAGAATTATCGACGTGTACCTTCGCATACTCCACTACTCCAGACACGCAGATTTGTTATGAAGTCGTAAAAATAGCTTCTTCTATGGGAGTCCAGTGCTATACCAGAGAGATTTTAATTAAATGTTGCCATTACCTCGAGTGCGGGAGGGTTAACATCGTAAATACCTCTGGACACGATAACATTGTTCCCTCGGTTGTTTGCATATACAACAGAGTTGTGTTAAATTTGATCTCGTTGTAGTGTGATGGTATTGCTCGCGACTTCTATTCAGGCGGTTCCGGCTTCGAATCCTGTTTTTTTTGTATTTTGCTATATTAAAAAACCAAGCGTACTCTTGCGTGTTATTCCATATATATATATATATATATATATATATCCTGGATCCTAAAATATTTTTAAAGGAAAATTTGAATTAATAAGTCTATGTCTTATTTCAGAGTGAAGACAAATATATTGCTAAGTTTTTGACTATGGATTTTTGGATCATGAGACACAGTGCAAGGATTGTGGAGCTCTATTTTGAAAGTGAGTCAGTAGTGATTGCATATCGAGCTTTTGGAAAAGAATTTCAGTCACTGTCACTATGGCGGCACTGTCACTATGGCGGCACCAGCCTCTTAAAAAAAAAATAAAAGGATCAGGAATCCATAGTCAAAGAAGTAACGATGTATTATCTTCAATCTGGAATAAATAATATACAGGGTGATCTTTTTTTTTATTCGAGAACCATGAAACCATGAAAGCTATTATTAAAGATTCTCGAATAAAAAAAGTCACCCTGTATTTATTAATTTAAATTTTTTTTTCCTTTAAAACGATATATTCAAGGTCTCAAAATAAATAAAACACCCTGTAGAAATAGGTGGGTGTCAACCGTTGCATTATTAAACAACAATAATAATAATAATAAATTGTCGAGAGAGAGAGAGAGAGAGAGAGAGAGAGAGAGAGAGAGAGAGAGAGAGAGAGAGTTCACGGAAATCAAGTTTATTAAACTTAAATATATAATAAAAAATATATAATAATATATTTATTCAAGGAGGGCATGAGCAAGGCTATATATATATATATATATATATATATATATAAATATAATATATTATTAATTCCAGAAAGATTAATTTTCTTTTGTTTAATATTTCTATTTGAATTTCCATATTTTAGATGCTAATAGGTCTACACCTGAGCACAAGAAAAGTGGCTATGCACAGCGAATGGTCTGCTGACTAGCTGGACAAACTGGGTTAAATTTATGTTATTTTGGGTTAGATTAAGTTAGATTATGTTAGCATAGGTTAGGTTATGATAAGTTAGGTTAGGTTAGATTAAGTTAGACTAGGTTAGGTTAGGTTAGATTAAGTTAGGCTAGGTTAGGTTATATTAGTTAATGAGAATCGACACAATGCACCGTCGACGAAATGGTTATAAATCCCCCAACGAGCACAAACTAATATACTCGTATATGGTGGTGTAGTGGTTAGCGTCGCTGACTACGAATTCATCGGTCCCGGGATGGAGATCCGATAATGGCAGGCGGCGTGCAGCTAAACCTAGCTGTCCATCCTTCCACACAATAAAAAAATTGGTTGGTATAAATGGGTACCCTGGGTAGCCTAGTAGTTAAGACTCTGGGCTGCTGCTGGGGCGTGGTTCGGATTCCACGTTAAACTGTAAGTCTAAGGTGGCGTGACAAACTTGATCTTCGTCAGAATAAACAATTCGGGCGGAAGCAAAAACCAAGGTTAACCAAGGTGTATACAGTGTGTGTTTGTATATATATATATGTGTGTGTGTGTGTGTGTGTGTGTGTATGTGTGTGTGTGTGTACAAACTTGTTTTTGTTTGTTTAATAAAATTTTAATAGTGGAATAAAAGTATACGCTGCACCAAAGTATTGTACTGTCGTTTTGTTTTTTAATATCGCAGAATACATACGTCATGGAAGCCATTACAGTCGTATTTCTCAAAATTAAGGCCAATAATGTAAATAAATAGCGTCTCATTTGACCAAATTATATTTTTATATAGTCAGTTTGCCTCATACTACCCATTTACCACAAAGTTATATCTGGAAAATGCCAGAAAAAGTGGGAATTGAGTCATCTTCTGGACTATAAACTGTTGTTAAAATAAGAATCCCTACTGTTAACATCCCGGTCTTGTTCATTGTAATTTTTTCTGGAGTGTTACATCTTTTGATGTGGTTATGGTAGATGTTATAAAAACGATATAGAAGCATACACAGTTGTTATATTTACAGGTTCATAACTAATCTCATGGCGCTCTGGCTTTTAATATGATACGCAGCTGAGAGCCAGTATTGAACGTAATGCACGAAGGTATCTAACGTGCAATAGCTGTTTACAAAATCGTTCTTAACCTCCTTACTGTAAGAATCTTAGAATATGTGTTATCAGCTCAAAAACTAGAAGTTTTCCTCTTGCAAACTAATTCACTGGTGGTATCGCAATATGAATATGCTTGAAGTGCAAGCAGTGTTTGACAAACTTCTTTACTAATGTCTGTAACCACTTCCTGCACATCACTGAAGCGTCTTCGTGGTTCACTCCTATCAAAGAATACACGTTGTTTAATGTCTCGCGCAAACTTCAGCAGTAGCAGGAACATATTGATGTTCGGTGATCTAATAATGCAGGCAGTGTAAGATAATTCAAGTATCTGCTTCCTGTTGTGCTGAATTCAGTTCCTGTACCTCTTCTGCTTTTGCCATATTGTCATCTAAGCTTGTCAAGTAGATGCACAATTTCTTACAAACAAACAATGTTTTCTCCCTACAAGCATACTTGTTCTTTTTCCATTCTCCAGGGATAAAATTTGTCAAATGCTGTTTGCTTGCTGGAATGCACGTGAAAGCCTTCCAGTCACGTCGGGTGTTTATCAGTGGTCCTTTGAATAAGTAGACTCCTGACGTACCTCTCCTCTCTGCATTTTTATTTATGCCACACGCTCTTGAACAACACATTTGTAAGCATTTTTCTCATGATCATCAGCTGTAAGATCCTGTTCAACATCTTTCTGGTGCTGGTGATCCTGAGGACAGACAGACAGCACATCTTGGTTTTTAACTTCACATGGGTTGATGAAGTCCAGGAGTGCTAGTTCAACGACCTTGCACATATCAGCTTCAGTATGAGGAATTTCGGATGCACCTACATCTTCGTGTGACGTACAATCTGGGCTGTCCATCTCTGCAACTTCCACGGTTGCATGAAGGTAGCCTGCCCTAGAATGTCTTGTCACACAACACCTGCAGTAAATTGAATAGTTCCTGCTGAACCCATTGATACCTCCATGTAATTTTGCACGGCGATTTGTTGTTTACTCTATGGTTATGTCTACTGCATTTCTTGATGATGGAATATCGGACCTGTTCACAGTGAACCCCTTCTACCTGAGAATTTTCTCTGTACCAGGATGATCTCCGATGATCTTTGCCTTTTTGAGATATATGGTTCATTGTCATCACTAATGGGAGTCTTACCTTTAGGAATGGGAGATTGTTTATAAAGTTTTGAGAACACCACTCGTGTATTCCGTGCGAGTGTCCACAGAAGTTGGACGGTGCTTTGCCCACTGTGTCATTAAGTCTTTCAGTGGTACATTTGCTTCTCATCTGTCACAGATGATTATATCTTGAAATTTTTAATAACTTGTTTCAGACAGTGGTTTTATTTCCTAGTCTGATTTATTCTTGGAATAATAAAAAAATCAAGTCAGGTTCTGAATTTTTTAATGTTTTGATCTGGATCCTGTGGTGATTTTCGGTTTTAATGGTTTTTCATATGTGCCAATTTTTCTCATCCATATTTTAGACTTGAGAATTTTATGCATACAAGGGATAAAACAAGAATAAATATGTAGTCATATTTTCGACAGTTCTCCATTTCTTCATCTCTCAAGGTAATGAATGACCTTGAGGTAAGGGTAATATTATATTTTAGGGGACTAATATGCTAAACACCCGGTTTGATCGTAATAACTGCAGTTTTAAGAGTATACTATGTATGATCAACCTACCCCCTTGAGGTGATATTTGGGTAATAATGGGTAATATCAACTTAATGCCTCTGGTAACTACGTCCACCACAGGATTTTTAACAGATATCCAGATTGAGATCAATCAGGGGATATAAAAAAAATCACTTTGAAAAATCCCCACAGGGGTAGGTAGGGTTGGGGTAGGCCCCATGAACTAACTGTAACGTTTTGGAACATTTCTTCAAATCGTACCGTTTTGGAAATAAGTTCGCGTAGAAATATAAAATTCCTAAAAAACACCAAAAATTACTAATTGGTAAAATTCTGTATTTGTTTGGATATTTTTTTCCTTTTTCTTGACACTAATAAAATTTAAAAGATAAAAACAATCTGAACCAATATATGTTCCGTAAATTAGGCCTAGATTTTATGCCTTAAGAAAGCAACAATCGTTATACTATATGCCGTAAGAAAAGGAATAAATCAATAAATATTAATGCTTATTTAGATAGCTATTTAAGGACGTACAGTGAATTTGGTAATGCCTTTGAGATTTGAAGAAATTTTCCAAGTTAACTGAAAGTGAAGATATGAAATGATACTGTTATCAGCAATCCAGTTAGTAAAGTAATATAAGGCCTTAAATGTAGTTTTTTTAAATATGAAAAGAGATTTTGCACCTATTCAGAAATTTATTTATGTGATTGTCTACTATTTTTGATAGATACGAAGATGTTTCGTACAAATTAAAAAGCAAATTTAAAGCGTATTTCAAAATAATAATAATAATATAATAATAATAATATACTGGGCTATTGATCAAGGATCAAGTATGAAATTAATACGAAATAGGAAATTAATAAATATCCTCAAATTTCCCAACGCTAGTTCTGTATTTCATAATGTTCGAGAACTAAATAGCTAATGTACTAAAGCGCTTGGAAATTCACGGTGACGTAGGAAAATCTAATGTTTTTAGCAAACGTAGCATTGCAAATGTGTTACAAAAGCACTCTGAGAGTAAGATATCATATTAGATATTGTTTAACTGTAAAAACTGGTTAACTGTAAAAAAATTATTATGTAATTATTACAGTATTCATAACTAAGTTATATTATATTACGGTGTCAAGTACACTCAAAATAAATCCTTCTGAATTTAGAACTTATAACTTCTTTTTGAGGGTTCATTCTTTCAAGGAGAAGTTTTTTCTTCTTTTGGGTATCAAAGCTTCTTGTCAGATGATACAATAACTCTTTTTAATGATACATAATAACTTCTTTAGAAAGAAGAATTTGTTTTCAAAACTACTTCTTGTTTAAGTGATTTGAGACAATAGAATATAATACTTCTATGTATAGAAAGTTGCCAGAAAAAGTCTTTGTTTTCTGTGTGCATATAAATATGACTTTTGAGATTTACATTCTCTTCAAATACTTCAAATTTTCAATAATTTGTATAATTCCTAGCCTCGCTAACTTCCTTATTTATTCCGATTAGACTCTGGCCCAGTCGTCTCTTTCCCTTTGATCAAGGAGACCATTCCTATTTGCGTATATCTGCGATCAGACATAATTTTCGCAGCTGTCGACGGTTTTCGACACGGGATCGAATTTGTGAACGATGTTTACCCTTCAAGAGAACTTCAATTCCTGAACGAGAAATGGGGTTTGACCATTCGGCGGAAATAAACTCTGTAATAATAAGGATACAAGTTCGTGAGAACGACGTGTATATAAGGGTGAGGCGAGTGTAATTCCCTAATGAATTGGATGGTCATTCAAAACTGATTTAGGAAATTGAAGTATTTAAATATATTATTTGAAGTTTGCCATTAAAACAGGAGAAAGGAGAATGAGGTATAAATACTAATTTACGATAGAGTTTTTTATATATATATATATATATATATATTATTGCACACCCACAAAGAAGAATTAAAAGCAATTGCAAGGCCTTTCGTGTCTTCAACAGTACACTTCATCAGGGAATGAAGGGTAAAGGTAATAAGCAAAAATAAAAATATATATATATATATGTACAGCGTAAACAAAATAGGAGAGATTAGCAAAAAATTAGCAAGTACTAATTAAAGGAAAAGCTATTTTAACAAGATGTGGTTTATTTTATACGTTCACAAAATGTTATTGAAATTATTTTCACTTAAACCTCTCAATAACGACACTCTACTATAACGAAACCTCTCTTTACCGAACACCCTCAGCATTTCGAAAAACCTCATTTTATTGAAAACGTTTCGTTATAAAGAGGTGTTTTCGCTAACTCAGCCTGAGTTGCACGTCTGTACCACAATTTCCCTGACAAAGAAAGTAAGCGGCATGCTGATTGGCTGATGCATAAAAGCTGATGCGTAATTGGCTAGAATATTTCACCCTCATGGCGAAATACCTAAAATATTTTTAAGTAATGCATTTAAGTAGTATAGCCGCAAAAGGGGAGAGTGCAGGAATGTTGCAGGTTATTATGTAATGTTGCAAAGGGGGTGGGGGTTGTTGCAAAGGGGGGAATGTGGGGTTGTTGCAACGGGGTGGGGTTGTTGCAAAGGGGGTTGTTGCAAAGGGGGGGTGGGGGGAAAACTTGGAGGCGGCGTTATCCCCCAAGAGAAAGGAGGGGAGAGAAAGGAGGAGAGGTGTTCACCTGGCAGGAGCCAAGTGCACATTAAGGCGTCAGCCGAGTTGGCGTTGTTTTATAGGCTCCTAATCAGCCAGTTGGCGTAATGGCTTGAGTTGCCAGATACCGATACCATTGTATACATTATTATAGACTCCTAATCAGCCAGTTGGCTGTAAATGGTTGTCAGATACCTCTTTTTAGCAGTATTATTGCATACATTATTATTATATACGCCTAATCAGCCAGTTGGCTGTAATGAGTTGCCAGATAGCGCCATGTATTCCGAAGACAGAGTTGTCAGATACCATTGTATACATTATTATAGACTCCTAATCAGCCAGTTGGCTTAGAAGGCTTAAATATTGCAGATACCTGTTGTATACATTATTAGAATACCGGTAGTAGAAGGCATAACAATAAACAACATTGCATCATTCTTTTTATTATAATATATAGAAAATAAATATACATTTGAGGAATATGCGTATAACAGAAATATACACACAATTATATATAAAATAAATATACATTTCATATACACTTCAATATGTACATAACAGTACAGGAGAAATATCACACACACACACTTATGGTGATATATAAAATAAAATATACATTTCATATACACTTCAATAAAATGTACATAACAGTACAGGAGAAATATCAAGCAAATATATATATATATATATATAAAAACACAAATCAATAGAAATATGCGTATAATCGTCAAGCAAAATATATATATACAATTCACTTTTTTTCAAAATACTAAACCGGTCTTAATCGAGTTTACAATTACATCATTATTGCTCTGCATTACGCAGTATGCGGCTTAATAATATTTCACCGCTTAAAGTATAGGGAAACCTGTATTCGATATGAATGGCTTTTCATATCGTTCAGTACTATTTTTGTTCCCACTTTACAACCGGTTGGTAAGTCATCTTTAAACACGTCTAGATCAATCAAAAGCACGCACAAAGAGTTCATCGTTAGCTACATTATTAACACAAGTTTTATAAGAACGCTTTTCCAATCGAGGTTTATTTCTACCACTCGAGCTTTTCAATCGTGAACTCTTTCACTCAACATAACGGCAATTGAATAATCTTCTAATCGTTACGACAACTGCGCGTTATATAAAGAATAGTTCTTCAGGTGAACGGTGTAGGTGAGCTCAGCCTTGTACCGATCAATTGCTTTGTACCAAAGTTTATGGTATTTCAAGAGTCTAAACTTTTTAAATAAACATCCAGCACTAGACCATTCTCACCAGTCCTACACTCGGTAAACCCATCGAGCAGAGCAGTGTATGCGTATTCAAGAACTGTATCAAAATAAAACATATCCGTAACACGCGCGTCTAATATAGGTTTTCAGTTTACGGAATCCGACGATTTCAAACATTCTGTCGAGGATGAAACGGTTTCGCGTAGGAATAAGAGCGTTATTATCAGAAGCATTCTTCCACATCAGCCTTATATCAATGCACGGCCGATCGTTATTTATACACAACGTACATACAACGGCGTATGAGGTGCGTCACTAATCTGCTCTCTTCTTGTACCTACGTTAGCAGGTATTTTATAACGATCTTCACACCACTTCTCAACTACACGAAGATTCTATTCATCTCCTCGATACTTAATAAACCCGTTTTGTTTGTCGGTCTACATTCCGTTTCCATACATAGCTAATGGTACCGGAATTACGCCTGACACGCGCAACGATTTCGTCACGGACACATCGTACGAGGCGTTGAGAATGCTGCTCAATGGAAGTTCCATCGTATTCGAAGAGCGCACGTCCACTCGGCTCAGCTCTGAGATAACTATGAGCCGTGTGAGGCACAGGCAGGAATGGTTCGACGGGCGGCTGACTCGATGATACGTGAATGGGCATGTTCGTACGACTCGAATTGTTGCACATATTTGTTTTTCCGTTTCGTCACTACCAGCCTACGCACTTTGGATAAGAACTAGGCGCTAATCATCTCCACACTCCGGCGCACTATTTGAGAGGAACATATGCTCATATTTTTCCTTTCTACCCATCAAACGATACTCGTCTCTAAAATCTGTTAAAAACTCACGCATGGCACTAGCCACAACCTCACTATGAACCTCATCATGATATACGTTAATATAGTGATAAAAACACCTAAGATTGTCCATGATCACGAGATTCACATTTTCAGACGTAGGGTATGAGTAATCGACATGGTGTAGCATGACGTAATACCGCTTGTCACACCACCCATCCACAAGGCTCATTATCCATACCTGCTGCTTCTCTTCTGCACGCGTTGTTTCTTTACTTCACGGTGTATTGAGACTTTATAAAGTTTAGCCCTGCAGCATACTTCAGCACATCGTCTGTGCACGAAGCCTTCAACAGTCTCACCAGAACATCCGTAGAGTATTTGTACATCTTGGAACTTCGCACAATCCAATGTGGTTTTAAAAGAGGCATAGGGGGGAATAGGAAGTTTTTCGGTATCCACCACATCCTCACACTTTACTGAATACCATTTCATAAACGTTTGTGCAGCATATTAAAGGTAGCCTTTCAATATACGTCTGATCTGAATACACGTCTGATCTCTCGGGCTTACTGCGGTCGACTGACCACGCAGGGACTCCCAGATAGTAGCATGACTCACGCAGTGGCGGAGCTTAGAACTTTCACCTACACGCACCACACACACACACACACACACACACACACCACACCCAGGAGAAAGTGAAACGCTATTTGATTTATTTAATAAACGGATATTCAAGTTTATATATTTTACAATACGATTTAATAAACGAGATATTCAAGTTATATATATATATAATATTTACAATAGATACGATTATATACACAGACGTGAGTTAGAAGCATCATTGGTATCCAAGGTACGGTATCATAGGTGCCAGTAACTGGTAACGTTTCCTATAGGTGTTACGGCACACCATCGTACCCCTAGTTCCTTCACGCCTCCCAGCTTCTGCGCCCGAAAATTGTGGGTGCCTACAATTAGTTGGTGATGTTGCAAAACATACTAGATCCTTCAACGACTCAAAGTTAACACCTCCCGATTCGCATGGTTGAGCGTAATACCCTTTGCCTTCACGATATATTTCATTTCATCCCCTACCCTGACCCGTACCCCATAAGTCTTAGGTCCTGTTGAGATAAAAGATCGGCGTATGCGTCGTCCCCATACTCATCCTTGATCTCATCAGTGAGCTCGCCGAGGAACTCCCCAATAGCGGCATGTAATCACCCTCCCT
>JAJOZX010005035.1:267500-364447 GCA_023014485.1 Bathynomus jamesi | reverse complement strand
TGCATCACTTGATGTACTGTGATTTCGTGATCAAAGCATGGGATAAAGTGAAGGTAGAGACTGTAATAAAAATCTTTCAAAAAGTGCGATATCTCTAATGCAATGGATGGTACGGAGGATGATTTCTTGTGGGACACTGACGACGAAGCCGAAGCCGACTCACTAGATCAGACTGCGACCCGTACGACGATAATGTAAACAGTGAGACTTCAGGATGTGTTTGACGAGCTCCTGCCTCAGACGATGAAGATAATGAATAATAAATAAAGTAAAATTAAAATTACCTGATAATTACCTAATACCTAAGTAAAATGACCTACTTAGAATACCTAGAACTACGTAGAATTTTAGGTCACGTTTAAAAAAAAAATTAAATAAAATTAAAATTACCTAATAAATTGTATCATTGAACCTATCTATTGGTATTTTTGAGTAGAATTTTAAGGTCACTTTTTTTGTATCTGGCCTATAAACGACCCATGGTTTTGGGGCGTCTTTTTGAAGATTCAAGTGTCGTCTTATGCGCCGAAATATACGGTATATATATATATATAAGGGGTGCTTATGTATTATCGGGACTACAAAACTGTTTATTATGTATTTTTGCTCTCGTCATTTTCGTTTAAACTACGAAAATATCACAACTTAACCTAACCAATCATCAAGGGCGTACAGTTGACCTAACCGGGCATTCAGTTGACCTAACTGGGCATTCAGTTGACCTAACTGGGCATTCAGTTGACCTAACCGGGCATTCAATTAACCTAACAGGTTTAATATTGGGTTATTTCACCTAAATATCTTCTGATCTTTTCATATTAATTAGGCACTCACTGTCACATTTTGGGCAAGTTAAGGATGAGAGAATAACGTCGTTAGCCGGTTAGCTACGAAAAACAAATAAAACGGAAAATGCCCGATTAGGTCAACTGAATGCCGGTTAGGTCAACTGAATGCCCGGTAGGTTAATTGAATACGCAGGTTAGGTCAACTGTACGCCCTTGATGATTGGTTTAGGTTAAGTTGTGATATTTTCGTTAGTTTAAACGAAAAATGACGAGAGCAAAAAATACGTAATAAACAGTTTGGGAGTCCGATAATACGTAAGTACCATAAAAGGTTTTGTAGTGTAATTGCCTACCTTATAAACCTTTCGGAGCAAGTGTAGTTTACGTCCCCCTGACGCAAAAGGAGACACAAACTACACTAGGTCAAAGTTGGGGAACGTAAACTAAACTAGGATCTTTAGGAGACATTTTTTAAATGAATCCATCAAATAAAACGTTAAAACTAACGAAAATATTACAACTTAACCTAACCAATCGTCAATATATATATAACGGTCGGCAAAGTAACGCCCTTTTAATAATTGTATCTTATAGTTTTATACAGTATAACCAACCCACAAAATTAATTAAATTCCAGTTATTTTTAGTTTTACTGAGAAAGTACTTATTATTTTTCTTAAAATGCTGTATTTTTCTTAAAAACCTTATTATTTCTCTCTAAAATGCTGTAATTGATTTATTTCCTTCAATAAAAGAGAATAAACTAAAAGGGCGTTACTTTTGCCGCACCCGTTAATTATAATATAATATATCATATATATAATATATAAATTGACGATTGGTTAGGTTAAGTCGTAATATTTTCGTTAGTTTTATTTGATTAGATATACGCGCACATAGTTGGGGAACGTAAACTACACTAGGATAATGTAGGGGAACGGAAACATATATATATATATATATATATATATATATATATATATATACGTTCCCAAAGTAGTATACCCGCAAGAAGGGAGACAGAGAATGGATCAATTTGAAAATTTCCCCCCTCACGTCCTTCATGGCGGTCCTCCACCGTCCTTTCATGGAGGTCCTCCACCGTCCTTCTTGGCGGTCCCTCCTTTATCAGTGTTCTTCATGGTCCTTCAAAAAAAAAAAAAAAAAAAAAGGCGAAAAAAGGAAAAAAAGGGGGAAAAAGGGGGGGAAAAAAAGGGGGGGAAAATAAAAATAAATTTAAAAATAAATTTAAAAATAATAAATTTTAAAATTAAATTTTAAAATGATTCGTCTTCACCTTCCTTCAAAAAAATTTAAGAAAGGATTGAGCCTCGCCTTCCTTCTTGAAAAAGTCATTTCATGAGACAAACAAGAACAAACATGCAAAACATACATACATTCGAGTACTTCCTGTTCAGGCAAATTCCGCCAGACAGTAGAAATGGAAACGAATATCTGAAAGGTTTTAATAAGCCTAACCACATTGCGCATCAACACATCCAATTTTCGTCTGTTATCAATTTGCGAACAATACATAAATTAAAATCAGAGTGATCATATTTTAAACCGAATACAAGTTCTTTGTTTAAGATCTGTATTATGAAAAATAAAATAAATATTTATCATTTTAATTTAAATAAATTAATTTCTCTCTTTTTTAAGGGAAACTGGCTTATTTTCAAACGAGATGATCTTCAATACAATATATACTTATAGTACACGCATATTTGTTTATTTACTTTTAAATATGTAGTTTTCTGTTATTTACACCGATATATACCATTACATTCACTTCACATGCTATCTTCTGGTATATGAACTAATAATTTTACCGTTCATCAAATTCGTTATAAAATTACATGTGTTAAAAAGAACATCAAGCTGCGTAACACAGCTTTGAAACTGAAGCATCAATTCTGTTATCCTCCTCTAAACATCCACTTAAATATTATTACTAATATTGATTTATTGATATTATTACATATATATGCACGTGTTAAGAGTATTTAAATTAAATATATTGATTTCAATTCCCTTCGTAATAAAAGCATCTGGCAACTATACCCCCAATCTTGCTATATATTTCTCTCAGTAATTGTTTTCAGGTTAGTTGTTAAGTTTAACTTTCTTCTAAAGACTATTAGTTGATACTAATCTTGCGATTATTATTATTATTATTATCATATTATATATATATATATATATATATATATATATATAACATCCAAATAAGTAGGTTCGGGTAAAAAAATTTCTTATTAGATGCAATTAAAGAAAACGGGATGTCGAATTTGTGTGGGTTGTCATTTTTAAATAGATGCAGCGGGAAATAGGTACTGAAAGTTGAGAGATTTTTCATTAAGAACCTTTCTACTTGTAGTTATAGTTAGGACTATTCACATTACTTTAATTATCATTTCTCTAATTTAACGGCTGTTCACAATTCCTCATAATTCTCATAATAAACGTATTTGTTTTCACACCAGTCAGGCCACTGTTTACATCAATCACACAGAATGTTCATGCTTATTGTTTTTGTCATTAGCTGTACCAATCATGTCTTTACAGACTGAAGCCTACCGTTACACAACGTTTAAAATGTTATAATTAATGCTTTATGATATCAGATCTCGTATAAAAAGCATTATTTTCTGTACAAATGGCCACAAAAATACTTTCAATCCTAATATATGTACGTATAGTATGCAACATACGCCTTTTCACTGTATTAAAAACGTAAAAGTATCATCATGCGATCTTAGTTTCCGCAATGACGTGAGCCCTAACATTTAATTTAAAATTATTTAACAGATCATTCGAGGGAACTGTACATCGATCTCATTATAACTTCTGACTCATAATAACCGCCATACATATTTACACGAGTTCAATTTTAAATATATATATATATATATATATATATATATATATATATATATTATACAGTGGTGTAGTGCTAAATAAAGAAGTGAGGGAACGCATTTTGAAAGTGTTACTCAGATGCGGGGGGGACAATAGCGAGCGCGGCGAGCCCATACAGCTGGGGGTCCGGGGGCACTGTAAGCCCCCGGGAAATCTTTTGAAATCTGACCAATTTCAGGGATATTTTGAGGTCATATGCACTGGATATTAGGATATATTCCAAGGTTGAAGATGCAGTATTTCCAGTGTCATTAGATATATGATATCCAGTACGATCAATAAAAATAGCTAACAACTGAAATGATTAACTAAAAAAAAGTTAACAACTGGTACGCCGTGGTGACTGTTTCATCAGATCTTTATAGGCTAGCATTGCCTCAGTCGAAGCTAAAAGAAATGAAACAGTTAATGATTCTTATATTTCTTCTAGGGGTGGGAATTAAAATTTCATGACGTTAGAGATTTGTAAGTTCGGATTTATTTGAAAGAGTGAGGGAACGCCGTTCCGTCTACCAAAAAAAAGTAAGGGAACGCCGTTCCCACAGCACTACACAAATATATATATATATATATATATAATATATTAGTGATGTAGGTCACATCCGCATCCGCATCCGCGGAACATCCGCACATTTTCTCGCATCTGCATCCGCATCCGCATCCGCACTTTGGACTGCGGATGTCGTGCGGATGTGGACCGTTGAGATAAAACGTCATTAATAAGCGGAAATTATCAAATTCTTCTATATTAATAGAACTAGTTCATTGTGCGCAAAAATGATGCAAGCGACAAGACGAGAGGCTGTTCTTGTATGAAGTTACTCTCTTGCAACCTACTTAGATCCACGTTACAAAGCTAAGTTATTTTCACCTAGTACATTAGAACGAGTTAAATCATCACTTGGCAAAGCAGTTGAAGAGCTTCAATCTCTTGAATCTGTCGCTTCGCCACCCACCAAAAGAATAAAAGTTTCAGTGACAGAACCAACACCTTCAACAAGCAAATCTATCACAGAATCTGTCTCTCAGTTTCTTGAGTCAAGCAGCAATGACGAGACCTACGCGATGTCAAAGATGTAGTAAAAATGATCGAGAGCTATCACCAAGAAAAACGCCTGGCTGCATGTGACAATCCTATTAGTTGGTGGAAAAATACGCAGAATATCTATCCATACTTGAGTAAACTTGCAAGGAAACATTTAGCCTGTCCTCCAACAAACGTACCAAGCGAGAGATTATTTAGCAGTGCTGGATTAATATATGATGAAAAGAGAAACAGACTGGCAGCAGAAAAGGCAGAAAAATTAATGTTCCTTAAGCATAACCTTCCTATAATTAAGTTTGAACATTAAACGATGAACATCTTAGTTTACTTTATTTTAATTACTCATTTATAAATATGCCTAATAAAACTTTAAACTTAAATAAATGGTTATCAAGCTAATTAAAGATCGCTTTCTATAAGGGTGGAGGTTGGGAAAGAGGTCGGTGGGGTGCATTTGAGTTGGGTTCACGTCCCGCATCATGGTAACACAATTATGGTTTCTAATTGTGGCTGAAACTCAACAAAATATAACGAATTTATTTGCAGACGAATTCACTAATTGATTTCTATATTAGTTAGAAGCTTCATATTATTTTATATGTTCAGAGAAAAGTACAGCAATTATTGTACAATTAATCAATTATACTACATTATAGCTACAGCTCTCTCTATATAATAACTTATTATATACGTTAAACACAACAAATCTCGAATATATCCTAAAAAATAACGAAAATGTAGACATCCGCGGATGTTGAAATCAAACATCCTCATCCGCATCCGCATCCACTAATATATATATATATATATATATATATATATATATATTAGTGATGTAGCGGATGTCATTTTTTTCACATCCGCGGATGCGGATGCGGATGAGGATGTTTGATTTCAACATCCGCGGATGTCTACATTTTCGTTATTTTTTAGGATATATTCGAGATTTGTTGTGTTTAACGTATATAATAAGTTATTATATAGAGAGAGCTGTAGCTATAATGTAGTATAATTGATTAATTGTACAATAATTGCTCTACTTTTCCCTGAACATATAAAATAATAGCAAGCATCTAACTAATATAGAAATCAATTAGTGATTTCGTCTGCAAATAAATTCGTTATATTTTGTGAGTTTCAGCCACAATTAGAAACCATAATTGTGTTACCCGACCTCTTTCCCCAACCTCCACCCTTATAGAAAGAGATCTTTAATTAGCTTGATAACTATTTATATTAAGTTTAAAGTTTATTAGGCATATTTATAAATGAGTAATTAAATAAAGTAAACTAAGATGTTCATCGTTTAATATTCAAACTTAATTATAGGAAGGTTATGCTTAAGGAACATTAATTTTTCTGCCTTTTCTGCTGCCAGTCTGTTTCTCTTTTCATCATATATTAATCCAGCACTGCTAAATAATCTCTCGCTTGGTACGCTTGTTGGAGGACGTGCTAAATGTTTCCTTGCAAGTTTACTCAAGTATGGATAGATATTCTGCGTATTTTTCCACCAACTAATAGGATTGTCACATGCAGCCAGGCGTTTTTCTTGGTGATAGCTCTCGATCATTTTTACTACATCTTTTGACATCGCGTAGGTCTCGTCATCGCTGCTTGACTCAAGAAACTGAGTACTAGGTGAAAATAACTTAGCTTTGTAACGTGGATCTAAGTAGATTGCAAGAGAGTAACTTCATACAAGAACAGCTCTCGTCTTGTCGCTTGCATCACTTTTGCGCACAATGAACTAGTTCTAGTATTATAGTAGAATTTGATAATTTCCGCTTATTAATGACGTTTTATCTCAACGGTCCACATCCGCACGACATCCGCAGTCCAAAGTGCGGATGCAGATGCGGATGCGGATGCGAGAAAATGTGCGGATGTTCCGCGGATGCGGATGTGACCTACATCACTAATATATATATATATATATATATATATATATATATATATATATAAGGAGTTTGTATGTGCCATTCCAACAGAAGGCAGGAAGTGTCTGAACCCTGTTTCTCCCATCACTGTCCTCTTCATCTGGCCTTTTTACATGTCACGTCTACCCTGTGAGCAGCCCAGCATACTCTCAAATACGCGCTTCTCACTATATTCCTTACTACACACGCATGCATCTTACACACTACACAGTCTTTTCAAAAAAGGTGTAATTTCAGTAGTCTCGGAGATTCGCGATTGTCCCCTCCTACATTTTCTCAGTAATTGTTTTCAGACTAGTAGCTAAGTTTAACTTTCTTTTAATGACTATTAGTTGCTACTAATCTTCTTCTTTTATTATTATTATTATCATTGTTATATATATATATATATATATATATATATAACATCCAAATAAGTAGGTTCGGGTAAAAAACTTTCTCAGTAGATGCAATTAAAGAAAACGGGATGTCGAGTTTGTGTGGATTGTCATTTTTAAATAGATTCAGTGGGAGATAGGTACTGAAACTTGAGAGATTTTTCATGAAGAACCTTTCTAGTTGCAGTCATAGCGTCCATTCACATTACTTTAATTAGCATTTCTCTTATTTATCGACTGTTCACAATTCCTCATAACTCTCATAATAAACGTATTTGTTTTCACTTTTCTTTCATGCCAGACAAGTCTCAGTATTTACATCAATCACACAGAATGTTCATGCTTATTGTTTTTGTTACTAGCTGTACCAAACATGTCTTTACAAATTGAAGCGTACCGTTACACAACGTTTAAAATGTTATAATTAATGCTTTATGATATCAGATCTCGTATAAAAAGCATTATTTTCTGTACAAATGGCCACAAAAATACTTTCAATCCTAATATATGTACGTATAGTATGCAACATACGCTTTTCCAACTGTATTGAAAACGTAAAAGTATCATCATGCGATCTTAGATTCTGCAATGACGTAAGTGAGCCTTAACATATAATTTAAAATTATTTAACAGATCTTTCGAGGGAACTGTACATCGATCTCATTATATATATATATATATATATATATATATATATAAGGAGTTTGTATGTGGCATTCCAACAGAAGACAGGAAGTGTCCGAACCCTGTTTCTCACATCACTGTCATCCTCACCTGGCCTTTTTACATGTCTCGTCTACCCTGTGAGCAGTCCAGCACACTCTCAAACACGCGCTTTTTCACTATATTCCTTACTACACACGCATGCATCTTACACACTACACAGTCTTTTCAAAAAGGTGTAATTTCAGTAGTCCAGAAGACTCGCGATTGGCCCCTCCTTCCTGCATGCATCGTATATATTACGAAACAATTTATAAAGTTCTCTCTTATTGCTTTCCTTATTGTAATGGGTATCACAACCGATTTTTCAATATTATTTAAGTATTATGTTGAGCAACATAACCCCCCCCCCCCCCACAGACTAGTTTCTTAGCATAATCATGAAACATGAAACAAGATTATATTAATATATATGAAAATGAAAATGAAAAGGTTTATTGGCAGACTATAGTCCATATGACAAATATTATTAATACAATGACAGTTCATACACTAAGGATAGAAATATATACAATTGATTAGAAATAATACTGCACTGTCGAAGTTAAGTGGAGCTACAGACAGACGTTTTCGTACCAAGAAGTCCATAGCTTAGAGGATAAATGGCAGGACTCATGGATAGCTTGGATGATCGGGTTGGTTGACTTTTTAATTCTTTGCATTAGACTGTGTTGAGCACGTCTTGTTACCTCCGGGAAGCTCGGAACATTGCGGGTAGCAAACATTTGCGAAGCTGAGCATCTCGGGGGTAATTTATGTAAGAGTCTAAAAGACCTGTTGTACATCAAATTTAGGGTTCTGCCAGAACCTTTTTTATAATTCACCCAGAGTTGCTGACCGTATATATTACTGCAGAAAGCACGAAAGAGTGTCTTTAGCTTCACTTGTACAGAAACGAAAGTTCCTTATGGTCATAGTATATATATATATATATATATATATATATATATATATGCTTTCATGTGTGTATATATATATATATATATATATATATATATATATATATATCCAAAAGTAGTTTGAAGGCTTATTCCATCTCACGACTGACTATAATTATACACTTTAGAGGAGTTTGAAAATTGCATATATTTAGACAAAAAGTATTAGGTCTTAAGCTGATTTCATGTCAATATCAGCGTGCTTCACTGCCCTTTCAGTCATTGTGACCTTAGATCGTACCAGAACTATGGTCTTGACAAAGCACAATGTGTTAAATTTACCAAACAAGGATTACCTATGTTCAGGACTCTGGACATTTCCATACTCAACATCAACTATGCCCATTTGATCGTACCTTTCTTTATGTACATGCAATAGCATCAATTGGTTAAGCTTTCTCTGAATCGTGTTTGAACTCAGATAAGATTTAATACGCACGATATTACTAAACGAGCGTTCACTACAACACGTAATGGAGGCAGGCATCACTATAATTAACTTTGTTTACGTAATCACAGAGGAGATAAGAAATTACTGGTCAGGTGTCAGTGATTGCACGTGTGTAACTACATTACGTAGGATTAACTGCTCAAGGGATTCGTGAACACAAAGTTCATACAGAGGTTGTTAGATGAGTATGTAGTCTTGCAGGAAGGAAGTCTGAGCCCTAGAATGAAGTTACACTCACTAATTATGCTGTGGACGTCTATCCTTTGCATCCTCGAGAAGCAAATCTTTACACTGGACATACATTTTGCACTATACTTCGTTAAAACTCTCAGTTATGGGTATTATAATGAGATACAGAGCTTCATAATGTGCCTTTCTGTAATGATCTTCAGATGCATAGCTACCTTCCGGTGGAACACAATCCTCTTCTAGCCTAGCTGGAACTCTTCTAAATCGAGGCTGTGAGGGTACATCTACCTGACAGGAACCTAGTGACTGTACATTCTTTCAGAAAAGACTAGCCCCTTCATCATTGCGCATATTTCAAAGAGTTTTATCAGTCATACCACCAATAGCTTATATATAATATATAATATATATATACAATATATATATATATATAACAACAATATATATATATATATATAGAGAGAGAGAGAGAGAGAGAGAGAGAGAGGTTGCAAAGAATGATGATGCGAAATTTGAATCACAAAATAAGATAGCAGTAAACAGAGTAAAGAGAATAACGGGGCAGATATTGATAGTCTTTAAACGATGGGATAGGAATATAAGGATTCCTATACTGAAAACCCTGATCATACCCAAATTGGAATACTGCTCGGTTCTAACATCCCCATATAAAAAAGAGGACATTAGGCAGCTGTAAGGGATTCAGAGAAGCTTCACAACCAAGATCGATGGGGGGGTGCAAAGAACTAAATTACTGGGAAAGATTATGAAAGCTATTCATATTTTCACTGGAAAGGAGGAGAGAGAGAAACACCATTATTTACACTCGGGAAATAATGAAGAAACTTATCCCTAATCTTACTCTGAACCCTGTAACTTCCTAAACAACGGTGGAAAGTAGAAAAGGAAGACTGCGTCGTGTTCCCAAATTAAAGGCGAGACAGGGAACATCCTTAACCCTGAAAAAAATTAGTTTTGTGGTGAGACGACCAAAACTGTCTAAACAAAAGCCCAAAGACCTAAGGAACATGAAGGGAGTTGCTGTGGACATCTTCAAAAGATGATTAGACGCCTGGCTCAGAACAATCCCCGATGAACGGGACGTACATGGCTATGTGAGGTGGAGAGTACAAGAAAGCACTCGCCCCTCGACCAAGACAGGCCTAGAGGGGACACCAGCCTGACCTTCGTGTGAAGAGAGAACTACGCACGGAACCGCAACGTTGCGTATACACACACATTTTATTCGTGCATTTATCCGTGATTCACTGTCGTCAATTGAATTAACATAACCTACTAATTGTTACCACTGTACACTTAACCGTGATCGTGACATGGTGCTAGCCGTGATTTGAGGGTGTTTACATTTGGGGGTCTCCTCCCGCCATCCCACACAATGCGTCTCAGTCAATGTCTCTCAGCGCAGCCAAAGACAATATTACGGACGATACAAAGATCAGCAGAAAAATCAACGAGTGGTACAAAACTTCAAAATAAATCCAATTACCTTCCAAACAACACAGGACAATAGGAAAGTCAGAATGTGTAGTGTCCCCAAACTAAAGGCCTGACAAGAGACCTCCTCAACACTGAAGGAAATTAGCCTGGTTGTCAGTGGGCCAAGACATTTTAACCAGCTTCACCTTCATGTGAAGAGAGACCGACGCAGAGGGGGGGGGGCACTACCATCGAGTATAGCAATTTAACTTGAAGTAGTAGCATTATTAAATATTTAAATTAAATAGATGATTCTTTCGCAATAAAAATTAGGTGGTAACCTACATCTTAACACATAGCTATCATATCTACAGCTAATTACGCAAAAGTACATTTCTCTTTCATATTGAGTTGCCAGATAGCAATATTTATTAAATTAAACATCTTTTGAAGATGTCCACAGCAACACCCTTCATGTTCCTTAGGTCTTTGGGCTTTTGTTTAGACAGTTTTGGTCGTCTCACCACAAAACTAATTTTTTTCAGGGTTAAGGATGTTCCCTGTCTCGCCTTTAATTTGGGAACACGACGCAGTCTTCCTTTTCTACTTTCCACCGTTGTTTAGGAAGTTACAGGGTTCAGAGTAAGATTAGGGATAAGTTTCTTCATTATTTCCCGAGTGTAAATAATGGTGTTTCTCTCTCTCCTCCTTTCCAGTGAAAATATGAATAGCTTTCATAATCTTTCCCAGTAATTTAGTTCTTTGCACCCCCCCATCGATCTTGGTTGTGAAGCTTCACTGAATCCCTTACAGCTGCCTAATGTCCTCTTTTTATATGGGGATGTTAGAACCGAGCAGTATTCCAATTTGGGTATGATCAGGGTTTTCAGTATAGGAATCCTTATATTCCTATCCCATCGTTTAAAGACTATCAATATCTGCCACGTTATTCTCTTTACTCTGTTTACTGCTATCTTATTTTGTGATTCAAATTTCGCATCATCATTCTTTGCAACCTCTCTCTCTCTCTCTCTCTATATATATATATATATATATATATGTGTGGTTGTGTATCATATATATATATATATATGAATAGAAACGACATAAGTGTTAAGGAACGTTTCTGCACACGAGGAGGAGAGATAACGAATAATGAAAAATGAGGCGAACCGCCCAGGAATCGAACCCAGGGCCCTCCAATTGCCGGTCGGACGCTCTACCATTATGCTACGGACCTCACTCAATCACAAATCGAAATTCTCCCACATAGGGCAGAAACCAATGCCCTGAGAGGGCACCCTCGCAAATCGTGAATATGCGCATATAACTGCAATGACCGCGCAGTATATAAATGAATAGAAACGACATAAGTGTTAAGGAACGTTTCTGCACACGAGGAGGAGAGATAACGAATAATGAAAAATGAGGCGAACCGCCCAGGAATCGAACCCAGGGCCCTCCAATTGCCGGTCGGACGCTCTACCATTATGCTACGGACCTCACTCAATCACAAATCGAAATTCTCCCACATAGGGCAGAAACCAATGCCCTGAGAGGGCACCCTCGCAAATCGTGAATATGCGCATATAACTGCAATGACCGCGCAGTATATAAATGAATAGAAACGACATAAGTGTTAAGGAACGTTTCTGCACACGAGGAGGAGAGATAACGAATAATGAAAAATGAGGCGAACCGCCCAGGAATCGAACCCAGGGCCCTCCAATTGCCCTGGGTTCGATTCCTGGGCGGTTCGCCTCATTTTTCATTATTCGTTATCTCTCCTCCTCGTGTGCAGAAACGTTCCTTAACACTTATGTCGTTTCTATTCATTTATATACTGCGCGGTCATTGCAGTTATATGCGCATATTCACGATTTGCGAGGGTGCCCTCTCAGGGCATTGGTTTCTGCCCTATGTGGGAGAATTTCGATTTGTGATTGAGTGAGGTCCGTAGCATAATGGTAGAGCGTCCGACCGGCAATTGGAGGGCCCTGGGTTCGATTCCTGGGCGGTTCGCCTCATTTTCATTATTCGTTATCTCTCCTCCTCGTGTGCAGAAACGTTCCTTAACACTTATGTCGTTTCTATTCATTTATATACTGCGCGGTCATTGCAGTTATATGCGCATATTCACGATTTGCGAGGGTGCCCTCTCAGGGCATTGGTTTCTGCCCTATGTGGGAGAATTTCGATTTGTGATTGAGTGAGGTCCGTAGCATAATGGTAGAGCGTCCGACCGGCAATTGGAGGGCCCTGGGTTCGATTCCTGGGCGGTTCGCCTCATTTTTCATTATTCGTTATCTCTCCTCCTCGTGTGCAGAAACGTTCCTAACACTTATGTCGTTTCTATTCATATATATATATATAATATATGATACACACAAACATATATATATATATATATATATATATAGAGAGAGAGAGAGAGAGAGTTGCAAAGAATGATGATGCGAAATTTGAATCACAAAATAAGATAGCAGTAAACAGAGTAAAAGAGAATAACGTGGCAGATATTGATAGTCTTTAAACGATGGGATAGGAATATAAGGATTCCTATACTGAAAACCCTGATCATACCCAAATTGGAATACTGCTCGGTTCTAACATCCCCATATAAAAAAGAGGACATTAGGCAGCTGTAAGGGATTCAGTGAAGCTTCACAACCAAGATCGATGGGGGGGTGCAAAGAACTAAATTACTGGGAAAGATTATGAAAGCTATTCATATTTTCACTGGAAAGGAGGAGAGAGAGAAACACCATTATTTACACTCGGGAAATAATGAAGAAACTTATCCCTAATCTTACTCTGAACCCTGTAACTTCCTAAACAACGGTGGAAAGTAGAAAAGGAAGACTGCGTCGTGTTCCCAAATTAAAGGCGAGACAGGGAACATCCTTAACCCTGAAAAAAATTAGTTTTGTGGTGAGACGACCAAAACTGTCTAAACAAAAGCCCAAAGACCTAAGGAACATGAAGGGTGTTGCTGTGGACATCTTCAAAAGATGGTTTAATTTAATAAATATTGCTATCTGGCAACTCAATATGAAAGTGAAATGTACTTTTGCGTAATTAGCTGTAGATATGATAGCTATGTGTTAAGATGTAGGTTACCACCTAATTTTTATTGCGAAAGAATCATCTATTTAATTTAAATATTTAATAATGCTACTACTTCAAGTTAAATTGCTATACTCGATGGTAGTGCCCCCCCCCCTCTGCGTCGGTCTCTCTTCACATGAAGGTGAAGCTGGTTAAAATGTCTTGGCCCACTGACAACCAGGCTAATTTCCTTCAGTGTTGAGGAGGTCTCTTGTCAGGCCTTTAGTTTGGGGACACTACACATTCTGACTTTCCTATTGTCCTGTGTTGTTTGGAAGGTAATTGGATTTATTTTGAAGTTTTGTACCACTCGTTGATTTTTCTGCTGATCTTTGTATCGTCCGTAATATTGTCTTTGGCTGCGCTGAGAGACATTGACTGAGACGCATTGTGTGGGATGGCGGGAGGAGACCCCAAATGTAAACACCCTCAAATCACGGCTAGCACCATGTCACGATCACGGTTAAGTGTACAGTGGTAACAATTAGTAGGTTATGTTAATTCAATTGACGACAGTGAATCACGGATAAATGCACGAATAAAATGTGTGTGTATACGCAACGTTGCGGTTCCGTGCGTAGTTCTCTCTTCACACGAAGGTCAGGCTGGTGTCCCCTCTAGGCCTGTCTTGGTCGAGGGGCGAGTGCTTTCTTGTACTCTCCACCTCACATAGCCATGTACGTCCCGTTCATCGGGGATTGTTCTGAGCCAGGCGTCTAATCATCTTTTGAAGATGTCCACAGCAACTCCCTTCATGTTCCTTAGGTCTTTGGGCTTTTGTTTAGACAGTTTTGGTCGTCTCACCACAAAACTAATTTTTTTCAGGGTTAAGGATGTTCCCTGTCTCGCCTTTAATTTGGGAACACGACGCAGTCTTCCTTTTCTACTTTCCACCGTTGTTTAGGAAGTTACAGGGTTCAGAGTAAGATTAGGGATAAGTTTCTTCATTATTTCCCGAGTGTAAATAATGGTGTTTCTCTCTCTCCTCCTTTCCAGTGAAAATATGAATAGCTTTCATAATCTTTCCCAGTAATTTAGTTCTTTGCACCCCCCCATCGATCTTGGTTGTGAAGCTTCTCTGAATCCCTTACAGCTGCCTAATGTCCTCTTTTTTATATGGGGATGTTAGAACCGAGCAGTATTCCAATTTGGGTATGATCAGGGTTTTCAGTATAGGAATCCTTATATTCCTATCCCATCGTTTAAAGACTATCAATATCTGCCCCGTTATTCTCTTTACTCTGTTTACTGCTATCTTATTTTGTGATTCAAATTTCGCATCATCATTCTTTGCAACCTCTCTCTCTCTCTCTCTCTCTATATATATATATATATATATATGTGTTATATATATATATATATATATATATATATATATATATATATATAAGCTATTGGTGGTATGACTGATAAAACTCTTTGAAATATGCGCAATGATGAAGGGGCTAGTCTTTTCTGAAAGAATGTACAGTCACTAGGTTCCTGTCAGGTAGATGTACCCTCACAGCCTCGATTTAGAAGAGTTCCAGCTAGGCTAGAAGAGGATTGTGTTCCACCGGAAGGTAGCTATGCATCTGAAGATCATTACAGAAAGGCACATTATGAAGCTCTGTATCTCATTATAATACCCATAACTGAGAGTTTTAACGAAGTATAGTGCAAAATGTATGTCCAGTGTAAAGATTTGCTTCTCGAGGATGCAAAGGATAGACGTCCACAGCATAATTAGTGAGTGTAACTTCATTCTAGGGCTCAGACTTCCTTCCTGCAAGACTACATACTCATCTAACAACCTCTGTATGAACTTTGTGTTCACGAATCCCTTGAGCAGTTAATCCTACGTAATGTAGTTACACACGTGCAATCACTGACACCTGACCAGTAATTTCTTATCTCCTCTGTGATTACGTAAACAAAGTTAATTATAGTGATGCCTGCCTCCATTACGTGTTGTAGTGAACGCTCGTTTAGTAATATCGTGCGTATTAAATCTTATCTGAGTTCAAACACGATTCAGAGAAAGCTTAACCAATTGATGCTATTGCATGTACATAAAGAAAGGTACGATCAAATGGGCATAGTTGATGTTGAGTATGGAAATGTCCAGAGTCCTGAACATAGGTAATCCTTGTTTGGTAAATTTAACACATTGTGCTTTGTCAAGACCATAGTTCTGGTACGATCTAAGGTCACAATGACTGAAAGGGCAGTGAAGCACGCTGATATTGACATGAAATCAGCTTAAGACCTAATACTTTTTGTCTAAATATATGCAATTTTCAAACTCCTCTAAAGTGTATAATTATAGTCAGTCGTGAGATGGAATAAGCCTTCAAACTACTTTTGGATATATATATATATATATATATATATATATATATATATGCACACACATGAAAGCATATATATATATATATATATATATAATATATATATATATATACATGACCATAAGGAACTTTCGTTTCTGTACAAGTGAAGCTAAAGACACTCTTTCGTGCTTTCTGCAGTAATATATACGGTCAGCAACTCTGGGTGAATTATAAAAAAGGTTCTGGCAGAACCCTAAATTTGATGTACAACAGGTCTTTTAGACTCTTACATAAATTACCCCCGAGATGCTCAGCTTCGCAAATGTTTGCTACCCGCAATGTTCCGAGCTTCCCGGAGGTAACAAGACGTGCTCAACACAGTCTAATGCAAAGAATTAAAAAGTCAACCAACCCGATCATCCAAGCTATCCATGAGTCCTGCCATTTATCCTCTAAGCTATGGACTTCTTGGTACGAAAACGTCTGTCTGTAGCTCCACTTAACTTCGACAGTGCAGTATTATTTCTAATCAATTGTATATATTTCTATCCTTAGTGTATGAACTGTCATTGTATTAATAATATTTGTCATATGGACTATAGTCTGCCAATAAACCTTTTCATTTTCATTTTCATATATATTAATATAATCTTGTTTCATGTTTCATGATTATGCTAAGAAACTAGTCTGTGGGGGGGGGGGTTATGTTGCTCAACATAATACTTAAATAATATTGAAAAATCGGTTGTGATACCCATTACAATAAGGAAAGCAATAAGAGAGAACTTTATAAATTGTTTCGTAATATATACGATGCATGCAGGAAGGAGGGGCCAATCGCGAGTCTTCTGGACTACTGAAATTACACCTTTTTGAAAAGACTGTGTAGTGTGTAAGATGCATGCGTGTGTAGTAAGGAATATAGTGAAAAAGCGCGTGTTTGAGAGTGTGCTGGACTGCTCACAGGGTAGACGAGACATGTAAAAAGGCCAGGTGAGGATGACAGTGATGTGAGAAACAGGGTTCGGACACTTCCTGTCTTCTGTTGGAATGCCACATACAAACTCCTATATATATATATATATATATATATATATATATAATGAGATCGATGTACAGTTCCCTCGAAAGATCTGTTAAATAATTTTAAATTATATGTTAAGGCTCACTTACGTCATTGCAGAATCTAAGATCGCATGATGATACTTTTACGTTTTCAATACAGTTGGAAAAGCGTATGTTGCATACTATACGTACATATATTAGGATTGAAAGTATTTTTGTGGCCATTTGTACAGAAAATAATGCTTTTTATACGAGATCTGATATCATAAAGCATTAATTATAACATTTTAAACGTTGTGTAACGGTACGCTTCAATTTGTAAAGACATGTTTGGTACAGCTAGTAACAAAAACAATAAGCATGAACATTCTGTGTGATTGATGTAAATACTGAGACTTGTCTGGCATGAAAGAAAAGTGAAAACAAATACGTTTATTATGAGAGTTATGAGGAATTGTGAACAGTCGATAAATAAGAGAAATGCTAATTAAAGTAATGTGAATGGACGCTATGACTGCAACTAGAAAGGTTCTTCATGAAAAATCTCTCAAGTTTCAGTACCTATCTCCCACTGAATCTATTTAAAAATGACAATCCACACAAACTCGACATCCCGTTTTCTTTAATTGCATCTACTGAGAAAGTTTTTTACCCGAACCTACTTATTTGGATGTTATATATATATATATTATATATATATATAACAATGATAATAATAATAATAAGAAGAAGAAGATTAGTAGCAACTAATAGTCATTAAAAGAAAGTTAAACTTAGCTACTAGTCTGAAAACAATTACTGAGAAAATGTAGGAGGGGACAATCGCGAATCTCCGAGACTACTGAAATTACACCTTTTTTGAAAAGACTGTGTAGTGTGTAAGATGCATGCGTGTGTAGTAAGGAATATAGTGAGAAGCGCGTATTTGAGAGTATGCTGGGCTGCTCACAGGGTAGACGTGACATGTAAAAAGGCCAGATGAAGAGGACAGTGATGGGAGAAACAGGGTTCAGACACTTCCTGCCTTCTGTTGGAATGGCACATACAAACTCCTTATATATATATATATATATATATATATATATATATATATATATATAGTGATGTAGGTCACATCCGCATCCGCGGAACATCCGCACATTTTCTCGCATCCGCATCCGCATCTGCATCCGCACTTTGGACTGCGGATGTCGTGCGGATGTGGACCGTTGAGATAAAACGTCATTAATAAGCGGAAATTATCAAATTCTACTATAATACTAGAACTAGTTCATTGTGCGCAAAAGTGATGCAAGCGACAAGACGAGAGGCTGTTCTTGTATGAAGTTACTCTCTTGCAATCTACTTAGATCCACGTTACAAAGCTAAGTTATTTTCACCTAGTACTCAGTTCTTGAGTCAAGCAGCGATGACGAGACCTACGCGATGTCAAAAGATGTAGTAAAAATGATCGAGAGCTATCACCAAGAAAAACGCCTGGCTGCATGTGACAATCCTATTAGTTGGTGGAAAAATACGCAGAATATCTATCCATACTTGAGTAAACTTGCAAGGAAACATTTAGCACGTCCTCCAACAAGCGTACCAGCGAGAGATTATTTAGCAGTGCTGGATTAATATATGATGAAAAGAGAAACAGACGGCAGCAGAAAGGCAGAAAAATTAATGTTCCTTAAGCATAACCTTCCTATAATTAAGTTTGAATATTAAACGATGAACATCTTAGTTTACTTTATTTTAATTACTCATTTATAAATATGCCTAATAAAACTTTAAACTTAATATAAATAGTTATCAAGCTAATTAAAGATCTCTTTCTATAAGGGTGGAGGTTGGGGAAAGAGGTCGGGTAACACAATTATGGTTTCTAATTGTGGCTGAAACCAACAAAATATAACGAATTTATTTGCAGACGAAATCACTAATTGATTTCTATATTAGTTAGATGCTTGCTATTATTTTATATGTTCAGGGAAAAGTAGAGCAATTATTGTACAATTAATCAATTATACTACATTATAGCTACGCTCTCTCTATATAATAACTTATTATATACGTTAAACACAACAAATCTCGAATATATCCTAAAAAATAACGAAAATGTAGACATCCGCGGATGTTGAAATCAAACATCCTCATCCGCATCCGCATCCGCGGATGTGAAAAAAAATGACATCCGCTACATCACTAATATATATATATATAATATATATATATATATATTAGTGGATGCGGATGCGGATGAGGATGTTTGATTTCAACATCCGCGGATGTCTACATTTTCGTTATTTTTTAGGATATATCGAGATTTGTTGTGTTTAACGTATATAAGTTATTATATAGAGAGAGCTGTAGCTATAATGTAGTATAATTGATTAATTGTACAATAATTGCTGTACTTTTCTCTGAACATATAAATAATATGAAGCTTCTAACTAATATAGAAATCAATTAGTGAATTCGTCTGCAAATAAATTCGTTATATTTTTGTTGAGTTCAGCCACAATTAGAAACCATAATTGTGTTACCATGATGCGGGACGTGAACCCAACTCAAATGCACCCCACCGACCTCTTTCCCCAACCTCCACCCTTATAGAAAGCGATCTTTAATTAGCTTGAAACCATTTATATTAAGTTTAAAGTTTTATTAGGCATATTTATAAATGAGTAATTAAAATAAAGTAAACTAAGATGTTCATCGTTTAATGTTCAAACTTAATTATAGGAAGGTTATGCTTAGGAACATTAATTTTTCTTGCCTTTTCTGCTGCAGTCTGTTTCTCTTTTCATCATATATTAATCCAGCACTGCTAAATAATCTCTCGCTGGTACGTTTGTTGGAGGACAGGCTAATGTTTCCTTGCAAGTTTACTCAAGTAGGATAGATATTCTGCGTATTTTTCCACCAACTAATAGGATTGTCACATGCAGCCAGGCGTTTTTCTTGGTGATAGCTCTCGATCATTTTACTACATCTTTTGACATCGCGTAGTCTCGTCATTGCTGCTTGACTCAAGAAACTGAGAGACAGATTCTGTGATAGATTTGCTTGTTGAAGGTGTTGGTTCTGTCACTGAAACTTTTATTCTTTTGGTGGGTGGCGAAGCGACAGATTCAAGAGATTGAAGCTCTTCAACTGCTTTGCCAAGTGATGATTTAACTCGTTCTAATGTACTAGGTGAAAATAACTTAGCTTTGTAACGTGGATCTAAGTAGGTTGCAAGAGAGTAACTTCATACAAGAACAGCCTCTCGTCTTGTCGCTTGCATCATTTTTGCGCACAATGAACTAGTTCTATAATATAGAAGAATTTGATAATTTCCGCTTATTAATGACGTTTTATCTCAACGGTCCACATCCGCACGACATCCGCAGTCCAAAGTGCGGATGCGGATGCGGATGCAGATGCGAGAAAATGTGCGGATGTTCCGCGGATGCGGATGCGGATGTGACCTACATCACTAAATATATATATATATATATATATATATATATTGTGTAGTGCTGTGGGAACGGCGTTCCCTTACTTTTTTTTGGTAGACGGAACGGCGTTCCCTCACTCTTTCAAATAAATCCGAACTTACAAATCTCTAACGTCATGAAATTTTAATTCCCACCCCTAGAAGAAATATAAGAATCATTAACTGTTTCATTTCTTTTAGCTTCGACTGAGGCAATGCTAGCCTATAAAGATCTGATGAAACAGTCACCACGGCGTACCAGTTGTTAACTTTTTTTTAGTTAATCATTTCAGTTGTTAGCTATTTTTATTGATCGTACTGGATATCATATATCTAATGACACTGGAAATACTGCATCTTCAACCTTGAATAATCCTAATATCCAGTGCATATGACCTCAAAATATCCCTGAAATTGGTCAGATTTCAAAAGATTTCCCGGGGGCTTACAGTGCCCCCGGACCCCCAGCTGTATGGGCTCGCCGCGCTCGCTATTGTCCCCCCCGCATCTGAGTAACACTTTCAAAATGCGTTCCCTCACTTCTTTATTTAGCACTACACCACTGTATAATATATATATATATATATATATATATATATATATATATATTTAAATTGAACTCGTGTAAATATGTATGGCGGTTATTATGAGTCAGAAGTTATAATGAGATCGATGTACAGTTCCCTCGAATGATCTGTTAAATAATTTTAAATTAAATGTTAGGGCTCACGTCATTGCGGAAACTAAGATCGCATGATGATACTTTTACGTTTTTAATACAGGTGAAAAGGCGTATGTTGCATACTATACGTACATATATTAGATTGAAAGTATTTTTGTGGCCATTTGTACAGAAAATAATGCTTTTTATACGAGATCTGATATCATAAAGCATAATTATAACATTTTAAACGTTGTGTAACGGTAGGCTTCAGTCTGTAAAGACATGATTGGTACAGCTAATGACAAAAACAATAAGCATGAACATTCTGTGTGATTGATGAAACAGTGGCCTGACTGGTGTGAAAACAAATACGTTTATTATGAGAATTATGAGGAATTGTGAACAGCCGTTAAATTAGAGAAATGATAATTAAAGTAATGTGAATAGTCCTAACTATAACTACAAGTAGAAAGGTTCTTAATGAAAAATCTCTCAACTTTCAGTACCTATTTCCCGCTGCATCTATTTAAAAATGACAACCCACACAAATTCGACATCCCGTTTTCTTTAATTGCATCTAATAAGAAATTTTTTACCCGAACCTACTTATTTGGATGTTATATATATATATATATATATATATATATATATATATATGATAATAATAATAATAATAATCGCAAGATTAGTATCAACTAATAGTCTTTAGAAGAAAGTTAAACTTAACAACTAACCTGAAAACAATTACTGAGAGAAATATATAGCAAGATTGGGGGTATAGTTGCCAGATGCTTTTATTACGAAGGGAATTGAAATCAATATATTTAATTTAAATACTCTTAACACGTGTACATATATATATGTAATAATATCAATAAATCAATATTAGTAATAATATTTAAGTGGATGTTTAGAGGAGGATAACAGAATTGATGCTTCAGTTTCAAAGCTGTGTTACGCAGCTTGATGTTCTTTTTAACACATGTAATTTTATAACGAAATTTGATGAACGGTAAAATTATTAGTTCATATACCAGAAGATAGCATGTGAAAGTGAATGTAATGGTATATATCGGTGTAAATAACAGAAAACTACATATTTAAAAGTAAATAAACAAATATGCGTGTACTATAAGTATATATTGTATTTGAAGATCATCTCGTTTGAAAATAAGCCAGTTTCCCTTAAAAAAGAGAGAAATTAATTTATTTAAATTAAAATGATAAATATTTATTTTATTTTTCATAATACAGATCTTAAACAAAGAACTTGTATTCGGTTTAAAATATGATCACTCTGATTTAATTTATGTATTGTTCGCAAATTGATAACAGACGAAAATTGGATGTGTTGATGCGCAATGTGGTTAGGCTTATTAAAACCTTTCAGATATTCGTTTCCATTTCTACTGTCTGGCGGAATTTGCCTGAACAGGAAGTACTCGAATGTATGTATGTTTTGCATGTTTGTTCTTGTTTGTCTCATGAAATGACTTTTTCAAGAAGGAAGGCGAGGCTCAATCCTTTCTTAAATTTTTTTTGAAGGAAGGTGAAGACGAATCATTTTTAAAATTTAATTTTTAAAATTTATTATTTTTAAATTTATTTTTAAATTTATTTTTTATTTTCCCCCCCTTTTTTTCCCCCCCTTTTTCCCCCTTTTTTTTCCTTTTTCGCCTTTTTTTTTTTTTTTTTTTTTGAAGGACCATGAAGAACACTAAAGGAGGGACCGCCAAGAAGGACGGTGGAGGACCTCCATGAAGGACGGTGGAGGACCGCCATGAAGGACGGTGAGGGGGGAAATTTTCAAATTGATCCATTCTCTGTCTCCCTTCTTGCGGGTATACTACTTTGGGGAACGTATATATATATATATATATATATATTATATATATATGTTTCCGTTCCCCTACATTATCCTAGTGTAGTTTACGTTCCCCAACTATGTGCGCGTATATCTAATCAAATAAAACTAACGAAAAATATTACGACTTAACCTAACCAATCGTCAATTTATATATATATATATATATATATATATATAATTAACGGGTGCGGCAAAAGTAACGCCCTTTTAGTTTATTCTCTTTTATTGAAGGAAATAAATCAATTACAGCATTTTAAGAGAAATAATAAGGTTTTTAAGAAAAATACAGCATTTTAAGAAAAATAATAAGTACTTTCTCAGTAAAACTAAAAAATAACTGGAATTTAATTAATTTTGTGGTTGGTTATACTGTATAAAACTATAAAGATACAATTATTAAAAGGGCGTTACTTTTGCCGCACCCGTATTATATATATTGACGATTGGTTAGGTTAAGTTGTAATATTTTCGTTAGTTTTAACGTTTTATTTGATGGATTCATTTAAAAAATGTCTCCTAAAGATCCTAGTTTAGTTTACGTTCCCCAACTTTGACCTAGTGTAGTTTGTGTCTCCTTTTGCGTCAGGGGGACGTAAACTACACTTGCTCCGAAAGGTTTTATAAGGTAGGCAAATTACACTACAAAACCTTTTATGGTACTTACGTATTATCGGGACTCCCAAACTGTTTATTACGTATTTTTGCTCTCGTCATTTTCGTTTAAACTAACGAAAATATCACAACTTAACCTAACCAATCATCAAGGGCGTACAGTTGACCTAACCTGGTATTCAATTAACCTAACCGGGCATTCAGTTGACCTAACCGGGCATTCAGTTGACCTAATCGGGCATTTTCCGTTTTATTTTGTTTTTCGTAGCTAACCGGCTAACGACGTTATTCTCTCATCCTTAACTTGCCCAAAATGTGACAGTGAGTGCCTTAATTAATATGAAAAGATCAGAAGATATTTAGGTGAAATAACCAATATTAACCTGTTAGGTTAATTGAATGCCCGGTTAGGTCAACTGAATGCCCAGTTAGGTCAACTGAATGCCCAGTTAGGTCAACTGAATGCCCGGTTAGGTCAACTGTACGCCCTTGATGATTGGTTAGGTTAAGTTGTGATATTTTCGTTAGTTTAAACGAAAATGACGAGAGCAAAAATACATAATAACAGTTTTGTAGTCCCGATAATACATAAGCACCCCTTATATATATATATATATACCGTATATTTCGGCGCATAAGACGACACTTGAATCTTCAAAAAGACGCCCAAAACCATGGGTCGTCTTATAGGCCAGATACAAAAAAAGTGACCTTAAAATTCTACTCAAAATACCAATAGATAGGTTCAATGATACAATTTATTAGTAATTTTAATTTTATTTAATTTTTTTTTTAAAACAGTGACCATAAAATTCTACGTAGGTTCTAGGTATTCTAAGTAGGTCATTTTACTTAGGTATTAGGTAATTTATCAGGTAATTTTAATTTTACTTTATTTATTATTCATTATCTTCATCGTCTGAGGCAAGGAGCTCGTCAAACACATCCTGAGTCTCACTGTTTACATTATCGTCGTACGGGTCGCAGTCTGAATCTAGTGAGTCGGCTTCGGCTTCGTCGTCAGTGTCCCACAAGAAATCATCCTCCGTACCATCCATTGCATTAGAGATATCGCACTTTTTGAAAGATTTTATTACAGTCTCTACCTTCACTTTATCCCATGCTTTGATCACGAAATCACAGTACATCAAGTGATGCAGCACGCATAGCACCACCTTTTGTGAAAGATTTTTCACCATTCATCATCCAATTATTCCATTCTTCACGCATATGATCTTTAAATGGCTTTTTCAGGCAGACGTCTAGTGGTTGTAGTAGAGCAGTCAAACCACCTGGTATAACAGCGATCTCAGTATTATTTCGTGCTGATCGAGTTTAGTGTTCTCAGTTACATGACTGCGAAACATATCCCAGACCAACAAACTGCGGTCCTTGTGTAGACCGCCTGGCCGCCTGTTCCACACATTGTCTATCCATAATTTTACACCATCCTCATTTATCCATCCTTTTTCATGAAATGTACTTCTACACCTGGTGGGAATTTTATTTTAGGCTTAGTTTTGCGCTTGAAGATGACCATGGGTTTTAACTTCGTACTATCGGCCATGCACGATAACACCACAGTAAACCTGGTCTTTTCATGGCCTGTACTTCTGACTTGCACAGTTTCACACCTTTAGATTCCACCGTTTTACTGCCTAACATATCGAAGTTCATCGGGGTTTCGTCCATATTTCCAATATTGGATAATTGAAACAGGTGTTTCTGCATCATACGAATAATAAACTGGTGAAAACTGGTAACTTTATGCTCAAGATCTGTTGGTAGTTTCTGAGCAATTTTTGTTTTCTGCCGTATTACCAGATTTTTTCTGTTCATGAAACGGTTGCACCAGCCTACTGTTGCTTTAAATTCTCTACTCTGTTCTGGGTTTGACCTTGCCCACTTCAGTGCATATGCTCTGATCATATTCTTGTGACGATATAGCCATCCTGCCTCTGTTCGAGTACCCATTCTGCAATGTGATTTTCCAAATCTGGCCAACGAGTGATTCCTCTTCTCATCGAACATTTTTTCTTTGGCATTTTTCTTAAAACATCTTCATTCTTTTTCCGCTCTCTTACCATCTTCTCAGTTATGTCAAATGTCCTTGCAGCAGCACAGTTGTTCGATTCTTGGCCAGTTCAATGACTTTTAACTTAAAACTTGCTTCATACTTTCTTCGTTTTACTGGTGGCCCCATGGGCACAATTTGAATAAAATTTTTAAACTAGTTTGGACAAAAGCTAGCAACAGACTGAACCGTGAGTCTGAGTCGCAGTCGCTTTGTGAGGATGCTTCACCCACCTGCGGCCACGCCCAACATTTGAGTCAACACGACTCAAATTTTGGGGTCGTCTTATACCACAGATATGAGCTTAACCCATGAAATTTAGACTGAATTTTGGGCCTCGTCTTATCCGAAGGTCGCCTTATCCACCGAAATATATATATATATATATATATATATATATATATATATATATCAGGGACGTATATTCAGGGTGTGCTAGGTATGCGCCGCATACCCAATAGATTTTCTGTAAATTAATATTTAATTAACCCTTTGTCTCCCTCTCTCAACTTTAGTCGAGACGAAAAAGATGCCTTAATTCCGCGCTCGACTGTTACACTAGTCGAGATGAGAAATGAGCTACTTCAATTCAGTTGTTCGGATTGTCTTCACAACCATTTGGTAAAATTTTGGTACTGAGCGATAGAAGCGTCCTAGGGTTTGTTGAGACGCGAAATTTTTTTTCCTTCCCTACTATGGGAATATAAATTTATGTTTACCCCATGCTAAATCAAATGGAAAAGGGAGAGGAGGGATTAGGGCGGAGAGTGTGCGGTCTGTGGACAGAACACCCTCCATATATGGTAAAGTGGGCGGGGCCTATGTTGCCATGGCCCGCGTCAGGTTCATACGCTTAATATATTACACTGCTTATACGTGTGAAGCAAAGAAGTTCTTTATATGAGGACGTTATTGCTCACTATTTTTCTCCAAAAAGAAGACTTGAGTTCATGTGTAAATAAGTTCGATACTTGAAGGAGCCGTAGGAAATTGGTGTTAGATTTTTTACAGTTCACCTAAATTCTCCAAGTATTTAGTGTAATAGTAATATTGAAAAGGTGGATTGCGTATTAGGGTGGATCGATTTTACATTTTTTTCGATTTCCATATTCTAATAGAGACAAAAACTTGCGCATGCATGAGAAAATCGCTCTGCCGGGGGCAGAAGATGATTACCTATTAAGTTAAGATTTTGCAGAGGCTATTTTCTCATGCATGCGCAAGTTTTTGTCTCTATTAGAATATGGAAATCGAAAAAAATGTAAAATCGATCCACCCTATTGCGTATGCTTACCATATTACTATTAAGGTTTATTAATAACTAAGTTAACATGAATTTCAGTTATTAATTTTACTCCACATGATATTCCGCACACCCAATTCACAGTCACCATCCGCCACTGATATATATATATACCTTTCCTTTCAACTGTTCCGCGCGATGATTCCTCACTTCACGAAGGTCAAGCTTTTCGCCCCTCCTCTCGAGTTGGCCTGGTGAAGTAGAGTTGGTTTATTTACTCTCCACCTCACACAGCCAGGTACGCCCGGCTCATCGGGGATTCTTCTCAGCCAGGCGTCTAATCTTCTTTTGAGATGTCCACCACAACACCACTCGTGTTCCTTAAGTCTTTGGGCAACTGAATAAACAGTCTTGGTCCTCTTACAACAAAACCATTTTCGGATCAAATGTAGAATTCGGACCCCAGCCTTCTTTAGTTAGCTTTATAAGGCTAACTAACGAAAATATCACGACCTAACCTAACCAATCGTTAGGTTAACTGTACGCCCTTGACGATTGGTTAGGTTAGGTCATGATATTTTCGTTAGTTAGCCTTATAAAGCTAACTAAAGAAGGCTAGGGTCCGAATTCTACATTTGATCCCTATTTTCTTTCAGATTTAAGGATGTTCCCTGTCTAGCCTTTAATTTGGGAACACGACACAGTCTTCCTTTTCTACTTTCCACTGCTGTTTGGGGAGTTACATAGTTCAGAGTAAGATTAGGGACTAGTTTCTCCATTATTTTCCAAGTGTAAATGATGGTGTATCTCTGTCTCCTCCTTTCCAGTGAATATAGGTTTAATTCGCGTAACCTTTCCCAGTAGTTTAGTTCTTTGCACCCCTTGATCTTGGCTGTGAAGCTTCTCTGAATCCCTTCTAGTTAGCTAATGTCTTATTTTTTATATGGGCATGTTAGGACCAAGCAGTATTCCAATTTGGGTATGATCAGTGTTTTCAGTAGAGGAATTATTACATTCCTTCCTATCCCTTCGTTTAAAGGTTCTCAGTATCTGCCCACTTATTCTCTTTGCTCTGTTTACTGCTATCTTATTTTGTGTTTCAAATTTCGCATAATCACTCATTACAACCCCTGTCTTTTGCTTTAGAATTTCTCTGAATTCCCTGTCCATTTGGGGTATAATATTCCATGGATTTTAGGTCCTCTCTTTTTCCGTCCCATAACAGCTGAAATTTCTCAGTGTTAAACTTCATATTGTTGTCTTCCGTCCACTTGGAGATTCTGTTCATGTCTGTTTGTAGAGATCAGTAGTATGCCCGCAAAATGCCAGAGTGCAGAAATGTTACGTAATGTTGCAAGAGTGTCACCCCACCCCATTTGTTGCAAGAGTGCCATCCCCATCCTCCCTTTGTTGCAAGAGTGCAACCCTCACCCCCCACTTTGTTGAAAAAAAAAGAAAATTCCCCCCAAAGGGGCAGAAAGAGAGAGAGAGAGTACCGACCTTTGTTGCCAACCCCAAAATGGGATTGCAAGGGGCATGCAACTTGGAGGCGGAGTTCTCCCCTGAGCTATTCCCCCCAAAGGGGCAGAAAGAGAGAGAGAGTACCTAAGAGGCCTCTATGGGAGGGAAGGGGTTTCCTCACCACCCAAAGGGCCAGAAAGAGAAAGGACCAGAGATCCTTGCTCGGCTGGAGCCGAGCTTGTATGACTCCGTCGTCCGCCTCCCGCTCTTTTATAGTCCTCTAATCCGCCAGTTGGCTGAGTTGCCAGATAGCGCCATGTATTTAATTCATCAGCCAATAGAAGGCTGAGTTCCCAGTTTGTGCTATACATTTAATTAATTCATATATTAATCAGCGTAGAAGAATGAGTTGCCAGATAGCAATATTTATTAAATTAAACCATATATTTATATGATAGTTGTCAGGTACCACCATTTATTTTAAATCGCTGCCAATACAGATGAATCTTCTCAATTCCAACAATTTACTTTAAAAGAAATTCTGTTTATTAAATAATTAGAATTTAAACACGCTCTTTACACAACTAAAATAAATCAATTATTACATAATTCCTATTTTTTTTATTATTATTAATATCGCAATTCACGCTAAATCACGAGTAACAGTGGGAAAGGATGCGCTTGTATATATATATAACAAACGAATGAACAA
Organism: Bathynomus jamesi; assembly: GCA_023014485.1. Lineage (NCBI taxonomy): Eukaryota > Metazoa > Arthropoda > Malacostraca > Isopoda > Cirolanidae > Bathynomus > Bathynomus jamesi. The sequence goes on along the minus strand of JAJOZX010005035.1, from coordinate 335,056 downwards.
CTCGTGCACACACACACACACACACACACACACATATATATATATATATATATATATATATATATATATATAATTTTATTTTCACAGTTAACTAGAAATAATATTCTGTGAATTTTCAAGTTCATTTCATTATATACGAGTTTGATGCAGTTAAAATTGTTCGATGTTTCAATGCGTGTACAATTTTTTTATTTTTAATTTAAACAGGTGTGAATCGATGTTAATAGTAAAGATGTCGGATTTTTTTTTAAGGCGCTGTATTTAATTGGGTAATAACTGTATTCATATCAACGAAATAATTGCTTTCCATTTTAAAACTAAAACCTTATCACGTAAAATTTAACCGTATTTACTAGAATTTTATCCAGAAATTTTTAATTAACTTCCGTCAGCGGTTTCAACAAACAAAATTAGAAATTTTTTATTAAAACAATGCTTAATAATTATTAATTTCTCTATTTCAAATCACATGTACATTGAATTTCTTAGAATTCTCTACTCTCTCTCTCTCTCTCTCTCTCTCTCTCTCTCTCTCTATATATATATATATATATATATATTATATATATATATATATATATATATATATATATATAAAAGCAAAAATTCAAATTTAAAGAGGACGTAGTTAAATTGGAAATGATGTCTATTATTGTACGGAAATTAATTTTACAACAGTAGAAAAAAATACATAAACGAATGAGCAATTCGTGCACACACACACACGCACGCACGCACGCACGCACGCACATACATACATACATATAGATATATAGATATATATATATATATATAAAGTACTGCACTGTGGTTTTAAGTCGCATAATAAATTATGTTTACATTTGTGATGTCACACTCTAGCGATGTACAAACACTCACACTGTCTTCTCTCGTCTCAGAGCAAACTACAAACATCTCGTGTTACAGTTTCTTTTCCTTTCAGTACTTAATTTGTTTATAATTAAGTAATGTTCCCCAGAGAAAGACTTTTGCCGCAAACATTTGTGCCTATAATTTCTTAGCCTTATTTAACGCGCTCGTGCTCACACAAACACGCATTTGGCTACTCTACAAAACCGCGACATCACGCATTTTCGTATTCAGTTCTATATCGCGACATTTAAAAAAGCCAATAAGTTTAACCAAACCTTGTCTAACCTAAACTAACCTTAATTGTAATCCGTTTTTCGTTATAAAAGATAACACTTATAAAGATAAACCGCAGCGACATTGCAAATGTCGTGATATACACGTTCCTGTCGCGATAAGTTGTTATTATTATTATCATCATCATCATTATTATTATTAGTAGTAGTAGTAGTAGTAGTAGTATTACGCTCAGGTGAATTAGGAAAATGGTTTTCTTAAACAAATTTATTCAAATGAATAATTAATTATAAAAGAGTGTGCAGGTATATATATATATATATATATATACACACACGAGTACATATTACGTTAATCTTATATGTACTTAGTAATGATGCTACAAGTACCCTGAATGGATGTTTTGTAAAAACTAGCGAAACCTTTGTTCAGCCTATGATTTAATAATTTAACTTATGTGGCAAACTCATTGACTCATATATAGATATAGATAGATAGATAGATACGAATGCATGTTCACTTGACAGATGAAACGTGTACGGCTCTGACCCAACATGAATCGCTGTATCCCATTATACTGGGCAGATGTCTTGAGATATTGTGCAAAGAGGCGGTTCGTTCCTCCCACAAAACGGATGGAAAACTTGCCAGGAACTCGACTATAACAGCATACGATTAACCCCTCCCCCTCCCCCACCCCTCCCTCCCACCAACCTCTCAAAATCCTTCTGGGCGTATATATATATATATATATATGAATTTTATCTCATTTTTTAATAACAAAAACACATTATTTTTTTATCTGTCTCTTTCTCTCTTTCCGCCACCCACTCTGTATCCCTCACTCCCCTTATTCTCGTTTAACCCCCTCCCTTTCAGAGACCCCATTGGTACCCACCGACCATAAAGGAACAAACGTTGAACAGCGCTGCTAAATTTCATCCGAAAATTCTCGGAAATTTTTTTGCAAAAAAATTACAAAATCTTTTACTTAATTAAAAAAATTATATATATGTATATATTTTTAATTAGATACTGTTTTAAGGATTTCTCTCTCTCTCACTTCCTTTCACACAACTAGTTGGTAGATAAATGGGTACCCTAGGTGGTCTAGTGGTTATGGACCGCGGACAATACTTTAACTGTTTCAGTTTCACTATGATAATGAAAGGTAAATTTGAAAACACCTGCTTCTTCTCATATATATATATATATATATATATATATATATATATATATATATATATAATCTGAGAGCGACCGTATAAATAAACAATATACATTTGTCAACAAACTGCACAAGAATCGCTAACTCCTTCCCCGACATACTATATGCAAATTCCCGTTACGCGAGCCTATATGTAAAATTTTGCACTCCTAACCTAACCTAACTTAGACTAACCTAACCTAACCCCCACAATGCGACTCAGTCAGAAGAGTTCCTTGTTCCATGCACGGTCTGTGTGTATCATGAAAGAGCCTCAGGGGAACCATTCTGAGTTCAGTCATATGTGTATATATATACACATTTTACCGGTCAAGTTTTTATATATATTAATTAATCTCACTGAACCGATTTCAAGCTCGCTCAGCCACCACCAAACGGTCATGTGTGGCGAAGAGCGCATGAGGTCAACTCACTCCGACACCAAACCGAACCTAGCGACGAGCGCTCATTAGCTGCAAGACTATATATTTACCGTAAGATCAAAATTGTGAACGAGTTCTAACTCTTAATACTTCATTGCCTCTCTAACTCACTACCCCACTACTTCACAACCTTCCTACATCACTACCTCTATACCCCATTACCTCACTAACTAGCCAGCCATAACTATCCAAGAGTAACCTACATCACTACATCTCTACCCATTACCTCACTAACTCACAACCCATAACTAACCTAAACTAACCTCAATTTAACGCAGTTCACCTAATAACAACCTAACCTAATCATTGCCTCTCTAACTCACTACCCCACTACCTCACAACCTTCCTACATCACTAACTCTGTACCCCAATACCTCACTAACTCACCATCCATAGCTATCCAGGAGCAACCTAACCTAACCTAACCATTGATAGGTCTCGCTATCACACTAGCTCAATGGCTCTCTAACTCACTACCCCACTACCTCACAACCTTCCTACATCACTACCTCTCTACCCCATTACCTCACCAGCCATAACTATCCAAGAGTAACCTACATCACTACCTCTCCACCACAGTACCTCATACTCCCCACCACAGTACCTCACAACCCATAACTAACCTAAAATAACCAAAATTTAATGCAGTTCACCTAATAACCTAACCTAACCTAATCATTGCCTCTCTAACTCACTACCCCACTCCCTCACAACCTTCCTACACTACTACCTCTCTACCCATTACCTCACCAGCCATAACTATCCAAGAGCAACCTAACCTAGCCTAACCATTGATAGGTCTCGCTATCACACTACCTTAATGCCTCTTTAACTCACTACCCCACTACTTCACAACCTTCCTACATCACTACCTCTCTACCCCATTATCTCACTAACTCACCAGCCATAACTATCCAAGAGTAACCTACATCACTGCCTCTCCACCACAGTACCTCACAACCCATAACTAACCTAAACTAACCTCAATTTAACGCAGTTCACCTAATAACCTAACTTAACCTAATCATTGCCTCTCTAACTCACTACTCCACTACCTCGCAACCCTCCTGCATCACTACCTATGTACCCCAATACCTCACTAACTCACCAGCCATAACTATCCAAGAGAAACCTAACCTAGCCTAACCATTCATAGGTCTCGCTATCACACTACCTCAATGCCTCTCTAACTCACTACCCCTCTACCTCACAACCTTCCTACATCACTACCTCTCTACCCCATTGTCTCACTAACTCACCCGCCATAACTATCCAAGAGTAACCTACATCACTGCCTCTCCACCACAGTACCTCACAACCCATAACTAACCTAAACTAACCTCAATTTAACGCAGTTCACCTAATAACCTAACTTAACCTAATCATTGCCTCTCTAACTCACTACTCCACTACCTCACAACCTTCCTGCATCACTACCTATGTACCCCAATACCTCACTAACTCACCAGCCATAACTATCCAAGAGCAACCTAACCTAGCCTAACCATTGGTAGGTCTCGCTATCACACTACCTCAATCCCTCCCTAACTCACTACCCCTCTACCTCACAACCTTCATACATCACTACCTCTCCACCACAGCACCTCACAACCCATAACTAACCTAAACTAACCTCAATTTAACGCAGTTCACCTAATAACCTAACCTAACCTAATCATTGCCTCTCTAACTCACTACCCCACTACCTCAGAACCTTCCTACATCACTACCTCTCTAACCATTACCTCACTAACTCACCAGCCATAACTATCCAAGAGTAACCTACATCACTACCTCTCCACCACAGTACCTCATACCTCCCCACCACAGTACCTCACAACCCATAACTAACCTAAACTAACCTCAATTTAACGCAGTTCACCTAATAACCTAACCTAACCTAATAACTGCCAGGTCTAACTCTCACTACTTCATTGCCTCTCTAACCACTACCTCACAACCTTCCTACATCACTACTTCCTCTCTAACCCATTACATCACCATTACACTAACTCAATACCTTTCTTCCTCTCTACTCACTACATCACTTCCACACTACCCATAGCTAGCCGAGAGTGACCTAACCTAAATTAATTTTTATATCTTTCGATATCTGTATAGTCAGGGGGCTTAATCCAAAAAATCACCCCGATTGTTCCCTTTGTTCCAAAAGTACCATTTTTTTTACCAGGGGTAGATATGACCATAAGCATTCGTTTTTTTGCGGGAGCCAACATGGGCTCTCCCTGTGGCGGCCATTATGGACGAATCCAAGATGGCCGCCATCTGGTCTGACATTGGGCGATCAAATAACAACCAATCATAGTAGAACAGCAAATAATGACACTTTTTGTATGTTTTTGAGTATAGAGAATCCAGTTCTGATATTTGTTTTTTAATTCAATATATACGTCAGGTCGTATATATCCACATTTGATATTATTTTATAAGAAATGTACATTTTATGTCAATTGAATCATGATACATAATTATTGCACTTAGATTTGTGGTTGTAACAGCTATATTAACTTTTACATTGGATTTCTACTGACATTTTGTCCACTATTAATCTATTTTTTATTATTTTTTGCAGGTGTTGGCATACCTGTATTCCTCTGAAGCAAGTCTATGCGGTGGTGGTCTTCTTCACATTCTAGTCTCTTCAGGCCTGCAGATATGAAGATCTCGTTAGTGTGTAGTTAGTAGTGTGTAGTAGAACATTAATACCTCAACATGTCTACTAACATAACTGGAATTAATTGGACACTGTGTTGCCTATGTCAGTCCAGCAAAGACGAGGCATTACAACAGCCAAAAGAACAGGAATATTCATCTCTTGAAAGAGATCTGAATGATTTTTGTGCAGCTCAATGCTGTTCCATCTGGTATCAAGGTTAGTGAGCTCGATGATGGCTCAGGAATTGCAGCAACCCTCCAATCACATGCTGCAGTGTATCATAAAAGTTGTAGGAGTGCATGCAACAGTTACAGGGCAAAGCGGGCACGAGGAAAAGTGGCCACGCAAGATGAATGTGCAGCTGGGATAAGTCCGAAGAAACTCAGATCAAGTTACGGATCACCTCCAGAAACATTATTCTGCATCATATGTCTGGGTGAGGATCAGCATGATCTTCATAGAGCCTTAAGTGACAACATTGATCAAAATCTGAAGAATTGGGCAAAAACAACTAACAACTGGCATTTATATGGGCGCTTGACTGCAGGTTCTGATGCACATGCAATGGATGCATGTTATCATGTACAATGCTATTGGCGGCTTCGTGATGGAGCTCGTGCAGTTGAACGTCGATCTTCAAGTGAACCCAAGCCTCCCCCATTTGATCCCATGGTCATAGCACAGTTAGTGGCATTTGTGGATGACTCTCAGTCTGAGGTCCACAAGTTGTCTGACTTACGGGAAATGTACAAGATAATGTCAGATCTAGGACATCCCTGTTCTGGTAGAGAACCTCATGCAACAAGATTCAAACACCATCTGCTTGAGCATCTTCCTGAGTGGGCTTCCTATGCACAGGGGAGAGATGTATTCATTAGTCACAAGGCAAAAGTGGGTGCTGTGCTAGAACAAAGCTATCATTCCTCACAAATCAATCAAGATGAAGCTGTGTTATTGATACGTGCTGCTATGGTGCCAACGGTCAACGGTGCCAAAGTAAAAGATGATGCATGGATAGCACATGTTGGAAGAGTGCTGGAAAAGGGTGAGCTTGAAAAACGTGATGTGGTTACGTGGTCAGGCTTCAACTCTCAGCTCATGGATGATGCATCAATAAAGCCAAAGGCAGAGACTGGTATACTCCCCTTATTTCCTGATAAGGCAGCTTCTGCATCAATGATGAAGCACACGATGGAGATTGTGAAAACTACGACTGAGTTCATAAACCCTGGTCAAACCCCTGTCCTTGGGACTGATCAGCCTCTCTTTGCCATATGCAAACAGTTACAGTGGGAGTTTCCTGACACACTGGGTGAGGATAAGTTTGTGATGCAGTTGGGAGCTTTACATATCGAGGATAAGTGTCAGCTGATGATGGGCAAGGTGCTACGAGGTTCCGGATGGGACACAGCTCTAGCTCAAGCAGATGTCCTCTCCTCTGGACGTGCCCAGTCAGCTCTCGATGATCACCACATAAAGCGTACACAATATGCTCATCAAGTGTCACTTGTTTCCCTCTCTCATTTGAAGCAAAATGCATACTTGCAATACACATCCAATGTGCTGGGCCTTGTGAGTCATATGAGATGTGGTGTGCAAGGAAATCTGCAAATGTTCACATGTTCAAATATTGGTCACTAGTGATTGAGCTTGAGCTATTGATGTGTCGATTTGTGCGCTCATTAAGAGAGGGTGACTTCCCTCTCTATGTCCAGGTGTGTGATGAACTATGTCCATGGTTCTTTGTGCTGGACCACACTAACTATGCCCGCTGGTTGCCGATTCATGTCAGAGATATGGTTGGTCTTGCTGAAAGCCATCCACAGGTGTACGCAGAGTACCTCAAAGGGAACTTTACAGTCCAAAAGTCTGCTCGTACATTCAGCCTCATCGCGAAAGATCAATCTCATGAGCAGATGAACAAAGTACTGCAGGGCTGTGGTGGAGCATCTGACCTCTATGACAAAACAGAAGCATTAGCATTGTACATGTTGGCAGGTCCTGAATGTGTCAGAATGATAGAAGAGTTTGAGAATGCTCAGAAACTTACAGAAGGACCAACTGGCCACCACGAAACAGCACCTGGGCTACAGTCTAGGTTTTTGAAGGATGTCAAGTCATTCACAAAGGTGGTGTCTGAACTGGGCAACCCCTTCCTGGCCACAAATCAGGAGCTTGTAGCCCTTGACACACGATGTTATGGAGAATGAAGTAGCAGCATCACTGTCACAGATACAGGAAGTTGGCCAAGCCCTTCATGAGGAGTATGTAAAGACAGGCTGGACAAAGGGACAGTTCCTATATCAAACACTATAAAGAAAAACAATGTGTACACATTCAGCAATCGGCCAGACCCACGCAAGAAGAGTAGCAAAGTGGGGGTACAGAAGCAAAACACAGTGCTCATTACTCAGCTATTCCTGTCTCTACAATCACGTCCAGATGCGGATATGACAGAATTTTTCACATACGAGAATCAGCGAGAGCCCCCTTCACTCTCAGACGAGGTTCACTCAGAGCTGGAAATAAATCAGACATTCTTGCATGTGTCAATGCACCAACTGGATCTGCCAATCCTGCTAAACAAGTGACAGTTCAGTTGTATGACATGGCCGCCATCGTCCACATTGTGCGTCCAAGTAGAGCATCAACATTTGCTGAATATGTATCTCTACACATCATACCTTTCATTAAAGCACAGATGACTGACACAGTTGAGCGCGTCGATGCCGTGTGGGATACCTATCCTGAAGACAGTCTGAAATCACTTGCACAGCAGCGGCGTGGTTCAGGAGCACGTACTCGACTTGATCCAGATAGTGATGGTACCACACCCATTCCCAAACGAGACTGGCAGTCATATTTGAAAAATGTGGAAAACAAGAAGGAACTGTTCGTCTTTATCAGTAAACAGCTGATCAAGATTGACATGGGTGGAAAACTCCTCCTCAGCACTGAATTAGAAACTGTGCTCTCCAATAAAGCATTTGATATATCAGGGCTCCAACCATGCAACCACACAGAGGCAGATACGCGGATCATTCTGCATCTTGCTCACGCATCATCTCAGGGTCACAAGAAAGCATTCATCCGCACTGTTGACAGTGACATAGTCGTTCTTGCCATTGCTTTCTTTCAACAGCTTGACCTAACAGAACTCTGGATTGGTTTTGGTAGTGGCAAATATTACCGAGACATCCCAGTGCACAGCATTCAATCACAGCTTGGTCCATCAAAGTCGCTGGCTCTACCTCTGTTCCATGCACTAACAGGCTGCGACACTACGTCTCAGTTTCTTGGATGTGGGAAGAAGACAGCATGGACTGCATGGAATAATACACCAAACTTAACTGAAACCATGATCAAATTGACTGAAGACCCCGAGTCCTTCAGTCTAGTATCTCCTGAAATGACACACATTGAGAGGTTTGTTGTGCTCATGTACAGTAAAACATGTGGACAAGCATCTGTAACGTAGCCAGGCACCATCTGTTTTCTAGTGGCAGTCGATCATTGGACAGCATACCACCTACCCAAGCTGCCCTCTTCCAGCATATCAAGAGGTCATTGTTGCAGGCAAGTTTTGTGTGGAAGCAGTCAACCACATGCCATCAGACACTCCCTGCTTTTGATAAATGGGGATGGGAATATGACAAGCGCAGCAACCAATGGCTCCCTTTCTGGACAACTCTCGCTGATGCCAGTAAGGCATGTGCTCTTCTCCTTCATTGCGGATGCACTAAAGCCTGCAGAGGGAATTGCAAATGCAGTAGTGCTGGAATTCGATGTACACACTCTGCAAGTGTGAGGGTGGCTGCCTGAACAATGACGACTATTAATCAGTGAACAGCCATCTATTGGATAGACATTATCATGAGATGCAGTACTGTGAGTAAAAGGAATAAAGAAGATTGTACTTGCGTATATACTAAAGTTTAATAGCAAAAGATGTTGATGCTGACTCTTATTTTTTATCAAGTTAACTATGTAACCTGTACTAGTATTGGTACTCAAGTGGATGTCATTTTGGACAGCGGCCATTTTGATTTGGCCAATATGGCCGCCACAGTGGGAGCCCAGCTTGGCTCCCGCAAACATTCAAATTAGTATGGTCATAGCTACCTGTGGTCTAAAAATGGCACTTTTGGAATGATCTGAACAATTATATGATTAAGCCCCCTGACTAGTACAAGCGTAGCCTCACCTAGCCTAATGTGGGAAGTAATAGACTAATAATCTAGCCTACACTTTCTTCTCTTTTTATTCATTATTATTACCATTAATAAGGTACAGATTCAAGTTTTAATTATTTCTTTTAAATTTGATCAAACTGTTTAACGTTAAAAATGTTCCTCTGCGAAGGCAATAAAACGTATAAGGTGGAGCAAAAACCTTGACCTTACAACCCATCTAATTCAATACTTCTCTACCCACTACATCACTACCTCTCTACCCCATTACCTCACTAACTCACCGCTTCTAATGACAGAGTTAACTCAATGCAACTTTATTTTATTTTTTACTAATCCGGGTTATATTTCTTATTTTCTTTCCTTCGTAAAATTGAAATGAATCTCAAAGATTTTTGCCTGAAAAGCTGTTACGCTCCCCAAAGGCATATTCAAATAAAAATACTGTAACTAAATTACTTGTCACTAAAAAAAAAAAAAAACATTAGGCAACATTATGCGATCCTATATGGAACTAATGCATATCTTATGTAATGCTTTCTTTCTAAATTCTTATAATATACGTATATATAGATATGTGTGTGCGTGTGTGTGTGTGTGTGTGCGCGCGTGTGTGATTAATTAGCATACCTTTGGTGGTTAACAAACAGGTGCGAACTCTCTCTCTCCCTCTCCACCCCCTTCATTTCAAAGCTTACAGAATAAAGGGTCGGAACTCTTATTTCAAAAAGGTTACTCTCTCTCTCTCTCTCTCACTCTCTCTCTCTCGTACAATATATATATATATATATAATATACAATTTCTAGACTGCTGTTTTTCTCTCTTGAAATCTAATGGTTTTCGTTCCTACGTCCATTTTAAAAGAAAAAGTAATTTATATTTTAATAATTTAATTTAAATGCACGAAAGTTTAGTTTATTTAAATATCCTGTATTTTTATTCGAATATGCCTTTGGGGAGCGTAACAGCTTTTCAGGCAAAAATCTTTGAGATTCATTTCAATTTTACGAAGGAAAATAAGAAATATAACCCGGATTAGTGAAAAATAAAATAAAGTTGCATTGAGTTAACTCTGTCATTAGAAGCGATGAGTTAGAGAGGTAGTGATGTAGTGGGTACAGAGGTATTGAATTAGATGGGTTGTGAGGGCAAGGTTTTCGCTTCACCTTATACGTTTTATTGCCTTCGCAGAGGAAAATTTTTAACGTGAAACAGTTTGATCAAATTTAAAAGAAATAATTAAAACTTGAATCTGTACCTTATTAATGGTAATAATAATGAATAAAAAGAGAAGAAAGTGTAGGCTAGATTATTAGAGTCTATCACTTCCCACATTAGGCTAGGTGAGGTTACGCTTGTACAGATATCGAAAGCTATAAAAATTAATTTAGGTTAGGTCACTCTCGGCTAGCTATGGGTAGTGTGGAAGTGATGTAGTGAGTAGAGAGGCAGGAAGGTATTGAGTTAGTTTAATGGTGATGTAATGGGTTAGAGAGGAAGTAGTGATGTAGGAAGGTTGTGAGGTAGTGGTTAGAGAGGCAATGAGGTAGTGAGAGTTAGACCTGGCAGTGATTAGGTTAGGTTATTAGGTGAACTGCGTTAAATTGCGGTTAGTTTAGGTTAGTTATGGGTCGTGAGGTACTGTGGTGGAGAGGTATGAGGTATTGTGGTGGAGACGTAGTGATGTAGGTTACTCTTGGAGAGTTATGGCTGATGAGTTAGTGAGGTAATGGGGTAGAGAGGTAGTGATGTAGGAAGGTTGTGAGGTAGTGGGGTAGTGAGTTAGAGAGGCATTGAGGTAGTGTGATAGCGAGACCTATCAAGGGTTAGGCTAGGTTAGGTTGCTCCTGGTTAGTTATGGCTGGTGAGTTAGTGAGGTAATGGGGTAGAGAGGTAGTGATGTAGGAAGGTTGTGAGGTAGTGGAGTAGTGAGTTAGAGAGGCAATGATTAGGTTAGGTTATTAGGTGAACTGCGTTAAATTGAGGTTAGTTTAGGTTAGTTATGGGTTGTGAGGTACTGTGGTGGAGAGGTAGTGATGTAGGTTACTCTTGGATAGCTATGGCTGGTGAGTTAATGAGGTAATGGGGTGGAGAGGTAGTGATGTAGGAAGGTTGAGGTAGTGGGGTAGTGAGTTAGAGAGGCATTGAGGTAGTGTGATAGCGAGACCTATCAATGGTTAGGCTAGGTTAGGTTTCTCTTGGATAGTTATGGGTGGTATGTTAGTGAGGTAATGGGTAGAGGGGTAGTGGTGTAGGAAGGTTGTGAGGTAGTGGGGTAGTGAGTTAGAGGCAATGATTAGGTTAGGCTATTAGGTGAACTGCATTAAATTGAGGATAGTTTAGGTTAGTTATGGGTTGTGAGGTACTGTGGTGGGGAGGTATGAGGTACTGTGGTGGAGAGGTAGTGATGTAGGTTACTCTTGGATAGCTATGGCTGGCTAGTTAGTGAGGTAATGGGGTAGAGAGGTAGTGATGTAGGAAGGTTGTGAGGTAGTGTGGTAGTGAGTTAGAGAGGCAACGAGGTATTAAGAGTTAGAACTCGTTCACAATTTTGATCTTACGGTAAATATATAGTTCTGCAGCTAATGAGCGCTGGTCGCTAGGTTCGGTTTGGTGTAGGAGTGAGTTGCCCTCATGCGCACTTCGCCACAAATGACCGTTTCGTGGTGGCTGAGCGTGCTTGAAATCGGTTCAGTGAGATTAATTAATATATATAAAAACTTGACCGGTACAATATATATATGACTGAACTCAGAATGGTTCCCCTGAGGCTCTTTCATGATACACACAGACCGTGCATGGAACAAGGAACTCTTCTGACTGAGACGCATTGTGGGGGTTAAGTTAGGTTAGGAGTGCAAAATTTGACATATAGGCTCACATAATGGTAATTTGCATATAGTATGTCGGGGAAGGAGTTAGCGATTCTTGTGCGGTTTGTTGACAAATGTATATTGTTTATTTATACGATCGCTCTCAGATTATATATATATATATATATATATATATATATATATATATATATATACAGGGCGTCCCAAAAAAATGTATACACACTTTAACAGCTGATAGCTCAATTGATGTTTCTTTCTTTCCAAGTTAAACCCATTAGAATTAATAATGGCAGTCAGACTAAGCTTTGAACAAAGGAAATTCATTCTAAAATGCTACTGGAAGTGTGAAAACGCAGTTGAAGTGCAAAGACAGTTTAGGAGGGAGTTTCAAACAGATCCACCAACGCGACTTACCATCACTCGAATTAGAGATAAGTTTGAAGCCGATGGAACTGTTCAGAATGTCCACAAGAAGCGTTCCGGAAGACCACGGACATCGACAAGCCCCACAAAGCAAGAAAGAGTACTGGAAACGTATCACCAAAGTCCAAGAAAATCTGTGCGGCAAGCGAGTCGTGAGGTAGGAATTTCAGAATCGTCTGTCCAACGCATTTTGAAGCGCTGTCAATGGAAAAGTTACATTCCAAGATTAGTCCATGCTATTAATGAAGATGATCCGGACCGAAGAGTGGAGTATTGCGAGTGGTACTTGGCACGATGTGGATGTGGATTGGACGAAGGGGTTTCGTAGAATACCCTCCGCGTTCACCAGACCTCACACCACTAGACTTTTTTTATGGGGATACTTAAAAGACAAAGTCTACGCTATAAAACCTGCAACAGTCGCTGAATTGAGAGCAGCCATTGAACGAGAATGCACACAAATACCAAACGAAATGTTTCGTGATGTTTGTGATTCCATTGCTTCGCGTTATCAGCAGTGCCTGGACCAGAACGGACGTCAGTTTGAAAACAGGCGTTGACAAAACAATTAAATAATGTCTGTAGATTCTATTACATTTTGAAAATGAAATGTATTTTAATAAACACTGCCTTTATAAGTATTTAAAGTGTGTATACATTTTTTTGGGACGCCCTGTATATATATATATATATATGTATGTATATATATGACAAGAAGCAGGTGTTCTCAAATTTACCTTTTATTATCATAGTGAAACTGAAACAGTTAAAGTATTATCCGCGGTCCATAACCACTAAACCACCTAGGGTACCCATTTATCTAAAAAACAAGTTGTGGGGGAGAGAGAGAGAGAGAGAGAGAGAGAGAGGAAATCCTTAAAACAGTATCTAATTAAAAATATATATATACCGGGTGTCCGAGATTTATCTGTACAATTTTTGGCTGTTATTAAAAGTCAACCATGAAGTGTAGAAATTCCAGTGTTGTCCCATTTTACAGAGAATCTCATTAAGTTTTTTCTGATACCACGATTTGGCAAGTTTTTTAGAAATGTACGCGGGTGATAGACATTGATGATTTAAAAGCAAGAATCACAGCTGCTATTGAGCGAATTGATGTGGATATGCTGCAGCGTACATGGCAACATTTGGAGTATCGATTGGATGTTTTGCGAATCACTAATGGTGCACATATCGAATGTATGTAACAACGTTACTTTAATAAAAGAAACTTTTGAAAATACAGATTCTAAATAATCTTGTTTAAGAATTTTACGTGTTATCAAGAATTTTATTTAAAGATGAAATTGTACAGATAATGTTCGGACACACTGGAATTTCTAAAAAACTTGTCAAAACTTGGTATCAGAAAAAACTTAATGAGATTCTCTGTAAAATGGGACAAATTGGAATTTCTACACTTCATGGTTGACTTTTAATAACAGCCAAAAGTTGTACAGATAATTCTCGGACACCCTGTATATATATATAATTTTTTTAATTAAATAAAAGATTTTGTAATTTTTTTCGCAAAAAATTTTCCGACAATTTTCGGATGAAAATTTAGCGGCGCTGTTCAACGTTTGACCTTTATGGTCGGTGGGTACCAATGGGGTCTCTGAAAGGGAGGGGGTGTTAAACGAGAATAAGGGGAGTGAGGGATACAGAGTGGGTGGCGGAAAGAGAGAGAGAGAGAAAAAAATGTTTTTGTTATTAAAAATTATATCAAATTCATCTGTGTGTGTATATATATATATATATATATATATATATATATATATGAAATTATTTCACGAAAGTAACGTGAAAAATATTTATGATGAATAAAACCACGAAGGAACGGAAATAGAATGGTGCTCAAGCGCTTTCGTCTAATGACATCCTCAGGAACACTGAAGTACATAAAGAGTTACGGCCTATATATAGGTTAAAAAAAAAATATATATATATATATATAATATATACACAATAAACGGAGAAATAAAATTAAAAATTAAAGGATTGTGGGAGGGGCATACAAATTTGTAAAGAAAAACTATCGATTTTTAGCACAAGATCAAACGAATTGTTTCCAACCAATGTTATAGATAATTCAGGCATTATCTATAAAATTGGTTGTAAACAATGTGATTCCTTTTACATGGGTCAGACGGGAAAGGATTTGCACACACGTATAAAACAGCATCAATATTCCGTTAGAACAGGACAGTCGGCCAGTGCCCTTTTTGTCCATTTGTCAGAGTTATCCCACAGTATTGATTGGAATAATGCTTCAGTTTTATTTCAATCTAGCAACATTGTAAATAGAAATATTCTTGAGTCTGCCATTATCCAACTTACAAATAACTTCAACATAAGCAAAGGGCTTTTTCAACTCGATCCTGTTGTTTTGAATTCCTTCAGAACAGATTTATGATAAGAAGGGTAGAACGCTAAATCTTTGGTATACATGTATGCCACTCTAATAACTTTTATTTTTCAATTTATTTTTATATACAGGCAGAGTGCTAAAACCCGAGCAGATTTCCAGTATAAATTTGTATATTTTTTTTTATAACATCAGTTGGAAATAATTCATTTGATCTTGTGCTAAAAATCGGTAGTTTTTTTTTTTTCTATCTATAACATTGGTTGGAAACAATTCATTTGATCTTGTGCTAAAAATCGATAGTTTTTCCTTACAAATTTGTATGCCCTCCCACAATCCTTTAATTTTTAATTTTATTTCTCCGTTTATTGTATATATATATATATATATATATATATATATATATATATATATTTTTTTTTTTTTTCTGTAACCTATATATAGGCTGTAACTCTTTATGTACTTCAGTGTTCCTGAGGATGTCATTAGACGAAAGCGCTTGAGCACCATTCTGTTTCCTTTCCTTCGTGGTTTTATTCATCATATATATATATATATATATATATACACGCCCAGAAGGATTTTGAGAGGCTGGCGGGAGGGAGGGGTGGGGGAGGAGGTGTTAATCGTATGATGTTATAGTCGAGTTCCTGGCAAGTTTTCCGTCCGTTTTGTGGGAGGAACGAACCGCCTCTTTGCACAATATCTCAAGACATCTGCCCAATATAAAGGGATACAGCGAATCATGTTGGGTCAGAGCCGTACACGTTTCATCTGTCAAGTGAACATGCATTCGTATCTATCTATCTATCTATATCTATATATGCGTCAATGAGTTTGCCACATAAGTTAAATTATTAAATCATAGGCTGAACAAAGGTTTCGCTGGTTTTTACAAAACATCCATTCAGGGTACTTGTAGCATCATTACTAACTACATATAAGATTAACGTAATATGTACTCATATATATATATATATATATATATATATACACCTGCACACTCTTTTATAATTAATTATTCATTTGAATAAATTTGTTTAAGAAAACCATTTTCGTAATTCACCTGAGCGTAATACAACTACTACTACTACTAATAATAATAATGATGATGATCATAATAATAATAACAACTGATCGCGACAGGAACGTGTACATCACGACATTTTCAGTGTCGCTGCGGTTTATCTTTATAAATGTTATCTTTTATAACGAAAAACGGATTACAATTAAAGTTAGTTTAGGTTAGACAAGGTTTGGTTAAACGTATTGGCTTTTTTAAATGTCGCGGTATAGGACTGAATGCGAAAATGCGTGAAGATGTCGCGGTTTTGTAGAGTAGCCAAATGCGTGTTTGTGTGAGCACGCGCGCGTTAAATAAGGCTAGGAAATTATAGGCACAAATGTTTGCGGCAAAAGTCTTTCTCTGGGGAACATTACTTAATTATAAACAAATTAAGTACTGAAAGGAAAAGAAACTGTAACACGAGATGTTTGTAGTTTGCTCTGAGACGAGAGAAGACAGTGTGAGTGTTTGTACATCGCTAGAGTATGACATCACAAATGTAAATATAACTTATTATCCGTCTTAAAACCACAGTGCAGTACTTTATATATATATATATATATATATATATATATATATATATATATATATAAAATGTGTGTATGTATGTATGTGTGCGTGTGCGTGTGTGTGTGCGTGTGTGTGTGCACGAATTGCTCATTCGTTTATTATGTATTTTTTTTTGTAAAATGAATTTCCGTACAACAACAGACATCATTTCCAATTTAACTACGTCCTCAGGCATTTCAGGTCAAACCTGCGCGAACAATGGACGAAGATAGAAATAAAATTTGGTGCTTGTACTTCTCTTTTTAAGCGTATATATATATATATATATATATATATATATATATATATATATCTATATGTGGAATTTGTCCTTCTAATGATTTCTTCTCTATCTAACTTGAATTTTGTTAACGAAAAAGATTGCTTTTGATAATAATATGTTTCGTATTGAAGTAACGGTGCTTTATCTAACAGTAAAGTTTAAGAAGTTTGTGCGTGAAATTGAAACGCGTTTCTAGGTAATAAAAATATGTAGGTATAATATATATATATATATATATATATATATATATATATTTCAACTGCAAAGAACACGCAGTATAATTAACGTAAAGAACGACGCTTGTATAGGAGAACAATCCGCGCAAGATGAGGAGGGAGAACGAACAAATGAAAAAATGAGGTAACTACCCGGGAATCGAACCCGGGATCTTCCGATTGCCGGTCAGATATGATAACCACTACACCATGGTCCTCACTCGATCAGAAGTCGTAATGTTCTCCTATACAAGCGTCGTTCTTTACGTTAATTATACTGCGTGTTCTTTGCAGTTGAAATGTATATATAGGTGCGGCATGCGGAAGGTGCCCCCCTCGGGCCATTGGTTTCTGCGCGTATGTAGGAGAATTACGACTTCTGATCATTTGTTCGTTCTCCCTCCTCATCTTGCGCGGAATGTTCTCCTATACAAGCGTCGTTCTTTACGATATATATATATATATATATATATATATATATATATATATATATATATATATATATAGGGTGGCCCTTATTTTTCAACTTTTGAAATTACTTGCTCCCAACCCCTAATCTTCTTCCAATATATACAAAAGTGCTCTCTGCAAACTTTCAGCTCAATTGGGCTATATTAAGGTGGCCCCCAAAGGCCCTAAAGTTTCAAAATTCACCGATAATTGGTATTTCTAATATAAAACCTTTATAATTCATTTACAAACTTTGTTTGGGAAAATAATCACAAAGCATAATCGAAAGTGAATTTTATTTACAACAAATAATTACGCCGCTTATATAGGCCGCAGGCGCAGAACTTTCTAGAACCTTCCAGAAGCGGTTTTTTTACGCACTTATGATACTTTTCAATTTCCGTGAATATCTCGTCCAATTTTGGTTTTAAGTAAATAATGGTTATAACTAAATTTATTGTAAATTGAATTCTCTTTCGATCATATTCTATATTTCTTTCGAATAAAACACGGTAAAGAAGATAAAAACGGTTTTATATGAAAAAATATCAATATTGTTAAAATCTGAAAATTTGGGGCCTTTGGGGGACATCTTAATATTGTCTGATTGAGCTGAAAGTTTACACAGAGCATTTTTACATGGATTAGAACAACTTTGGAGGTTGGGAGATGAAAAATATTTCATTTCAGAAAATCACATACAACTAAGGGCCACCCTAAATTATATATATATATATATATATATATTATATATATATATATATATATATATTATAGAGTAGAGAATTCTAAGAAATTCATGTACATGTGATTTGAAATAGAGAAATTAATAATTATTAAGCATTGTTTTAATAAAAATTTCTAATTTTGTAAATTCTAGTAAATACGGTTAAATTTTACGTGATAAGGTTTTAGTTTTAAAATGAGACCAATTATTTCGTTGAAATAAATACAGTTATTACCCAATTAAATGCAGCGCCTTAAAAAAAATCCGACATCTTTACTATTAACATCGATTCACACCTGTTTAATTTAAAAATAAAAAATTTGTACAGGCATTGAAACATCGAACAGTTTTAACTGCATCAAAATCGTATATAATGAAATGAACTTGAAAATTTACAGAATATTATTTCTAGTTAACTGTGAAAATAAAATTACATATATATATATATATATATATATATATGTATGTGTGTGTGTGTGTGTGTGTGTGTGTGTGTGCACGAGTTGTTTATTCGTTTGTTATTTATATATATAGAAGCGCATCCTTTCCCACTGTTATTCGTGATTTAGCGTGAATTGCGATATTAATAACAATAAAAAAATAGGAATTATGTAATAATTGATTTATTTTAGTTGTGTAAAGAGCGTGTGTTTAAATTCTAATTATTTAATAAACAGAATTTCTTTTAAAGTAAATTGTTGGAATTAAGAAGATTCATCTGTATTGGCAGCGATTTAAAATAAATGGTGGTACCTGACAACTATCATCATATAAATATATGGTGGTATTTAGCAACCAAATGGATGATTAATATATGGTTTAATTAAGTAAATATTGTTATCTGGCAACTCAGTCTTCTAGGCTGATTAATATATGAATTAATTAAATACATAGCACAAACTGGCAACTCAGCCTTCTATTGGCTGATGAATTAAATGCATGACGTTATCTGGCATCTCAGCCAACTGGCTGATTAGAGGACTATAAAAAAGCGGGAGCCGGACGACGGAGTCATACAAGCTCGGCCCCCAGCCGAGCAAGGATCTCTGGTCGTTTCTCTTTCTGGCCCTTTGGGTGGTGAGGAAACCCCTTCCCTCCCATAGAGGCCTCTTAGGTTAGGTATGCCCCTTTGGGGGGAATAGCTTGGGGGAAAACTCCGCTTCCAAGTTGCATGCCCCTTGCAATCCCATTTTGGGGTTGGCAACAAAGGTCGGTACTCTCTCTCTCTCTTTCTGCCCCTTTGGGGAAAATAGCTTGGGGGAGAACTCCGCCTCCAAGTTGCATGCCCCTTGCAATCCCATTTTGGGGCTGGCAAGAAAGGGGGTGCCTTGGCAACGAGGGGGAAGGGCTTAGCAACGAAAGGGGGTGAGGGTGGCACTCTTACAACAAAGGGGGGTGGGGTGGCACTCTTGCAACATTACGTAATATTATGCAATTGCATTGCACTCCACCCTTTTTCGGGCATACTACTAGATCCTATATCTTCTGGGTTTCTTATTTTTCTATTGATCTTTATGTCGTCGGCAAAGGATGTTACTGTGCTGTCTCTGGTAACGTCCTCATCTATTCAGTTAGCATGATTATGAGGAGTAGTGGAGCTAATACTCTTCATTGTGGTACTGAGCTGAGGAGCTCTGATTCTGATGAAGAATTTAGGGTGGATCGATTTTACATTTTTTTCGATTACCATATTCTAATAGAGACAAAACTTGCGCATGCATGAGAAAATAGCCTCTGAAAAATCTTAGCTTAATAGGTAATCATCTTCTGCCCCCGGCAGAGCGATGAAAATCATATTTTAGTAGTCAAAAACGTATTTTTCTTATAATTTTTAAAATATTTCAATATGCGTGTGTGTTATTTCATGCCTAAGCAACGATATAAATGCTATGGGAAATATATAAATGCATTATTTAAGACAAAGAGCCGATCTGAAAATATGTATATAAATTACCTATTTTTTCAACATTTGACGTTGTTGCCGGGGGCAAAAGATATTAACGTAGGACAACGCGCTTGGAAAAACGATCATATGAGGTCTTTTTCATCGACTTTATAGTTATCAGGAATAATTTTGATGCATATTGAAATATTTATAAGAATACGTTTTTGACTACTAAAATATGATTTTCATCGCTCTGCCGGGGGCAGAAGATGATTACCTATTAAGCTAAGATTTTGCAGATGCTATTTTCCCATGCATTCGCAAGTTTTTGTCTCTATTAGAATATGGAAATCGAAAAAAATGTAAAATCGATCCACCCTAAATTGAAGATGCTCCTTGTACTGTAACGACTTGCCGCCGCTCACAAAAGAAATTATATATCCATTTTCCTACTTTTCCTGTTATTCCTATAGGCTTCAGTTTATGTATTATGATTCCATGGTCACACTTGTCGAACGCTTTGGCAAATCTGTGTATATTACATTATAGTTTTCATTACTTTCCAGTGCAACAATAATGTTGTTGCAGTGTTCCATTAGTTGTGATAGGCATGATCTGCCTGACCGAAACCCATGTTGGTTAGCATTTAATTTTTTCTGAGTTTCCAAAAAGTCATAGATTTTCTGTCTAACTATTCTTTCAAATATTTTAGTGAGATGAGATGTAAGCGACACTGACCTATAGTTTTTAGCCTCGGATCGATCTCCTCCTTTATATATTGGGACTATGTTCTCGCTCTTCAGGATGCCCGGTATTTCTCCCGTGTCCACTGATCGTCTCCAATTCAGGGTTGTGGAGTCGGGGTCGGAGTCGAGAGTCGGAGTCTTAGAGTCAGTTATTTTGTGTGGAGTCGGAGTTGGAGTCGGAGTCGGTACAAATCCCCCAACTCCAACTCCAAATCTTAAAACTACACGCGTTTCCTTGAAATTTTCAATTGCACGTGGTTTCTCGGAATTTTCTAGACGTGAAACTGCGCGCGTTTTCTCGGAACGTCCGTCCGCCTGATTAGAATGTCTTTTTAAACCCTTTATCGTATTTTCAGACCAATTGGATACATTAACTTAAATTATTTTTTTTACCTACCTAAATCCTAATAATACTTCAGTGAAAAAAATGCATCTCTTTTATAACTTTGTATCCAGATGTACACATTAGGCCCAGTTTTTATGTTGCTCAATAGATGGCGCGCGATTGATGACATCATTAGCAATTTGAAGCGTGGCGTGTGCAGAAACCATTTTTTTTCCCAGTAAATGTTTACGTTATTTTCTAAGTTTTTTTTAACAATATAACGTCTGTTTAGGTTTTGTTTTCTTCTGCTGATTATAAAGAAGCACTTTACTAGGTTATTTTTTATCTAAGACTGCTTATATAATTTGTATAGGAGTTTATGCATAGTTCATATCCAATTGAACATAAAAAGTTACTAGAAGGTAAAAGTTTGTCAGGGGAAATTTCTGTATACATTTGGACAGATTTAGCATAATTTCACATCTACAGAGCTCTTAAAAGTATATTTATAATATATAGTAATATTATTGATGTGTGTGTAATTTATTTAGTAAACTATTATATATATATATATATATATATATATATATATATATATATATATATATATATATATATATGTTAACCCCCCTTTTATGGCCCTGAGTCGGTTCGGATCGACGGGGTTCTAGTTAGGAGGCTGCAACGGATATTTCTTCTATAACATTCTAATTCTTTTCGGTCGCCACTCTGTTAAACTCTTGGCTACAGACTCGCCAGACTGTTATGCCGATATCTTCTATGGTGCTTGGGTTGTCTCTTAATTTGGGCAAAGGGTCGCCAATTTTTAATTCTTCTCGTTTTTAATACTCTGATACTTTCTCTGATACTAAAATTATCGACTTTTTTTTATAACTTGTCGACTTAACTGACTGAGTTCCTGAAGAGAACAAGGCTCGAAGGAAAAAGATAAAAAAACTTCTTTTACTGTGGTTTACTTCTCAAAAATTACAGTTAGTACTCTGAATTTACAGGGGTAGAGGTTCGACCTCTTTCGACCATGGCTCAGGCCGGAATCTAAAAATATTAAGAAGGCAAGGGGCCTCTGCCCCCTCCCCGCAGCGAGACTGCTAACAAAGGAGTCCTAATGAAATGCTAATCTGAAGTCTAATGAAGAAGTGCAATGAAGAAGTGCTGTAATTTTACAAATACATGTATAATATAGCTGAACTTAAATGTTTTGGGGGAGGACAGTTGAAGGTTAAATTTCCCCCCTTTTTAAACACATGATCAAATGTTTTAAAAGATTGCAAAATAAAAATTTTAAAAAATAAAAATAAAATAACAAAAATTAATTTGTATTTTTCGCCGAGTCTACATTTATGAAGGCGATATCATTTCGTAATAGTACATATAAGTACAAATTAAGTACACGACTGAGTACGTATTAATTTTGGTTCATTACAATTACAATTATGGATTACTTCACATTTACTTATTGTTTAATTACACTTCCATTTTAAAGTACATTCTTACATTATAAATTAAATCATTACATTTAATTACGGTTTCAATGAAGTACATTACAAGTTATTACCAATTACAGCTTCATTAAAGTACATTACGTTATATTAAATTAAAGTATTACAGCTAATTACAATTAAACAGTTACTATAACTTTTTTTTTTTTTCAGTGCCTCACATTAATAGACAATTAAGATGTTAAATATAATACAAAGTACATGGCACTTACGAGATAATTTATTTACGAAATAATATGTTATAATGTTATAAATTTGAAATCAGAGCGAACGGAGGTATTTATCTTCGAAGCGCTCGATTCTGTCAGTCAGCGGAATTTGAACCTTCGTCTCAGCAATAATAAACAACTTGCGAGAGGTGAAACAATAAAAGAAAATAAAACGTAAAAAGAATACATGTACGTAATCATGATCGTCAATAGACATGTACGACTGCACACAGTAGTGTACACATATCATTCGTCACACAATAGGTTGTGTGCGTAATATAGACACGAGTAAACATAGACTGATAAGTTGATAGGGCATAAGTAGACAATAGTAGATGAATGAATAAGTAATAAAATTAATAAAGGATAGCGGTCAAGAAAGAACATGAATGTAAGAATGAGTATGGTTGAATAATGAGTATGGTTGAATAATAATGTTTATACTACATAACACCACAACATTATTACTAAAGAATTTACCATACATTGAATACGGAAGATGTCCAAATACTAAGAACGTGATTCAGTGTACAAAGTATGGGAAACGTAAAAGAATAAAGTTATTTTATGACATCATAGTGTATAAGTCATTATTTAGAAAAGATGAATTAGGGAAATACAGTAATGAATAAAGAAGTATAAATCGAAATTCTATCCAAAAACTCACTTAGGCGATTTTGGTTTCTTATGTAAAAATGAACATTCAACATAAAACTATACGAACATAAGTTCTGCATCAAGACAATGAATCCATATAATGATGGTGTAGGAATTGTTCATTGTTCATTTTTTACAGTATTTCCCCCCCAAAATGGTATTAATACAATAATATAATACAATATAATACAATTGAGAAAATATCATCGAAGTAATTCAAGTTAGATTTCGACATTCTTTACAATACAAATTTTATACAGAACGAGTTCGGGTAGTTGAGTACAATGCAGAGTAATCAAATTTTTAACATGACACTCGCTTAGAGGGCTATGATAAAATATAAAAATTCAAAGATTAAAACTTTACTTTTATACAAACAGAATAAAGGATTAATACGTTAATTTAGACAAACAATTAAGTTAGACAAACATTGATATGGTTAAAATTTTTTACAAAATTTTTATTTTTCTGTGGGAAAAATTATGTACATAATGAATAGAGTAAAAGGGAAAAATATAAATTTTAAAGTTCATGGATTTTTCGAGGCTTCCATGATAGTACAATTGATAACTAATTTTATTGACTATTGTAGATAAAAAATCGAATTATGTAATGGATGATGTATAGACCTGTGGTCAAGTGTGTATTTGGGTGTATTAGGTGCAAAGTGTGTATCTTACAATTTCGAAGGACAGATTAGATTAGCTGAGAGGATTTTTAAATTAACCGAATAAATGCCTGAGCAAAAATTTATATATAGTAAGCAAAAATGCTTAGGACTATATAAATAGCAGAGTTAGCACTTACACGCTATGAAATAGTTTGTGATATCCAATGATTTTAGAATAAGGTTTGTGTATATATAGTGTGCATACATTTTTATTGACTGTTGTAGGTACAAATCGAATTACGTAGTGGATGATGTATAGACCTGTGGTCAAATGTGTATTTATGTTTATTGGGTACAAAGTGTGTATTTTATAATTTCGAGACACAGATTAGCTGATAGGATTGTTAAATTAACTGTATAAATGCATGAGCGAGAATTTATATAAAGTAAGCAATAATTATTATGTATTATGATGATAATGTTTGCATATGCGTTTTAATGCAAAAGTGACTGGAGGGACGGAACGTAAATGAATTCGAATGTGTCAAAAGTAATAAAATTCACTTAGGATTATAGATTTTACATAATTAATCAGTTACACGTATAAGGTAATTAAAAAAAAAGACGTACTTAGAAGACCTTACGAGTAATGACAGTAACTCTCACGGTTTTAAAATTGAATTTCGACACAATTAAATTCGACTACGACAATTACTCAGTATTAATCGAATTAAAAAAAATATAAAAAATATAAAGTTTGGAAATAGAAATCAATGATAAACTATAATAAACTAAGCATATAATATTCTTAAAAATAAAAAACCACAACTTAACATAAACGGAGGTTATGTTCCATAGTACTAAAGAGGAATTAACCATGGTTGAACCATTTCTCCGGTTGTCACTGGGTTCAACTGGGGTTGGGGGTATGAAAATAAAATAAACTTAAAAGACAAAGTTTGTGGTACGACATTCGGGGGAATTGAGTGACTAAGCGGGGGGTATAAGTCTGAAATTGACAATTACATCTTTCGTGAGCACTTTGCTCTTTTTTTTTAAAAAAAAGATTGCTTGTCACACTACTTAGAACAAAAAATTAAAAGAGTTCAACAAACGGAGGGACGGCATGTTCCTCATATACATTACAGTAATTACCAAAATCGTTACAAACAATTGTAAAAACTATTTTGGTTACAAATAATGAATTACATAACTATATATTTATATACGTAACAATGCATGAAAAGGGAAAGACAAATCGCTGAATTTCCGTCTTACAAACAAGAAAAAGGTTAAACCAAAGCCGCAACCCGGTCAATTCAGGTTGAATTTAATTCTCTTTTACAACACAAAAAAAAAGGTTGAATTAAATTCTTAGATTACATTTTCTTAAATTAAATTCTCTTAACTTACAAAGAAAAAGTTGAATTCAATTGACTGCATTGAAAACTTGGGACTTGAAAACTAACTTTGACTTGAACTCTCTAACTTCAAATAAAACTCTCTGACTTCAAATAAAACTCTCTGACTTCAAATAAAACTCTCTGACTTCAAATAAAACTCTGACTTCGAATATAACTCTGACTTCGAATATAACTCTGACTTCGAATATAACTGAAATCTCTGGGGCGGTTGTCCCTCTTGGATGCAACCTTCTGAAACTGAAAACTGATTTGCAACTAACTGAAAATGGAAAATGACTGCACTTGATCTCTATTCAAGTGGAGACGATTAACCTCTGTTTTGGTTGACCCTCTTGGTGCAACCGACTTACTTGAAATGCAATCAAGTATCTCTATAACTTAAACTGTCTAACTTGAAATTAACTAAAAATGGAAAATGACTGCACTTGATCTTTATCAAGTGGAGACGATTAACCTCTGTTTTGGTTGACCCTCTTGGTGCAACCTTCTGACTTGAAAAACTGACTTCAAAAAATGACTTCAAAATTACTTCAAGTATCTCTATAAATCTATAAACTCTGTAAACTCTCTGTAAACTCTCTCTCTCTTAATTTGCAAGTCAATTCAATTCAGTAATTGAAAAAAATTTGCAAACAAAAATATAAAATGTAAACAACATTTCACTCGAATGTACGGGAAGGTACATAAAATAAAATTATTCTATACTGAATATAACAGTGAAAATAACTGAAATTAACTCTCTTGAAATTAACTCTCTTGAAATTAACTCTCTTGAAATTAACTCTCTTGAAATTAACTCTCTTTGAAATTAACTCTCTTTGAAATTAACTCTCTTTGAAATTAACTCTCTTTGAAATTAACTCTCTTTGAAATTAACTCTCTGACAATTAACTCTCTGTTAAAATTACTGTTTCAATAAAAGCAAATGTATCACTGGTGTATGGAATGTTCACTGTGTTTCTTGTGAATTCTGACTTAATACTAAATATTAACTGTTATAATACTGACTTTTCAAATGTTTACAAATTACTTAAAAAGACAAACTCTGTACTTAACAAAATGTTCTATGGGGAAATCCTTGAGACGTTTCCTGAAGACGTCTTGCTGGCTACTTCTTCTTGGATGAAACTAGGCGTGGAGAACTTGGAGTCGTGACACACCGGTTCAAGGGTGGATGTTACGAACAAGAAGTCGTGACACGCCGGTCAACTGGTTTTATCCTGATGCAGGGTCATTTCTATCTTGGCCAAAGAGTGGCCTCTTCTTAAAATCTTCTTGTTTTTAAAATCTTCTTGTTTTTAAAATATTCTTGTTTTTAAAATATTCTTCTATTCCTGGTTAAGGGTCTGGAAGACTGGAAGAATCCTGGAGTCGTGAAGATCCTGGTTAAAGGGTCGCCAGACTCTTATCCTGATGCAGGGTCGCCAAATGTTAGACCCCATATCATCTTCTTCTTCTTATCCTGGCTATGGGTCTGGGGTGTCTCGTATAGACGAGGCGTTCTTGTTAAGGGGCAAGGGGCCTCTTCCCCCTCCCCGCAGCGAGGCTGCAGTCCAAAGAAGAGTCTCGTAATGAAGTTCTCTAATGAAGTACTAATCTGAAGTCTAATGAAGAAGTGCAATGAAGAAGTGCTGTAATTTTACAAATACATGTATAATATAGCTGAACTTAAATGTTTTGGGGGAGGACAGTTGATGGTTAAATTTCCCCCCTTTTTAAACACATGATCAAATGTTTTAAAAGATTGCAAAATAAAAATTTTAAAAAATAAAAATAATAAAATAAAAACTAATTTGTATTTTTCGCCGAGTCTACATTTATGAAGGCGATATCATTTCGTAATAGTACATATAAGTACAAATTAAGTACACGACTGAGTACGTATTAATTTTGGTTCATTACAATTACGATTACAATTATGGATTACTTCACATTTACTTATTGTTTAATTACACTTCCATTTTAAAGTACATTCTTACATTATAAATTAAATCATTACATTTAATTACAGTTTCAATGAAGTACATTACAAGTTATTACCAATTACAGCTTCATTAAAGTACATTACGTTATATTAAATTAAAGTATTACAGCTAATTACAATTAAACAGTTACTATAACTTTTTTTTTTTTCAGTGCCTCACATTAATAGACAATTAAGATGTTAAATATAATACAAAGTACATGGCACTTACGAGATAATTTATTTACGAAATAATATGTTATAATGTTATAAATTTGAAATCAGAGCGAACGGAGGTATTTATCTTCGAAGCGCTCGATTCTGTCAGTCAGCGGAATTCGAACCTTCGTCTCAGCAATAATAAACAACTTGCGAGAGGTGAAACAATAAAAGAAAATAAAACGTAAAAAGAATACATGTACGTAATCATGATCGTCAATAGACATGTACGACTGCACACAGTAGTGTACACATATCATTCGTCACACAATAGGTTGTGTGCGTAATATAGACACGAGTAAACATAGACTGATAAGTTGATAGGGCATAAGTAGACAATATGTAGATGAATGAATAAGTAATAAAATTAATAAAGGATAGCGGTCAAGAAAGAACATGAATGTAAGAATGAGTATGGTTGAATAATGAGTATGGTTGAATAATAATGTTTATACTACATAAGTTCATAACACCACAACATTATTACTAAAGAATTTACCATACATTGAATACGGAAGATGTCCAAATACTAAGAACGTGATTCAGTGTACAAAGTATGGGAAACGTAAAGAGAATAAAGTTATTTTATGACATCATAGTGTATAAGTCATTATTTAGAAAAGATGAATTAGGGAAATACAGTAATGAATAAAGAAGTATAAATCGAAATTCTATCCAAAAACTCACTTAGGCGATTTTGGTTTCTTATGTAAAAATGAACATTCAACATAAAACTATACGAACATAAGTTCTGCATCAAGACAATGAATCCATATAATGATGGTGTAGGAATTGTTCATTGTTCACTTTTTACATATATATATATGCACTGTTAGGCGTCAGCAACTGTATTCACTAGCCATAGCAGCTCAGATGAATTGCTTCATCATTTGTACTATGTATTAAAGCTCTCAGCATAAATTTACTTTCCCTCATTTTATATTTTTCTTTTTCAGAAACACATCACTGTCAACAATCTTTATGATGGCGCAGCGATCGAAGCCGAAATCTGCGTTTTTTTAATATTTCTCAATCACTGACGATGGAAAGTTTTTCGTGTGCCAAGTGACCAAAGGTGATGAGGAGACAACCTGTGGCGCCAAAATTAGCGCTTACTCGGGCGAAGGAACCAGTGCCCCGAGCAGAGCATCGAATCTAAATCGTCATCTAGAACGCCATCATCCCAAGGTGTTGAAGATTGTTACTGAAAAGGATGCCGAAAGTAAGAAGGATGATGATGCTCCTGGCCCAAGTTCTTCAAATCGTCAAGCTCTCGTTACCAAGTATTTTGAGAGTGGAAAGGTTACTGCGTCCATGACGGCAAATAAATTCAAGAGGTGCATCATTGAAATGGTGGTTAAGAATGCTGTCCCTCTGAGCTTGTTCTCTACCCCAGCTTTTGTCGGTTTGAACGGGGAAATGGCCGGTAAACTTGGTGTTTCATTAGGAAGGAACAGTATTCGAAGTCTGGTACTGGAGGAGGCAAAAAAGCAGAAGCATGCGCTCAAGGAATTTCTTCGTGGACGGTTCGTTTTTCTGAAGATGGATGCCTGCACACGCCAGAGAGTTAATTACTTCGCGATCAACGTTCAATTCGTGGATGATCGAAAAGAAGTGATCACACGCACATTGGCGGTAAGGGACACTGAAGCCCAACACACAAGTGACTATTTCCAACAACTAGTGATGGACGTTCTGGAAGAGTTCGACATTGGTAAAGAACAAGTCTTATCCATCGTGACAATCCACCAACATGATGAGCACCATCGAGAAGCTGAACAAAGATGAAGTGGTAGATGATTTTGATGATGATGAAGTTTCAGACAATGGCGGTGATACTTTAGACGAATTTGTGGATGCTGCTGCAAGGCTCTCCAAGATCCATCACATGCGCTGTGGTGTCCATACGCTACAACTAGCAATTCGTGACGGCTTGAGAAAAAAACATGCGGCCAGTCTTATTGGCAAGTTGCGAAACGTCGTGGTGGCTGCTAGAACACCAAAACTAGATGCTATACCGAAGCGACGTGCTGGAAAAGGGGTGATTTTGGATCAAGCAACTCGGTGGGGGAGTATATACTTGATTATTCAGCGTGTTCTTGAACTAAAACCTTTCCTTAGTGACATGGCCAACCCGGATGTCACGATGATTGAAGTTCAACGGGAGCAAGTGAAGGAACTTGAAAGCTTGATTCGCCATCCATATACCGTTACAAAAAACTTGCAAGCAGCTGACTTGACTCCTGGTTTGTTTTATAAGGAGTGGAAGACCCTCATTTTCCGCCCCTCTCAAATTGGTGGCATGATAGCCAATGGCATTATGAACTCAATGCTGCGCAGAGAAAGTCGTCTGCTGGACAATGACATCCTATTAGCTGCTATCTACGTTGACGCCATGTACCGAATCACACTGACAGAAGAACAGCAAATTAGAGCTAAAGCTGCTTTATGTGAAGTAGCCGTTCGTATGAAAGGTCTACGAGCGGAAGACGAGGCTGTAGCTGGGTCGCAACACGGCAACCTTCCATCATCGTCCTCATCCAGTTCAAATTCTG
Organism: Bathynomus jamesi; assembly: GCA_023014485.1. Classification (NCBI taxonomy): domain Eukaryota; kingdom Metazoa; phylum Arthropoda; class Malacostraca; order Isopoda; family Cirolanidae; genus Bathynomus; species Bathynomus jamesi. The sequence continues at coordinate 304,403 of JAJOZX010005035.1, read as the reverse complement.
AAGATGAAGAATTCGATTTCGAAAAACATCTAGACGACCAGGAGCGGTCAAAGCGTCGTCGATTAGATTTGGAAAAAAGCGGAGAAAGGAGCCCGACTGCGCTAGCTAAATTCAAATTGGATTTTTCTCATGCACTGGGAGAGGTAGAAAAAATTTACCATACTGCAAAGTTGAAAGTGAAAGATGCAATACCCCGATACCCTGAGATTGTTCAAGATGCCGCTCTGACTGTCACAGCGTTGCCACCGACTCAAGTCAGCGTGGAGCGTTTATTTTCTGCCCTCCGAATCGTCAGATCCGACTTGAGAGCATCAACGAGGAGGACATAACTGAAGCGATCCTGTTTCTGAGAACAAATTCAGTCTAGGTATAAGAGTACAGTATATATATATATATATGTGGTTGTAAAGTATTCATGTATTGTTCGATTTATTGCAGTTGCTTTTATATGCTGAACCATTTTGAAATAATTTCAACTTTCATGTCTTATATTTTTATAATTTTATTATTTTATAACTATTAAATAACTTCTTAGTTTTTATTTAATTTATTATTTTAGTTTTTATGGCATTTCGTGTCTTATATTTTTATTATTTTATAACTATTAAATAACTTTTTAGTTTTTATTATTGTACGAGGAAAGAATAATTAAAATCGAGATTTAAAAATTAAAACTATCGAAATTCACGGAGACTATTCATTTACCTACAGTCTACACCATACCTATACTATATAAGTATATATGCCATACGGTTAGTATATACTACAGTCGGAGTCGGAGTCGGACTTGTAAAATTTCTGGAGGTGGAGTCGGAAACTTTTTTCACCGACTCTACAACCCTGGTCTCCATATCCAATATAGGGGCTCAGCGATTGCATTCTTGCAGTTTTTGGTGAGTGTGACATTCCATTTGTCCGGTCCTACCGCTGAGTGTGCTTTTAGTTTCCCTAAAGCTTGTCTACAATAATTTCTCGTAAAGTCGAAGTCCGTTATACTTTCCCCTTGTAGTCCTTCAAAGAATGCGTTGGTACTTACGTATTATCGGGACTACCAAACTGTTTATTATGTATTTTTGCTCTCGTCATTTTCGTTTAAAGTAACGAAAATATCACAACTTAACCTAACCAATCATCATGGGCGTACAGTTGACTTAACCGGGCATTCAGTTGACCCGGGTAGGGTTTAAACGAAAATGACGAGAGCAAAAATACATAATAAACAGTTTGGTAGTTCCGATAATACGTAAGTACCAACGCGTTTCTATCGCATATCAGTTTGTCAGTTTTGGGGATACTGAAAGATGATTCGCATTGAGCTCTTAATATTTTGGATATTTCTGTTAGATCATCAGATAAAGCACTGTCTTCGTTTTTCAAAGGTCCAATACTCGCATGGTTTTTCGACTTCCTTTTTGCAAAATTATAGAAATACTTTGAGTTAACCTTTATCGCCTCTATAGCGTCGCCTTCCTCTTTTTCTGTATGCTTCTCAATTAGTTCCTCTATGACGCAATCAGTACTCTGCAGGTTATCATTTAATATTTTTTTTGTGTTATCTTTACAGTAACTTAATTTTGCAGTCACTCTTTTTCTCTTTCGGAACAATGCCCTCTTTTGTCTCTCGAACCTGCTTCTCTTTCACCTTTGTTGTATTTTTGGGACATGTCTTTCCACAATTTCCAGCGTCTTCTCCTCTAAGGTCGTTAGCATCTCTTCCGTTGTCTTGGCCTCGAAGATGGATTTCCAATCTATTACTTCTATGCTGGATGCAAAATCTTCCAAGTTTATAGCTTTGGAGTGAAAATTAAAAATTTCGAATTTGCTTCTTTCTGTTGTTTGTGTTCTTTCCTTTCTTGCTGCTATTATATTGGTTGTTATTTCAATAATGTTGTGATCCGATATTATATCAAGTTGTAACATAAATTCTGCCCGATTAGAAAACGTACGATAGATAACAGAATAACCTCAAGATAATGTGAAATTGTTTTAGAAATGTTGCAAAATACACGCGGCGACAGGTTCGCACAGGTTTTATCACGACACAAACTGATACAGAATGACTTAGGCTAGTGTAGGATTAGGCTAATGAATATTTTCTCTTATGTTTTTCATACAGTTACAACGGCACCCCTACGATATTGCAGTAATTGAAAAAACATGGCGCCCACGAGAGAGTATATTCGACATGTGATGCTGGATGAGTTCCATAAAGGATCGAACGCTAGTGAATCCACAAAAAACATTTAAAGAGATTATGGAAATGATGTGAGTGAATGGATGTGTAGGAGATGGTTTGAGAAGTTCAGAAATGGAGACTTCAGTCTGAAAGATTATCAACGAACAGGACGACCAAATGAGTTAGATGAAGAGTTGCTGAAAGCAACAGTAGAGGAAAACCCAACAGTAACTGTAAGAGAACTTGGCCTGCAACTCGGCGTTAGCCATATGACCATTCATCGTCATTTGAAACTGTTAGGAAAAGTAGTGAAGGTTGGAAAATGGGTTCCGCATGATTTGTCACAAGCGAATCTTCAACATCGAATCGATATTTGCACATCACTGCATTCTCTGCAACTGCAGGCACCGTTTTTGAATCGGATCGTCACTGGGGATGAAAAATGGGTTCTCTATAACAATATTAAGCGTCGACATCAGTGGCTTAGCCATGAAACAAAGCCTGAACCTCAGCCAAGGAGTGGACCCCATCCAAAGAAAATTTTGCTATGCGTTTGGTGGGATATGCAAGGAATTATTCATTTTGAGCTTCTGCCAGATAACCAAACAATCACAGCTGAAGTCTACTGCCAACAACTCCAACGACTGAAGATGGCATTACAAGAAAAACGTCCTGCATTAATTAATCGCAGAGGTGTTCTATTCCACCAGGATAACGCGCGCCCTCACACTGCTCGAATCACCACTGCCCAATTGGAGGCATTTGGTTGGGAAAAAATGCCTCAACCACCTTATTCTTCGGACATCGCACCTTCAGACCACCATTTATTCAGAAGTCTGCAACACCACCTAGATGGACAAAAGTTGCAATCCAGGGAAGCTATCGAAAACGAAGTGATCGCTTTTTTTTAACTCAAAACCAAGGGATTTCTTCGAACGTGGTATAAAAAACTTTTCTACAGGTTGGAGGAGGTTATAGAAAAAGAAGGAAATCATATTGATGATTAATTTGTCATTATGTCATTTAATTTTTGTTGTGAATAAACTAAAAATTCGAGCAAATTTGTCCTTAAAAGTCCTTTAATTTTTGTTCTGAATAAACTAAAAAATCGAGCAGAATATATGCTAGTCCATGGGCGCCCGCAGGTAGGGGCAAGGGGGGGCGCTTGCCTCCCCTGGAAATGCCAAGAAAATATATTAAATATTTTCTAAGAAAATATTTATATCCTAAACTTGCTGAAAAGTATCCAACTGCCTTCTAAAGGGTGAAAATTTTTATTTGTGTGCATGATAAAAGGTTGCTACCTTTTTATATGTTCACCGGGAGAAAATCAACTCCAACAAAACTGATTTTATGGAAAAGGTTGTTCATAATTTTGGTAGTGACCGCAGACGACTACAATTCCTATTCAAATGAGCAGTGTAGGTGATGCTCGAAACGCCGTTTTCAAATTAGGTACAACATTTACTTCAGTGTGCTTTTTTCTTCATTCTATCATGTTTCTGTTATAAATAAAATAAATGATTGTTATCATGTGCATTGTATGTATATACAATATATATTTGCATTTTCCATTACAGAAAATGCAACACTAAACTTGCTTAGAATTAACCTGCTGGTTCCTAAGGGGTCAAAAGTTTTTTGCTTGCTCCGGTCCCTACCTATTAATACATTAAATTTTGCCCCCCCTTGGAAAAAATCCTGCGGGCGCCCATGTTAATGCTACAACCTTATAAGTCTTAGTTGGGGATATTTCTACATTATCAATTAGGTTGCTGTTGTTTGTGAACATCAAATGTAGGCAGTTTTTTCTTGTGTTTTCTGTTATTTCTTGTGTTAACAAATTCATCAGCCAGAGCTAGTAGCATTTTTACCGGCTCCTAGTCTTCCCGTGTGCCCGCCTTGTCCTGGTGTACACATATTTTTTCCTATCCTTTTATATTTCATGAATGGAAAATTAAAATCACCACAGATAAAAATATTTGGGGTTGGAGAGTGTAGATCTTTTACCCAGTTTCTTACCTCGGTAAGGGAATCAGAGAATTTTGAGGTTGGCGTGTTCGGGGGTCTGTACTAGGGGTTAAAACCGGTATTGAAATACCGGTATTAATACCGGTATTGAAGAAGTACAAATAATACCGATACCGATATTATAGGTTTTCGGTATTGACAAAAATTGCTATTGTAAAATTTAGGCAATTTAGTCCTCCGATAAGACTGAAGTGGAAGCAGATTCATTACTGAGTGAATACATGCAAGAAATAGACAAACTAGGAAAAGTGCCATCTAAAAAAATTCCATTGATTTTGATGTTACTAATGAATTTAAAAGCTTGGAAATTACTTTACAGAGAAGTGAGAATTTAGAGAAGCTGTACAAGGCACTGCTTTCAATTAAACCTACAAGTGCAGAATCAGAAAGAGCCTTTTCTGCTGCAGGCCTATTTCTGACGAAACTGAGATCAAGTCTATCTGAACAATCCCTAGATGCTCTTTGTTTCCTCAAAGCATACTTTCAAAATCAAACTAAGAAATAAATATTTAGATACTAATAATTTCTATCTACCCCAGTAGTTGTATAATAATATGCTAAAAAAAAATTCAAATAATATTTTTATTACAATTTAGTAATTTACTGTATAAACTTTTTCGAATAGAATGCCATCTATTTGGAGTTGGGTCATTAATTTATAGTAAATATGGTGAGTACTGCAAGTCCCTCAGACTTGTGGGAGGGTTGGTAGGGTGGCACCATAATAAATCAAAATAAATTATTTTTTCATAATACCGGTATCAATACCGGGATTAGCATAATTGCCTCCAAATACCGGTATTGAAAATTTTCGGTATTATGCAAGCACTAGACTCACTCTGTACATTACAATTAGCACTATATTTAATTTTTCAGCTTTTGCTGCTACACATTCTACACATTCTACGTGTTCGTCTCACTGTTCTGTCGGCTTGGAGTATGTTATAGTTATCAATTTGTATTTCTTTTCCGTCAACACAGAACTCACAGTGTTCACAGTTCGCCTGGCAGTCCTTCAGATGGGTTTCCGTAAGGCATGCAAAGTCTGCTCCAGTTTCTTGCATGAGTCCTTTCAGGTATAAAACTTTGTCCAGGGAATGGTTTGATCTAAAGCCCTGAATGTTGGCTAGAATTATTTTTAATTTTTCTCTATCGTCTTTACATACATGTGGTTCCGATTCGTTTTCCAATAGTGGTGCCGGTTTCGTTGTCTTGTGGTCCTCCGAGAATTTGCCTCTCTTTATCTTTGCCGGTACCTGTTGTCCCGATAATGTATGAAGTGGCTTTGTGCGTGCCTTCTGTCCGGCTCTCGGATTCCTCTCTTTGTCAGCTGACTTTGTATTTGCTGGATGGTATTTAGCAGCTGAGTTGTGTTGGCTACGTCTAAAAAATTGGTAGCCCTCTTTGATGTTTGTTTTTTCCTGTTCATCTGTTGCGTTCCTTTGAGGGTAGTGGTAACGGCATTTTTGTCCGTATTTGCACCTCCCATATCTTGCATAGGTGTTGCAGACAGTAATGTGGTGGAACTTGCACTTTTTTCAAATTTGCAATAGCCTCTTGTATAATGTGTTACATAATGTGGGATGCGCAATTTAGGGTGGATCGATTTTACATTTTTTTCGATTTCCATATTCTAATAGAGACAAAAACTTGCGCATGCATGAGAAAATAGCCTCTGCAAAATCTTAGCTTAATAGGTAATCATCTTCCGTCCCCGGCAGAGCGATGAAAATCATATTTTAGTAGTCAAAAACGTATTTTTCTTATAATTTTTAAAATATTTCAATATGCATCAAAATTATGCGTGTGTGTTATTTCATGCCTAAGCAACGATATAAATGCTATGGGAAATAAATAAATGCATTATTTAAGACAAAGAGCCGATCTGAAAATATGTATATAAATTACCTATTTTTTCAACATTTGACGTTGTTGCCGGGGGCAAAAGATATTAACGTAGGACAACGCGCTTGGAAAAGCGATCATATGAGGTCTTTTTCATCGACTTTATAGTTATTAGGAATAATTTTGATGCATATTGAAATATTTTAAAAATTATAAGAAAAATACGTTTTTGACTACTAAAATATGATTTTCATCGCTCTGCCGGGGGCAGAAGATGATTACCTATTAAGCTAAGATTTTGCAGATGCTATTTTCTCATGCATGCGCAAGTTTTTGTCTCTATTAGAATATGGAAATCGAAAAAAATGTAAAATCGATCCACCCTAAATTGCGCATAGATGCCCATCCCGATATCTGCAGTAACCTTTTGCGTAGTAGTTACGGTATTTTTACGCTTCTACTTCTTGTTATCTGGTTATCTTCTATCTTTTTAATTTTGATATTATCATTATTTTTCTTTGGTTGTTTAGTTCCTACGTTCATATTTTTTATCTTTTTATCATTTTATTCGTTGGGCAGTTTCACTACCTCGCAACTTTTACCTGTCTCCTTTCTTTCATCTTTGTCTACATTCTGTATTATATTGTTATTCATTATTATATTGTTATTTCGACTTCTCGCTCATCCACCCGAATTGTCATTGGGACATTCCCAGACTCTTGTCTTCCCATTTTACTCTCCTTTTCTCTCTCTATTATATATATATATATATATATACACACACACAGGGTGTTTGAAAACTTTCTGTACAAATTGTAATGGGGGATAGGCAACACCAAGACAAACCCTTTTCGTCTATAAGTGTATGTCCGCTGACGTCACCATTCGGCGCGAGAGGGCGCCGCTGCAATTGGCTAAAAGGTGAAGTGGGCTAGACTCGCGCTTGCCGCGAGCATTCTTAAATCGAACGTAGTACGCGTAACATGGAGCGCTTCACGACTGCTGAGATGGCTGACATGCATATGGTGTATGGGGCTGCCAATGGAAACGGAAGAGCTGCTGTGAGGTTGTACCGACAGCGCTTCCCAAACAGACGTGTGCCAAACCACTAAACGTTTGCGCATTTGCATCGGCGACTGCGAGAAACTGGAACATTCCATGCAAACATGCATGACACTGGTCGGGAGAGAAACGTGCGCACTCCTGACGTCGAGTCGGGCAGGCAGCAGGTACGGCCCAATCAACTTGCCATGGACGATACCCGCCCAAACATTGACGGCGAACCGTTCTTGATGAGCATGCACCCGTGTAGCATGTGGATTGCGTGCGCCCACACGTGAGAATTGTGCATGTTAAACACACCCTCACGTGTGAAACAGGCCTCATCTTGAGAACAGCACATAAGCCGGAAAATTAGGCTGCACCGCTGTCTGCTGCAGAAACCAGCGTGCGAATTCCACACGAAGAGGGTAATCCCGAGGTTGTAATGCCTGGACTCTCTGACGATGAAACGGATGTAACTGCTGCTCGTGCAACACTCTCCAGACCAGGTCGTGGTTCACACCGAGGATACGTGCAACACCTCGCGTGCTTGCGCTTGGATTGTCCTCAAATCGCCGTAGGATTTCTTCTTCCATGTCAGGAGTGCGCACGTTTCTCTCCCGACCAGTGTCATGCATGTTTGCATGGAATGTTCCAGTTTCTCGCAGTCGCCGATGCAAATGCGCAAACGTTTGGTGGTTTGGCACACGTCTGTTTGGGAAGCGCTGTCGGTACAACCTCACAGCAGCTCTTCCGTTTCCATTGGCATCCCCATACACCATATGCATGTCAGCCATCTCAGCAGTCGTGAAGCGCTCCATGTTACGCGTACTACGTCCGATTTAAGAATGCCCGCGGCAAGCGCGAGTCTAGCCCACTTCACCTTTTAGCCAATTGCAGCGGAGCCCTCTCGCGCCGAATGGTGACGTCAGCGGACATACACTTATAGACGAAAAGGGTTTGTCTTGGTGTTGCCTATCCCCCATTACAATTTGTACAGAAAGTTTTCAAACACCCTGTGTATATATATATATATATATATATATATATATATATGTGTGTGTGTGTGTGTGTGTGTGTGTGTGTGTGTACAACGAGTAACATATAGGTCTACACAAAGACCGATTATGTTTGACAGGTCATATTTTAAAAATATCTTTGGACCAAATTTTTTACGACTGTAAGAAATGCTCTTAAACTGCTTCTACTTTTACATATCTTTTTAATTCTTGTGCTACATTATATAAACTCCACATTTATTCACGCTTTTACTAATTACATACTTCAGTTTTTTACGCGGCCTTCCTCTACTTTTTACACCTATACGTTCACCATTTTTACAGTTCTATTATTTTCTATTCTTTCCACATGACATCTAACTCACTATACTTTCTTCTCATCTCGCACCCAGTACTCGACGTTTTCATTCTATACCTTTTTCAAATACTTAGTTCTCATTCGATCAAACCCATTTTACGCCAGTCATGCTTCTGAAATTATTCATCTGAACTCCTGTTAAATGTGGAAAAAAAACTGTCACCCCAAAGAAATCCATACATCAATGAATGTTGGCACTGTCGTGTAAACCTCTATCTACATCTACAACTTAAGCATTACCTTCCTACCCAAGATTTTATTACACCCATAATACGCTTACCTCGTTTCATTCTGCTTTCAGTTTCCAATTTACTCGTACCCCTTTTGTCAATGAAGTACCACAAATATTTGAATTCTTTCACTTCTGTTCTCCAGTGATCACAAAATCACATTCTGACTTAAAAACTTAAAAAGCAAATAAGTAGTTAAGGTACAATTGGTTACAAAACGCGGGATTTCATTCCACTGGCCCCAGTGTGAGGCCGTGAGATATAATGGGGACGCACCGTATCCCGACTTTTTATAATTACTGGTACTATCGAGTTGCTGCGTACTTTATGATCATGCAAAAGACGATACAACGAATGCACTACACTGTTTGAGTGTTGCTTTATTTCAATGTTTTTATTCTGCCGAATCTGACAAAACCAGGCTACAACTTTAATATGTACGCCATATAACATTATTTATTAGTTGGGTGAGCTTTTGAACTGTAAACTATTCCACCTTGGATTGTAGCTTAGTTTGAATCTTTTGTACTGAGTTGCAGAGCTGGGCAATAAATACATTGAATGTATTTAAATACTAAATACATGGGAGAAATGTATTTAAATACTAAATACTAAATACATTTTACAAATGTATTTAGATACTAAATACAAAATACATCAATTGTATTTAAATACATTTGTAAATACATTTTAAATACATACAAATTTTAACATATGCATTCACTAATTCATGTTTTGATAAATTTCTACTTTAGGGGACACGGTGAATTTCGAAATAAATACACCACTCGATAGATCAGACGATTTTAAAAGCTTTTTCATCAATGAATTTTCCATCGCAAATTGGATTGATTACAATGAGTTAGTTACACAGGCCCACTTAAGGCAGAGCCGTTTTGTACGATTATTCGGTCAATTTCAAGATATTTTTTGATGTCTAAAAAAACACTTACCTTCAGATGAGTGTACAGATTCGTTGTAGCATTGCTTGCAGCAGAGACTTCGTGTTTACACAGCAAGCAGGTGCACTTTACCTTATTACCGTCTTTAGATTTAATTTTAAAGTATTTTCCATCAAACAGAGGGTGCACTAAATTGTTATCTGCAGATATATCACTGTTTGATTCACCGGATTTGCTTGTTGAAGCCATGACAGTGACCTAGGCCTGTTCAAAAATCAACTTTTTCTTATTTTCATAGGTTTCTGTACATTTTCCCATGCTATCTGACCTGAAAAGCCGAAAACCACAAAGCCGAAAACCACAACTATTTTGACCTAGGATGTTGGGAAGCATTGCCGCATGGAGCTTTAAATTTTCTGCCTTGAAATCGGCCAAAGCGCCAATTCCGGGGTCCCTTGAATTATGTTTTGCACTTTAACTTTTGATCTAAACAAGATAGAGCAACAAGTTAGGTATCAAATGAAAGAGCATAAAATTAATAAATAATAATAATAATAATAATAATAATAATAATAATAAATAAATAATAATTAGTAATAATAATAATAATAATAATAATTATCTATCATTTTTCAGGAAACAACAGAAACTCAATCAGAATCTAGAAAACCATCTACAAGTTACAACTTCACAATGGCATTAAGCAAGGAGCTGAGGGAGCTCCGTGGGCGCACAGTTGATATCTCAGAACCTCCACGTACTGTCCACAGGCAGGTGTCAACTGGGCCATCTACCAGATCTCTCACTGAAACTTTCCTGGTTGGATACCCTTCAGCTTTTATCAGTGGTTCCCAGCTTCCCACCAACAGACAGGCGTTCCAGTATTTCCTTAATCTTCAGAATTTACCGGAAAATGCAGGGAGGCCCATGGTTCAAGACCTTGCATATGAAACAGTTGAATCTATCATCCCATTCTGGCAGATGGCTAGGATCAAGACAATGACCAAGTACAACGCAATGAAGCTCTTCATGAAACTACATGAGAAACATCGTGCTCTGGTGAAAAGCAAAGGAAGAGCAAGTAACCCTGGAGGAAAAAGAGGAGCATTTGTGCTGGAATTAGACAGCCTGTTCGATATAGGAGCTCCAGATGCAATTCAGGAAATACAGAACAACAGACTGTTATCCAGAGAGAAGAAAGATGAGGATATCAGGTTCTACGAAGACCAAAAGACTGAGAGGAAAGGTCATATGTCTGGTCATGACAAGATTTTTGAGACAAGATCCCTGCAGCAAGCAGCGAGGAATGAAAGACTGCAGCATAGACAAGAACAAGGTAAAACTAATTACTTTGAACGTCACAAAAAGTTTTAAGTTTTACTCCATTGCGATATTTAGCATGTACTTAACAATTACTGTCTTAACATGTTGTACTATTTTACAGCTGCAGCAGAACAAGAAGCAGTTGTTCATGTGGATGACATTACCTGGGGTGACTCAACTGACAACGACGCTAACACAGAGGACATGGATTACCATCAGCCTCGTCCTGGATGTTCTCACCATCAAGACACTGTGACTAGTGTGACTTTGACGTTTCCAAGGAAGGTCATGGAATGTGATGTCATCTGCAATACAGCTGATCGTCTTGGTTTATCAGACAATCAAGTTACTGCCATGGTTTCTGCCACCTTGAAAGCTGGAGGGACTGATCTGGATAACTTCGTCATCTCAACCTCAACAACACGTCGCAACAGAATGCTGTCCAGGTATAATATCAGCCAGAGTCACATGTCCAAGTTTTGTGAAAACCCCCCACAGTACGCTGCCTTACACTGGGATGGAAAGTTGCTCAAGATGTCTTGGGCATGAACCTGGAAGTACCTCAGAGACTTTAGCTGTGCTAGTGTCTGGTCCACCTTCATACACTGAAGGAAAGTTATTGGGAGTACCTGTCATCGACAATTCTTCTGGCACAGCTCAGGCTGAGGCTTCAATGGATTTACTGGAGACATGGGAACTTACGGATAATGTTACTGCCCTTGTTTTTGACACTACATCCAGTAACAGTGGAGTTCACAGAGGAGCTGCCAAACTGCTAGAGAAAATGCTGAACAAAAGGTGTTTTATCTGGCCTGTCGACATCACATCCTGGAAATCCTAGTAGGAGCAGTTTGGGAGAAGCTGTTTGGGAAGGTGAAGGGGCCAGATAATCCCTGGTTTGAGCATCTGAAGGATGTTTGGACGGACTTGTCCAAGGAAAACCCAAAGATGCTGGCTATCAACAGCAAATGGCTGAAGGAAAAGAAGAAGAACAGTGAAGAAATACTCCAAGACATTCTAACAGCAGAAAGGCTTCCAAGAGCCGACTACAGGGAAATGGCTGAACTGACAGTCATTGTTCTTGGAGGAACGCCTCCTCGAGGTATTCACTGGAGTCGACCAGGCGCCATTCATCAGGCCAGATGGATGGCCAGAAACCTGTACTCCATGAAAATGCTGATGTTTGCAGATTAACTTGAGTACGACGAAGACACTGTATCAAAGCTGGAAAGACTCAACACCTTCCTTGCGCTGTTCTACACTCCTGTATGGATGATGTCAATGTCTGCTGCAGATGCTCCCGTGAATTATCTAAGTCTAATCCAGGACATGTTGAAGTACAAGAAAACTGACCCAGAGCTTGCTGATGCAGTACTTAATAAGATGGAAACCACAAATGGTACCTGACGCAGGAAGTCGTGCCATTTGCCCTGTTCAGCAGTAGATTGAGTGACACATTGAAGCACGACATTGCTGCCCAGTTACATGCCACTGAGAAGCCAGACAGCTTCAGAACAGGAAAGCCTCTATTCCAGAGAGTCACAGCTAAGACCACCCTGGTTGATCTCATTGGCCCAGAATCACATTTCCTGCTGGACACACTGAACATTGGATCCGAGTGGCTTCTGGAACCTGTCACGTCTTGGCCACAGAATGAGGACTACAGAAAAGCGTTGGACTATGTTAAGAATCTGAAAGCGGTGAATGACATTGCTGAACGTGGTGTCAAGATGATGAGCGACTTTGCAAATGTCATAACAACAGATGCCAAGCAAAGGGACTATCTCCTTCAAGCTGTGGAGTTCAACAGACGCCGCTTTGACAGCTTCAAGAAACAAACTCTCAACAACTGACTGTGTAAATGTCATTATGAAATTAATCATCATGTAATGCTTTCACTTCTTGATCGATTAGACTTGTGACAAAATGTTAATCTCAAATTTGTGTCATGAATAAGGTGCCTTGTCTGCCTTGAGTGTGAGAAAACGAATTTTGTGATATTTCTGAAATCTTTGTATGTACCAATGTGCCATTTCTTGTTCCAAGACTATCATAATTGTATAAGTTAGAAAGAGGATTAAAAACACTTTAATTTGGTGCCTATTTTGTTGCTCTATCTTGTTTAGATAAAAAGTTATAGTGCAAAACACGATTCAAGGGACCCCGGAACTGGTGCTTTTGGCCGATTTCAAGGGAGAAAACTTAAAGCTCCATGCGGCAATGCTTCCCAACAACCTAGGTCAAAATGGTTGTGATTTTCGGCCTTTCCAGGTTAAAAAGCATGGGAAAAAGTACAGAAACCTATGAAAATAAGAAAAAGTTCATTTTTGAACAGGGCTACCATGACACGCACACGATAAAGAAATCAACAGCTTTCGACTAAGAGTGGCACACAACTGATTGAACTGACACGTTGAAACATGAACCATGCTGTACTACACTGTCGACGCGTCGTACTGTGCTAGTACAGAACGTGTATTAAACCAGTAAAAGTATTTACATTTTTATATTTTGAGTATTTAAATACTCATTAAAGTATTTAAATACTATATTTAAATACATGAAAAACAATGTATTTATAAATACAGTTCTAAATACACAAATGTATTTAAATACGTATTTAAATACTGCCCAGCTCTGCTGAGCTGTTCTTTTTTATTTAGGAAGCAGGGACCAAGGGCGATTGCTCGCAAAAACGCCCCTCCCCCCTTCATAGAGGGAGAAGAGAGACAAAATGAAGGTCCAAGGCTTTCGAGATGCCTGGACACTCTGCGTTTGAAAGATTGGAGGTCATAGACAGGGGAAAGATGGATTGAGGAAGATTGTTCCAGAGTTCACCGGTTGAGTAGATGAAAGACTGAAAATACCGATTAATTCTTGCGTTAGAGCTTGGACAGAAAAGGAATGAGAATGTGTAGAAAGTCTGGTACTGCGTGATCTCTTTAAAGGAGGAGACACGCAGTTAGAGAGTTCAGAAGAGCAGTGTCCGTTCTAATAGCGATAGTAAAGAGAGAGTGAGGTAACAATGCAGCGAAGAGAGAGGGATTGAAGACGGTCAGTAAGAGGCGGGGAATTAATTGATGAAACGAAAAGCTTTTCATTCCACCCGGTCAAGTAGAGCTGCTTGAGTTGAGCCACCCTACACGTGAGAAGCGTACTCCTTACAGGGGCAGACAAAACCTTTGTACAGAGACAGCAGCTGAGTGGGAGTGAAGAAACTGTGGAGGCGGTACAGCACACCTAACCTCTCAGAAACTGTTTTAGAAAGAAAGCATATGTGATCTTTCCAGGAAAGATCACGAGAAAACGCCAAGAATGTTAAGAGGAATGAATGAATGAATGAATAGCAGTGCTTCACCGGCTCTTCAACTGCTAAGGTCATATCGCGTCGAAGCTAAAGTAAAGAGAGAGCACAAGGAGATCGGTTAAGGGGGACTTTCAAGGAGTAACAGTTAAAGAAAAGTCGTGAGAGAGAAGAGTAAAGATACTATGAAGAGCAAAGGGAGGAAGAAATTATATCCAAGTCATATTAAATAGAGAGTAGAAGGCCATTTTGATGGAGAAAAGAGAAAAGTGTGTCCTTTGATACAGGCGTGGAATCACCCAACAATAGAGTAAGAGTGGGGCCTGAAGGGCAAAAAGGGAGGAGCTGGGAGCGAGCAACAGCAAAGGCAGGACAAACCAAGAGCAAATGTGAAACAGAGAAAGGAATGCCGCATGGGCTGGAGGGGCAACATCTCCCGTCATAAGATGGCCATGTGTGAGACGAATATGACCGATGCGGAGGCCCTCAAAGAATTCCCGGACACGTCCTCCCACTGGTGCTGGCACCGCCGAAGGAGTGCTTCCTGGAAAACCCTCGTAAAGTCCGACGCCGGGAGAGGCATGTTAGGGTCGAAAGGCAGGGAGGACCCCTCCCTCACCGCGTGTTCGTTGCCCGGAACATCAACGTGGGAAGATACCCAACAAAAGGCGACTACCTTACGGCTCGATGAAAGGAGGACCAGCCAGTCCTGGATCTGTCACACCAGTGGGTGCGGAGAGACAAGAGAGGACAGGACCTCAAGAGCGCTACGGGAGTCAGAATAAATAATAAACTATATAGAAGGGAGTTGGAAAAGAAACCGAAGGGCCAAAAGAATAGCTGATAGTTCCGCTGTAAAGATGGAAGCCGCTGGGGGTAGGGATAATGATTTAATTTCCGATGGGAAGACGGCCGCGCAGCCCACTCCAAGTGGCGAGCGAGAGCCGTCAGTGAACACTGGGATAGAGTCAATATGGGAAGAGGAATGGGATAAAAATAGTTGTCGAAGGGCGGACGGGTGGGACTAGGGCATGGTTCTGATTAATCAGTTAATCATTGTTTCGAATTTAATCATTAATTAATCAAAAAAAAAAAATTCTGAAATGATGGGAAATGATTAATTTTCCTCTTAATTTCAGCATCATTTTACCTTAAATTTTGTAATGTATCATTTGAATTTGGTACCTTTTTGCATGTATAAACTGTCTAATCCGCCCATGCCTGATTTCTTGAACTAAAGCAAACCAAATGCTTGGACAAAATGTTTTCTTCGGTCTTATCTCACGCAACAGAAACAATAAAGTTCTTTCTTACTCTTTTCAGAAATATTTAATTTGTAACCATTTTTAATCAGTTAATCATTGATTAATTAGAAAATTTCCTCATTCATCACTTTTTCTTAAAAATCATTAATTAACCATGCCCTAGGTGGGACTGTGACTTCGGTACAGTAGAAAGGAGGGAGCAGATACGGAGGGGAGAAAGGATCCACGAGGGGGTAGTTAGAGGTGGGAAGAGGAGAGCACTTACCCCTCCACCCCCAGAGAAGACAGGACGGGGGCCATTCGGAGACCAAACGGTCGGATCCAGTGGGGATGACGGTCAAAGCATGCCACAGTGGAAGGGCCGAAGAGGGATTGGAAGACCGGGGTGGGAGAAAACTGCCGAACACGAAAGATGTATTTTAGACCCTCCAAGGTACGATGGGCATCCAATGCGAGATGGTCACTTTCTGCATACAGGCTAACGATTGAAGGAGATCGGAATGCGCCAGTACTGATGCGCACACCCAAGGAGCGAATCGGGTCCAGCATGCGCAGAGCGGAGGCAGGAGCGGAGGAATAGGCCTGACAGCCATAATCCAAAGAGTGTGTCGGTCAGCACCCCAGTCAGTATGAGAGAGGAACTTGAAAAGGGTACAAGTCTGAAGGCACGAAGCCTTCAGAGACTTCCGGTAAGGAATCCAGAAGAGGCGGGAATCAAGGAGACCTAGAAATCTAGTTTCGGGTACAACGGGGACTGGTGATCCATAAAAAGAGAGAGAAGGAACGGAAGTGCAGCGGCGGCGTCTGCAAAAGTGCATTGCCACCGTTTTCGAAGGGAAAAATCGAAACTCATGATCTGTGGCCCATTTGGAGACCGAATCCAGGGCTCGCTCGAGGAGACGTTTAAGGAAGACAGGTCGGGAACCGGAGCAATATATGGCGAGGTCGTCGACATAGAGGGTGGCCGTTATTCCTGGGGGCAGAGCCGTCACCACGTCGTCGACTGCCAAAGCGAAGCAGCAGGACGACGGCGACCCCCTCCTCCTTCGAATGCGCAGAAGAGGGGGAGGTACCCACCTGAAAATGAAAGGAACGGGAAGACAAAAAGTTGAAGATAAAGGAAGGGAGAAAACCTCTGAAATCCAAGAGATAAAGTTTTCGGCAGATCCACCGTCGCCAGGTGGTATCATACACTTTCTCCTGCGAAAACCGGTCTGTGTAGGGGGAAGTAAATTGTGGCGTTCTAGGTGCTACATTAGTCGCCGAGAAACCATCTTCTCTAAAAGTTTTGAGAGGCAGTTAGTGAGGGCTATTGGACGGTAATTAAGAGGCGATGTCGGGTCCTTACCGGATTTAGGGAAGGAGGGCACCACTGCTTCCCTCCAATAGGAGGGGAAGGTGCCCTCTACCCAAATCCAATTGTAGAAGGTGAGGAGAAAGAAATAAACCGAAGGGTGTAGGTGGCGAAGCATTTCGAAATGAATGCAGTCGGGGCCGGGAGCAGAGTTACCGCAGGAAGCCAACGTCGATCTCAGCTCCGACATGGTAAAAAGGCGGTTATAGGAGAAATTATTGGGAATCTGAAAAATGTGAGCGGAGCGAACAAGCTAAGCCTTACGTCGGAGGAAAGCAGGATCACGGTGTCGTGTCGGGAGACGGAAGCTACGGTCAAGGCCAAGGTCTTGGCCACTGTAGTAGGAGAGGACACTGGGCGTCCATCTATCGTAAGGACAGGAGGAGGATGAGGAAAAGATTTACCGGAAATTTTCCGAATCTTGTTCCAGATTCGGGAGGAAGGAGTGCGGGAAGTGAGAGTGGAGACGTAAGCTCGCAAAGAAAAGCGGCGCGCTTCACGGACTATGCGACGGGCTTGAGCTCGCGCACGTTTAAAGGCTATTGAATTTGCTAGGGATGGATTATGTTGAAGACGGCGAAAGGCACACTTCTTAGCTCGAACGGCCAGAGCGCATGTCGGGATCCACCATGGAACCGGAGGGGCAGAGATGCGGGGAAATGTTGATTTGGGAATGGAGGACAGAACGGCACAAGTGATGTGATCGGTGAGGTAGGTGGAGACAGCATCGACAGTCGGAAAGTTAATCAAAGCTATAGAGGTTTGACTTTCAGAGTAGAAAAGAGGCCAGTCAGCTTTAGCGAGACACCATCGCGTAGGAAGAGCGGAGGGGGCCGAGAGTCCGGGACGTACGTAGGAAGAGGGGGAAATGATCACTACTTCAAAGGTCTGGAGTGACAGACCAAGAGAAGTCAAGAAAAGCGGAAGGAGAAGTAAGCGAAAGATCGATGGAGGAAAACGTACGAGTCTGGAGGTGAAAAGCTGTGGGCTGGCCGGTGTTGAGAAGACAGACAGAAGTAGTTGAGAGAAGGGAGATCACAACGCCACCCCACTGATTGGTGATAGTATCACCCGACAGAGGATGGCGCGCGTTGAAATCTCCCAGAAGGAGGAAAGGGGAAGGAAGCTGCAGGAGGAGAGCAGAAAGATCGTCAACAGAAAGCTCCTGTGACGGGGATAGATATAAAGAACAAACTGAATATAAACGGTCAAGGAAAACCTGGGCCGCTACTGCCTGGAGAGGGATGCAGAGGGGAAGGGGAGTAGACGGCACGTCAGATCAGATGAAAACGGCTGTACCCCCACGGGGGGCTGCATCGGACGGAAAGGGGGAGAGATACGAAGAAAAACTTCGGAGAGGGCGCAAGGGGCGAACCCCAAGTTGGATCTCATGAAGGCAGAGGCACACTGGATCAAAATTCTGGATTAAGAGGAGGAAGTCCTCCCAATTAGGGAGAAGGCCTCGGCAATTCCATTGAAGGATAACTGCCATCAAGAACGGAATACAGGGGAAGCGAGAAACGTAATCGGGCGAGATTTAGAAACGTGACCAGAAGAACGAGCTGACGGAGCTGGGTGGCGGGTTAAAGAAGAGGTGATCGAGGAACGGATGAGAGGAGATGAAGGGGGTTTAGTTTTCGGGGGAGGGTGGATGGGAATGCGAGAATGGGGGACGAAGCAGGGTGGGGTGAATCAAACTTCTGAGGTGGGAGTGGAGGAGAAAATGTCGGGGGCATCGGGAGGTGAAGGAGGGAGCGGGGTGGTGGGGAAGGAGGGAGAAGGTGGATGTCGCGAAGGGAAACAGGGGAACTTAGAGGAGCCAACAAAACGAGAAGGATGACTGAAGGCGGAAGGGATATGAGGGTAGGAGGAAGAGAACTGGTGGAAGAGGGAGCGAGAGGACGAGGAGACGGGGGACCTGAGCAAGGGAGCTTGGCAGAGCGGCCCAAACGCAGGGAGCTGGCGATGGGTCGTTTTACAGAAGAGCGGGGAGGGGAAGAGGGACCAGAGGAGGGAACGGTTTTTGATATATATGCTGAGATATCAGCAATGGTTTGGGGAGGATGGGTGAGTAGACTAGATACCACTGAGGTGGAGCAGATGGGGACAATGGAATTAGAAGTTCTGGGGGGACGGACGGATGGAGAAGGGAACACGGGGGATGATGACGACGCAAGGGTCGATATAGAGGACAGGTTAGAGGGACGGGCGGATGGGGCCTGATCTGGCCTAGAACAGGATGAGGAAGAGGACGGTATGGAAGTGACCAAAGTTCGAGGCAAACGGGAGGTAACAGGGCGGGAAAGACGCAGAGTCTCAGTAAAGGAAAGCCAGGGGAGAACAAACTGGGATCTAACGCGGGGCTTCGCTTCCTGGAAGCTGACCTTGTCAGATTCCCGGACTGACAGGACCTCATGCTCAAATTGATAGGTCGGACGGGTAGAGGAGGAAGGGGCGTGGTCATCTCCACAGTTGGTACAGCGGGGAGGGTTAGAACAGGAGGAACCATGCGTCGGAGACGCGCAATTGACACAAATACCAGGGGAACTTCGACACGTCTTACTGACGTGTCCGAATTTCTGGCAAGTAAAACATCGGCGTGGCCTGGGAATATAACGGCGGACCGAAAATCGAAGATAATCGGCCCTAATTTTTTCAGGTAACTGGGAACTAGCAAAAGTCAGGATCAGTAAAGGAGATGGAATCTTTGCCCCCTGAAAGAACCATACGGGGAGGGGCAGTAAACACGGGTCACCTTCTGAGGGGAGAGGCGGGTGAGAAGATTCGACTTTGAGTATTCCAAAAGGCGGGGGGGGGTATGCACTACACCCGTACAAGTGTTAAAGGAAGAATGGGGGGGGGGGCAATCCAGGGGAGCAGAAGCCAGGGTTGAGAGGGACGAAACCTTCTGGTACTGGGCTCTGGAGGAGACTTTACCAGAAGGGAGCCATCGTTCTGGGGCCACATCTGTCGGGGATCGCCACAGCGGGAAGTGAAGTCATCATAGACCTCAGAAACATCCCACTGTGAGAGAGGAGGAGAGGCGGAAGAACTGAAAACGAGAAACCGAAGGTAGTCAGGGTCACAGCCGTCGGCCCCTACGAACAGGTCAAGAGACTTGCTGGAATAAGACGTACGAGCAGTCTTAGAACGAGGAGGACGCGAATTTTCAGCAGCCAGAGGGGGGACAACCCTCTCAAGACTCAAGACGCGGTCTTCCAGTGGTAGAAGATTCGAGGGCCTGGTCGCCCACCACCCGAGTGCTAGAAGGAGAGTTAATTTTAACCATAAAAATGAAGAGTAAAGAAAACGGACCCAGGAAACACGAGAAACTGCCTACCGGTGAGAAAAGGAGGCCGAGCGCAAACCGCAGAGGGCGGGATACATTGCCCCCAGGGGACACACCGTCGGCTTAAAAACGGGGCCCCGTGATGCGAAGGTTTGCCCCCAACGGCGCAAAGACACCAGCCCCTCAATCCCACCGGCCCGGACACCCAACCAGCCAACACAGTGACTCCCTAAGGGCGCCACCTCCGGAGGACAGCTATGGAGACCCGTACTGGGAGCCAAGAACCTTGGTGGCTCTTAGTCCGGTCTCCCCAGTAGCCTGTTCGGCACGGGGGACCCATCCGGGGGCTAAGCCCCGTCGACGTAGCCCACTGAGTCAGAACAAGGAGGCCCCCCCCACCACCACGACAAGGTGGCCACCCCGGGGAGGATAGAGTCAGGAAATGAAAAAAATATATAGTAAATTATATTTAATGATATTGTGATTCACGAAAATATTATCATTATTCGTAACTGGTAAGCCTGTTACAAAGGAAGGTAACATCATAATCTTGTATTGCTTTCATCGTGGGAACTCACCGAGTCACTATCTTCGAAGGAACATGGTGATGTTTCCACAAATAAAATAATATTACCAGCTAGGCCTAATTCATCTCAATTCTATTTTACAGCTCATCTTGCATATTTTAATTTGAACAGTCTTATCACTCTCGTACCTACCAAAAATTAAAATAGGATAAGAAAACTGTTTTAATATTGCTTATCAGTTCTATTTCATTTTTAACTTTTAAAGCAAAACTTGTACATAATAAGAAGGAAAACGAAATATACATCCTCCATCCAACACCGGTGCGGAGGATGGGTTAAAAGTTCATCTCAGAATCAAAAATATACATAAAAAATTCCTTTACTAATACAAACAAACAGGGTTAAAAATTATGATATAAAATCTCTCATATTTTTTGTGCACATATTACAAAGGCTTATTATTCAGATATATATTAAAATATATTTAAATCCAATTAATCTACATTATAAATTACTATCGAACTAAATTAAAATATCTTTCACACATTTCGATGTATGGGTCTTCTTTTGTTTCCGGATTTGAAAATAATAACATTACACAGACCACGGAAAAGTTCTTTCAAAACTATGAGAAGAAAATGACAAAAATAATAAAGATTTAAACGGTCGGGCTAATAGTTTTCGAAAGGCCCCATTTTTAACTCTCACTAAAAGGAGCGGAAGATGAACACGCAAAAGTACGCTAATAGGATTTTTTTTTTTAAGAGAATTGAATACAAAGCCCTTATAAATCGGAGAGGTTCGAGATTGCATACTTTATACTAATATTACTCGTATCTAAAACTCTTTTAAAAATGTACATAGAAAAAATTTTAATTCATAGGTTGGGTAAAAATTAGTTGATAAACATCATTCCGCACGGAAATGGAGATCAGATGAACCGGAATTATAATAAAACGTTATCCGAAACGAGTTTTTCTGTGGTTTCTGACCTCCATCCGCTCGAGTACGAAAAAATAGAGTTTTTTATAAATTAGAAACGAGAAACCTAAGCGAAGGTTTGGGACAGAACTGTCAACTGAATTCAATGTTTATTTTTGAAACTTGACGTTGTTAAATATATAAAGAGAGAGAGAATGGGCACGTCCTCTCACACACACACACGAACAGCAGCATAATTAATAACCACAACAGTAGGCAAATGTAAGAAAGGAGAAACAGCAAGATTTGCTTCATGATTAAATTCACTGTTCACAAATCAACGTTATTACAAAACGGATCACTAATTCAATATTCCTATATATTATAAAAAAAAAGTGTTAAAAGTGTCGCCCTCACCCCACCTCTCAAATGACTGTGACGAGCGAACGATAGACCAACACCTACAGGCCTATCCAAACGTGTCACGAATAACCTCGCACCTCAAACGACCGATGGATGGCATAAAATGGTCACTAGTCGACTGTAGAACCTCTTTTGGCTCTACAGTTAAACTAAATAAGCCGAAGATACGTTCGTTACAGTCATTCTTAACGCGTCTCTCCTATATTCAAAATAGGAATGCTCGCGAGGATTGGCCGCAATTTTACCGTTCCAATCGAGGGCTAAAATAGGAATAGTCGTAAATACTTTTTGACTCCGGTTTTAATGAAAGTTTTCCTTTACTACGTATAAAAACGATTTATATTAAACTAAGCTGAGGACAAAGACGAAATAATGGCCAAAGAAATAAAAAACAAACATAGTGACTAACTTTATTTGGATATGGTGACGTAACAATAGAAAAAAACATACAAAAAACACTCGCTATTTCTCTTATACTTAAACGTTAATAATCAACAAAGTTCCAACTGTTTTCAAGACACTACAGTAATTCACTGGAGAAAATTACCTACTATAACCATGCACCACAAGTAGAAAAAGAGTGCCCTTCAAAACTACGCTATATCTCTTAACTGGATTAAAATTCCGCACTTTAAAAAAACAAATAAAAATTCTCCTACTTACTAAGTATACTTTAAAAAATGTAAAAATTTACCACTTAAAAAATAAAAATTATAAAGAATGAGTGTATAATTTGTAACTATTTCTTTTCGACTAACAAAGAATTTGCCCAAAAAAAAAGGTCAAAATTTTATTGAAATCAAGTACAAATAGATTTATTTCGCTATAAAATGGGTATAGGACAAATGTAAAAATAATCCCTCTTTTTGCGAGGAGTCTTACAAAATTAACTTAAGATCACTGTAATAATTACGGATGCTATATATATATATATATATATATATATATATAATATATATATATATTGGAAACTGTTTCATTAACTTTTTTATTTTTAATTTTATAATATGAACATTGATGAGTGGTGTCATATTAAGAAGTAAAAGCCAACGATTTCGGTATAATGAAAATTTCCTTTTTCCAGAGACAGGCTCAGATATGTAATGAAAATGGTAAACAGCGAAGATGAGCTTCTTCAAATTTAGTCTTTTCTACACTTAATAATTTTATATAAATTCAACTTCTTTAAAATTTAACTCGAAGCTTTTTAGTCGCTTTCTTACGAGCACTTAAAATACAACCAACCAATTAGACGTACAAACATTGTAGCCAAGAAGCGAACATAATACTTAAACTATCTTTATTAAGTTAAATTTAATGCGATATTACCCCAGTTACAGTATTCATACGCGGAAGCTTAAATGATCTTCAAGAAGTTGGAAATTTTCAGTCTCCACCTAACCTGGCCTATAACTAGAACTTTTAAAAACGTTTTGCTACTTGCACGAGTCGATAAAACTTTAAACCTTAAATCTAATCCTATTCTAGAAAAATAAAAATAATTGGAATTTTATATATATATATATATATATATATATATATATATATATATATATATATATATATATATATATATATATATATATATATCTATATATATATATATATATATCTTTTTCAACTTCTACGACTAAACTTCAACCATTATTCGTATTATTTTTAATAAAAGTACTTTAACACAAAAATGCATAGTAATTAATTAAACATCAAATCCGATTTTTTCTGTAATCTTTCAAAATTTTTTTCATAATCCCGACCTTGGTGAACGTCCCGTTTTGTTCTCTTTTAAAGCTACCTCAAAATTGAGTGAGACAACAAAATAAAGCATTTGATTCAACGTTACATCTTTCTAAAAACAAGTTTTCGTTCTCTGAATAAAAACTTAACAACACGAATAACGTACGTGATGCGATACCTTTCAAATCAGTCAAATAACGCACCAAGTTCAAACAATCTAAAATGAGCACACACCAATCTTCTTAGAGAGTCATCTTTGAATTAAATTTATAACGGTTTTAAACCATAAAATATATTTCAAAAAGATCACACACACACACACACACACACACACACACACATTGTCAATGTCGCTTACGTCTACTGTAGAACTTTGGCAATAAACAACGAGACACACATTTGTGCCTCTCTCAACTAAATAATGATACGCAATTGATATAATAAGAATAATTTCAAAGTAAAAACCAAACGGGAATGAGACCCCGCAGGGCTCAACTATATTTATCCGCATAGACAATACATCGCGGATAGAATATAATTTACCTCTCAGATTCCAATTCCTTAATTAAGTAAATAGAAGAAGAATCACGCTCACTGAATATTATAATTAATATATTTATACTGTACCATTACAGAACGACTAAAAACCACTTTTTTGACCTGAGCAGCTTCGCAATGCTGAAATTATCTCTATTTGGATATGAGTAAAATATAATTCACGTATATTTTCATTCGTTATTGCTGCTTCTACTCCTACTGATATATTCTAATTATAAAATAACTAACGATTATTAGGTCTCGATTCAAAAATTTATTCATTAATCAAAAAATCCATTACTTTTTATAGACTTCACATATTTCACACATTAACACATGCTCAACATTAGATAACTAATACTATATTATATATATATATATATATATATATATATATATATATATATATATATATATATATATATATATATGTCAAAGTATTTAAATCATTAGAAAGTTTAATACTTTTTCAATTTAGGTATATCTTTTTTAAATTGAAAAATTAACTGTAATTTTATTAAAGATCACTGTCTAGAAATCAAAGAATTTTAACCAATTTAATGAACCTTTCTCATAAAATCTAATAAATAATAATAATAATAATAATAATGTTTGAAATAATTTTTTTGGATATTTGCTAAACTTCGTTTAGTGTAATATCACAAAGAGTACAAAACTTTTCTTAGACTAAATAGTTGTATAATCTATTAGCATTCAATAGTTTTACAAATAAAATAAGTTAAATCAGTGGTCAACATCAAGAGTTTTTGCAAAGGCCTATTTCTGGGATTTTTTCTTCCGTTACACATAAAAAAAAAACACTTCTAAAACTAATTCTTTAAGGCAGTAAGAATTTACAATAAATAAAAGCATGCCTTTCATTATATTATTAATGAAAAAAGTGAAAAAATTAATATAAAAATTAAGTGTATATATATATATATAAATAAACAGTTTGGTACAACGCTACACAAATGTTAACTGAATCGTAAACAAATAAAGTAAAAAAATTCTCAATGTATGAGAGTTTTTGTAAACATTTTTTTGATAAAGTGGCGAATCTGATTATCTTCTCTGTTACTAATGTTTGTCACGAAAACAAATAAAAAGAGAGGTAAACTAAAACAACTTATTTTCAATTATATATATATATATATATATATATATATAACAAGAGAGAGAGAGAGAGAGAGAGAGAGAGAGAGATCGCCAGTTCATTCCACTAACATTAAAATCATATTTCAAGAACTTTCGTCAGAAACAAATTTATTATTTTTTTCCAAATATTTTCTTACAATTAAAATGTACAAAACAATAAATATAATTTAGACAATAATTTTAAAACAAAACAACATAATTTAGACAATAATTTTAAAACAGGGTATGTAATATATTAACAGGATTTTTTTTTCTTTTTGTTAGAACTCAAACTTTTCATCCGCTAATGAATGTGTAACGAACCGGCAACACGATTCTTAGGAGAGTTTAGAGTTACATATTCATTTGAAACTACTTTGCGATAATTCGCGAAAAGGATAATAAGTTTAATTTCTCCCTATACGAATCAATCGATAAATGACACGATCATCTTTGGTATGAAGGACTGAAATTGTGTACAATTCAGTCTCGTGATAGAGAAGTGACTGAAATGCCCCTAATTGCAGCACTTACCCACGCGCGGGTAAAAGGGAGACTGGGGGAGGGAAGAAGACATCCAAATTCTCTTCTACCCGGCGATACAATGGTGCAATTTGGAGCGAAATCTTTCGGAATAAATGTGCATCCTTTGACGGCTTAAACCAGAGAGAAATCTCGCTTTAAGTCCTCCCTTGCCTCATGACAGCGGAGCGATGCAATCAGACGTAATGCCAGGGCTGGGCACAAATTCAAATTAACATACCTCCTCTCACTTAGGGTACAATCCTCCAAACTTACACGATTTAAATGGTGCATCATCTAGGCTCCGATCCTTTTTTTTCTATTTATTTGGTTCTCTGTGGATTCAAACGTCTCAGAAGAGAAAAACGCACCAATAAAACTGCACAAGAAGGTCATCGCTGTACCATGGCGAAAGGAGAGGAAACCGAGGCGACAATTCGACGAGAGAAAATCCCGCCATGAGGCCAGGAGAAGTCTCGAGATTCTGGCTGGTCTAAGAGGTCAGTTATCAACAGTGCTTTCTAGAGCTATTTACATCTCACGATACACGCAACCAGAAGATAAAGACTCAATTCTACTGAAGAAGGAATGTACCTGTCGGGGAGAAGGTAATTACTAAGTATAAAATCCCGTTAATACCTAATCTTCAGATTAGTTACTAGGCTGTAAAAACGAGCGTGATCTATCTTTTAATATCTAATTTTAAAGGATGATACAATTATTACGACCTTCTTAACATCGAGACTTTAATTCTTTGTTCTTTGAACAAAATCAGAGAAAGGTAAAGAGTAAACAAAATACACTCGCATTATAGTAACACCAACACTGGTGCTGGTTAAGTGTGCGGTCTACCTACGATTCGGCGGTCTACCTTTTAATTATAGCTTCTTATCTTGTTTACTAATTGTTTGTTTACATCCCATTGTCAATCGCCCTTGACGATTGGTTAGGTTTAGTCATGATATTTTCGTTAGTTTTAACGAAAATATCATGATTAAACCTAACCAATCGTAGGTAGACCGCACACTTAACCAGCACCGTAACACTGATAAACAGAACTTCAGAAATTTAACAATTCAACAAATTTTAAGTTCAACATTCATGAATGATTTCTAACGTACCGCAGTCTTACAATATTGTTAATACAGGCTAAAATTCACTACATAAAACATGAAATACTCGTAGTTTAATAGTTTAGTGTAATGAATTGGCGAATGGATGATTGAAAGCTATAAAAAATTATTATTAACGAGATTTTAGATTTTCTGACCGTACAGATATACTCCATTATATAACTTTTGGTTTGCTTCCGTCCGAATTGTTCATTCTGACGAAGGTCGAGCTTTTCACTCCACCTTAGACCTACAGTTTAACGTGGAATCCGAACCACGCCCCATCAGCAGCAACCCAGCGTCTTAACCACTAGGCTACCCAGTACCCATTTATCTATCAACCACTTTTTTTTATTGTATGGAAGGATGAACAGCTGGGTTCTGGCGCGCGCCGGCTGCCGTCACCGGGTCTCGATCCCGGCCGATGGATTCGTAGTCAGCGACGCTAACCACTGCACCACCGAGCGCATGTAATATATATATATATATATATATATATATATAATAATAATAAAATAATAGCCCAATGATGTTTGAAAATGTTTGTCCCTCTTTCACGGAAGTGTTCGCCGTCGGAGGCAGAACCGTATATCCGTCACTAAAC
Source organism: Bathynomus jamesi (assembly GCA_023014485.1). NCBI lineage: Eukaryota > Metazoa > Arthropoda > Malacostraca > Isopoda > Cirolanidae > Bathynomus > Bathynomus jamesi. The sequence continues at coordinate 276,746 of JAJOZX010005035.1, read as the reverse complement.
GTGTATGTAGAACGTGGCGTTTTAGAGATTATGAACTGTCCAATGAGGCACCTTATCTCATTTCTTTCAGAGGTACCCATCGGAGGAAGGAAAATATATCTACCCTTTAAACTCGATTGTAATTTTCTTAGAAAAAAATATATATATACACAATGACACTGTTTACTCTTAATATGACAAATGATTCTCATTCACACTCGCAAAACATAACTTAAATACATTATAGTATACACGAACTATTCACCCGAAAGTGATGTTAATTAAAATATCTAATAATAATCTTGCAATATTAATTAAACGTGCTTCAAATAAAAGATTAAAATTAAAATTTTATATAATTTAAATTAAATAGTGATAAGGAAAGTAAATACATTACCTTTAATTACTCGTCAACAGTTAATTCATTTATCATCCACCTTATTTACGTTTTACTTAAAATTTTTACTGTAAATGTGGTTAAGTTCCATTTTTTTTAACTCAAGAGATCCTGAACGTTTTTTTTTTTTAATAAAAACTGCCTTCTTTTTTAAACTACAGTAAAATAAAAACTATTTATTTAATAATAATAATAATTAGGAATCATAAAAAAAATTGCTTTAAAGTTGATCCAGCTACAGATTACACTATGTGTATATATGCTCCTTACTTTACTATTCAATAAACTTTCAATATCTTTTCTCTGATACCAATATACGAGGTGTGTTCAAAAAGTTCCTGAACTGGTTATACTACGCGCGCATCACATGACGCACATGCGTGTCATGTGATGCATACTGTAGTGACTCAGTCTGTGTCCAAAGACGGTTACCGCTTGTTGATATCGTATTTTGTTATCTCGATATTTATTGTTTTGTGAAGTCATTTTGTATTTTGTCGCATTTTGTGCATTTGAATAATGGCTACTGTTGAAGAACAACGTGTGTGCATAAAATTTTGCGTTAAGCTGGGCAAGACTGCTTCTAAAAACCATGCTATGCTGAACACAGCATTTGGCAATGACGCCTTAAGTCGGACAACCACTTTTGAGTGGCACAAGCGCTTTAAGGAAGGCCGAACGTCGACGGAGGACGATGCAAAGGTGGGACGACCTTCCACTTCAAGAACTGATGACACTGTTACTTGTGTTCGTGAAATGATTCGAGGAAACCGTAGACTGACAGTCAGCGAAGTCGCAGACGAAGTGGATATTTCGATAGGATCGTGCCACACGATACTCAGAGGGAATTTGGGGATGCGTCGTGTGGCAGCCAAATTTGTGCCACGACTCTTGACTGCCGAGCAGAAAAAGCAATGTGTTGTTGTGTCTCAAGACCTTCAATGTACCAATCTTGAAAATGTTCTCAGAAACGTCGTTACGGGTGACGAGACGTGGGTGTACTGATATGTCGTTGAAACAAAACAGCAGTCATCGCAATGGAAGTGCGCGACAGTAGCCATTATTCAAATGCACAAAATGCGACAAAACACACAAAATGACTTCACAAAACAATAAATAGCGAGAGAACAAAATACGATATCAACAAGCGATAACCGTCTTTGGACACAGAGTGAGTCACACTACAACATGCATCACATGACGCGCATGCGTGTCATGTGATGCGCGCGCAGCATAACCATTTCGGGAACTTTCTGAACACACCTCGTGTGTATATATATATATATATATATATATATATACACACACACACACATACACAAAATAATTTACAACGGTTTAGAAATCATTTGAATTAATTATTTCAAATTATATTTTGGACTCTGTGAATAAAATTAAAATTAGAAGATGCTCACTTTAATTAATTTTAACCTCTTCACCTTATTTATTTATTTATTTATTTATTTATTTATCGATAACTGTACGATAAAAAATATAGTTCGGGAAAGAAAGATTCGAGATAAAGATTAATACACTTATTCAAGGAACCATTTGCCCAAGTCCAACGATGACATTAATATTATGCGTTTCCATGAGGGAGCCATATATAAGTGCACAACAAAGGTCTCAACGAATTACTTCTGCAGGAATGAACTTACTCTTAGGAAGAGAAGCCGAGTTTAAAGCGTGAAGTACCCGCCTATGGTGGAAGTAAGAATCACACAAAGAATTGCCACACAGACCATAATCATGATCTTCTTCTGCAAGGTGCACAGGCAAGAAAAGCAATCATGAAACAGCGAAATTAGGGTCACTTTTCCATCGGAGTGAGAAGGATTGACAATTATTAGTCATTTCACGATCAAAGGCCAAATTTGAGAAATCAAACGCTTTATTTACGAGTTAATCAACTGAAAAGTGAGATATTCGTGGCAATTTTTAAAGTATTTTCTTAGTCTACAACATTACGATTGATTTCTTAGTTGTCGCGTCTGACCTTTGACTTTTGATCATAGTTATACTAAGTTTAGTTTAAATTTTAATCGTACTTAAGAGGAAACTTCGGGCATTTAGTCCAAGTTGCCAGAACAGTGGGACCTCTCCCTCGCGCACCCATGGGTGACTAATTAATAAAAATAAAATAAAAAACCCAGAACCTAAAAAAAGAAAAAAAGAAAAAAAAGAAAAAGTCAACCTATATTCATGCAGATAAAGTAACTCTATATTTCTATGAACTTTAATACAATGCAATAATGGAAATGAATTAACCATTTTAAAAGTTAGATATTTTTATATCTGAATAATTTTTGTTACGAAGTAATATGAAATCTACTAACGAATGAAACAGAAGTGCAAGCGAAGAATCCCGCATTCTGAAAGGAACTTGGGTAAATTCTTCCACGAAGAGAACCACTACCCGCAGTTAGTTTCAAGACGCGGGGTTCGAACTCTTCTTTGAATGAGATATAAAATAGTGGCAATAAATATGCGTGTCTGCCACCCTTAACTTTTCATGCTTCGAAACTGGTGGCAGCAGACTCTAATGAAAGTTCAAAGAAACCAAACTCCATAACGCGAACCATGGGAAAAAAGTTTGTCCTGAAGTGGTTTTACGGTACTCACTTATGACGGAGATTTAGTAGTAGAAGTAGTTAGGTAGTTGTTTGGTTGTTTGATAGATGGGGGTAGTAGTAGTAGTAGTAGTAATGGTGGTTGTGGAAGGCTAAATATAGGTTACAACGCGAAGCAGTGGCATTTTATTATTATTAGATTAATTTAAATTGGGAGGCGGCCGTTAGCCCCAGCACGAGACAGAGAACGGACACGCACACCATGATCATTATCTTCTTCTGCGGGGTAACAGGGTGATAAAGGTTAGTAACAGTTAGGACACAACGAATACAACCCACAAATGAGGTCCCAGTGTCCTTCAAGTCTAACATTTTGATTTATCTAACTAAAATTATCGACGTAAAGAGAGACAACTTTATTTCATTATTAATAAAACAATTAATAAAAGAATTTAAAAATTAATCCTTATTTTCCATGATTGTAAAACGTTCTCTCTCAATACGACGAAAAACTCTGCAAAAGAAAAACGGATTAGAAACGGAAAAAGACTCCAATAATTAATTAATGAACTAGGTTCTCCCCCAAATAATGAAGTGTTCAAAAGCGCGTGGAAACGTAACACGTGACTTAAACATTCTCGAATTTATAGACAAGATCATTAATTCATTTATTAGTATAGTGATCTATGGAATCAAATCTTACGTTTTAAAAACTTAAAATTAATAGTTAAATATTAGGCAATATGGGACCTTTTCCGTTCTATGGGCACCATTGAAATGAAAGAAATTACTATTTATTAAACTTATTTTAACTTTTTATTAATAATAATCATTACATTTTGAACAGGAGAAATTTAATTTATTTAATTTAACAGCTTTGAACATAAATAAAAACAAAAAAATATTTGTCGTTTCTTCAAAAATTTGACGATTTATTATATTACATTATCATTGTTATTGGTCATACCTAACCTAGCTTAACATAGCCTAACCTGACCTGACCTAACCTCGTTAGTGCCCATAGAACGGAAAAGCCGGCAATATGTTAAACATTTTCATTTACTTAATTTTAACTAAAATTATCATACGAGGAACCTAAATAATATAGTAGCTGATATTAGTAATATTCATAATACAGAATTCATACAGCTACATTATTATTATTATTAACTAAATAAATATATCTCAAATACTTCAACAATAAACGTATTTTAGGCGATTCAAAGCTCTCTAGTCATCATGCAAAAAAAAAAAAAAAAAAAAAAAATCATGCATAGGGCAACTTCGGTGCTTTTAAAAGGATTTTCATTATGCTCCAATGGAAAAAAAAAGAAAAAAAAAAGTCCTACTCTACGCGGAGTCTCAAGACCCGGAGTAAATGGGTCTCGGTTCTCCATACTGTAACAGAATATGTCGAATGACGAACTTCATCGGGATCGAATAAGGAAAAATTTCTACTAACAATATAATAACAGTTTAAAACCCGGTTAAAGCATAAATCACTAAACTGTTTATACACTTAAAGTACGAAGTAGAAAACGTCCGTCGTCATTATTATTATTATATACATCTTAAATGGGTCACTCGCTTTTCTTTCTTAAATCTTCTCCTACATAATACGCTATTTGGAACAAAAAAATTAAATTAAAATCTATTAAGGTAAAAATAAAATAAAAACTCAAATAAAAAAAATCTTATCTTTTATTATAAAAAAAAAAAAAAATTACAATTACATATTCACAAATTATAAAAAACAAAAAAAATAAAAAATGAAAATAATCATAAATCCAGTGTATATATATATATATATATATATATATATATATATATATATATATATATATATATATATATATATATAGTGTGTAGGGTGTTGGTGTGTGAAAGCAACTTCATGTTTAAAAAAGATTTTTTAATAATTCTAGAATATCTTATGCAGTACGGTACACAAATTCTGCACAATAAAGCTAAAACACAATTCTGACATAATTGGACTGACAAACACAATCCTATTTACAGGTTATAATTACAGCTAACATTTATGGAAGAACAGTCAAATTATTTAATTTAAGTACGCTTAATTACAATAATAATACAAAAAGAATATATATATATATATATATATATATATATATATATATATATATATATATCCACGATTTAAAAAAAAAATATTTTAACTATCAATAGTAGCTATTTTTTTACTCGATAACCATGAAAAATAGTTCTATCTCAAGACATACATCCGATAGAAACTAAAAAATTGCATGCATATCGGTGTGAACATATGATATCACCGGATCGCTGCCCTGTTAGTCTCGTAATGGTGTTCAGTGTGGAAGAACGTGTGTTTATCGTTGAGTGAAACAAAGTGTGAGTTATTTAAATCGCTTAGGGTTAAGTTTCAGCGTCGTTTCGGAAGCCAAAATAAACCATCATAGTCAGTGATATGGAAGTTGGTGAGGTAATTCAGAGAAACCGGCAGTGATGTTATACGCATGCGTACCATACGAGTATATGCTGACGCCGATATACACGCAATTTTCAAGTTTCCATCCGATGCGTCCTGAGATATAGCTATTTTTGATGGTTCTCGAATAAAAAAAAATCACCCTGTATTTGCTTCTATCTTCGAAAACAAAACTATTAACAGTAACAATGGTATGTCAACACATTATATATATATATATATCCCAAAAATGTTGTTAATTGGTGAAAGCAAAAGAGAAGCTAAAAATAGATGTACCTTCATATGAATAACTTAATCTAGTCACCACATTATTTCTCACTTGTTTCACTACAAATAAAAGAAACACTATTCGAACAGCAATTTTCAAATAAACTATAGATAGCCATCATCTTTGTTATACTAATAATAAAGATTATACATACACCTGTACAAAATTATATATATATATATATATATATATATATATATATATATATATTATATATATATATCCTTAAGTGGTATGGAGGTGGGGGGGGGGGGCTATTACGTTCAGTAATTAAAAACATTTACCGTAACCATCACACTTATTTTACAGATGCTAAAAAAACTGACTCGTTTTCGTTAAGGATTAGCAACTGACTAGGTTACATTAAAAAATAATAATAATAAATAATGGCACTACTTTCGAGGAACTATTATTATTATAATAAATAAATAAATGCGTGAATAGCATGAATAAAATTCATTATGAAGAATTTACTAATTATCGAAATGCATAATTAATAATGAATATTAATTAATATTTTATAATACATTTTGTTTGTTCCACCTTCAAATCTCGTTTGAAGTAATTTTTTAATTTCGAAGTTTGCTTCCTTTGTAACTGTGCGAAACACACATACACACACATATATATATATACATACTTGGGTAATTTAAATCAATCCTCCGCCTCCTCCTCCTCCTCATCAGATGTGTAGAGGTGAGATTACCCTTTCATTAAATTGGCCCCTTTAAATGAGATTCGATCGCCGAAGTTGAGAACAAAGTGTCGTTTCATAAAAACAAACTGTATAATTATAAAGCGTTAAAAGACTCCGGGACAAACCCACTCTACGGAAGGACTCTCGTAAGGAGTCTTAAGCGGAAGTCAACTTTTAGGTCTAAGAGGTGATTTGGGGGTGAGAAGAGGCTCTCGCGTCTAGCGCGTTCTATTCGTAACAGTCGTGCGTCGTGATGAGGTAGGAATGTGGGTGCTAGGAGAGAGTTTTGAGTGAGGGACGCGTTTCGGAGAGAGTTTTGGAAAATAAACGGCAAACACGATTGCGCCAATGACAACGAGAGTCAAAATTCCAACGCAAAGCAAAAATATTTTTTTCTGCAACAAAAAAAGTTAAGTGAATTATTATTATTATTATTATTATTATTAATAAAAAAAATAAAAGTACGATACAAACTCTTCGATCGAAAAGTGAACGGCTCCAATGAATTGCTTTGAACGTAACACATTCGTATAGAAAATATCAATCATAATCACGGTGAATGTTATAAAATTATTAATATCAACCACTCCTTAAAACTAAAACGGAGAAAATGTATATATAAAAAAAAAAAAAGGGAAGCGCAACATAAGCATTAAAAAAGGCACCCAAATTACCAACACCTCCATAACACTCAGGATTATTTAATATCATTGCGTTTTCCCAACACCAATCGCCGACGACGACGACAACACCAACAACAACAACAGCAGCAGCAGCAGCAGCAGCAGCAGCTTCCAACAACGGGTATTATTTGTCATGACAGTTTATATCTTCAATTATTCCTTACCTTTATACTCTTTTGCCTCGAAACAAATATAAATATGCTTCTTAGCGTGGTACACCTAAATGAAAGAGTAAATACAGCACGATACGAAACTGTGGACTCGTATTATACTCGTAGTATAATAGTGGAAAAGTTTGTGAACTTAATAAAAGACTCGTAAGTTAAAAAAAAAAAAAAACTTTCGCGAATTACTGAAAATTAACAATACATAATATTTTTCTTTATTTCAATTTCAAATAAATATAAAAAACGCGAAGAATAAAATTGGTTGAAAGGATGAAGGATAAAAGTGGAAAATAAACAAAATAAAGATGGCATATACCGCAAAAATGGAAGATTAAATAAGAAAAGCGAAGGATGGGGCACGATGGGCATTTAAATTTGGGTGTATACGAGATATATGAGAATCTGGAAATACTATGAAATTAATGAAGGAAATTAGGTGGGAAGACGAACATGTCGGAGGCTTTGTGAAAAAACAACGTATTTTGGTTCTTTACTCAAATTAAATATTAATCGTAAATTCTTCTCGTTCTTCATATCATAAAAAAAAAAATATTAAATAAAAAAAAACAATTAATTGAGCAACCCGTTAATTAATTAGGAGAACAAAAACCTAAAATTGTTTGCCCATATTTGCCATTTCATTTAAGAAGGAAAATGGTGTTCAATCTAAAACTGACCTTTGAGTATTGGAATGCGTAAGTTTATTTTTTGTAGAATATTTGATTTTCGAAACGTTTATAATAATTTAAAAAAGTATAAGAACACTAACTCGAGTAATTAAATATCTCGCTTTAAAACCTCACTCATCTCTCTCTCTCTCTCTACTTTTGGAACGAAAGTAAAAAAGGACTAAATGAACTCCGAATATAACGTATTTAAAGAGTACACTTAGTACGACGAGGTAAAGCGAAACTTTTTAAAGCTCTCAAATGTACATTTTGTATTTTTCGTTTAGTTTCAGAGGACCCCAATTTTGAACGTTAAAAATAAACTGTTCAAGAAATGAGAGAGAAAATATATTCCGGAGATAAATATCTTATCTGAACTTATTTCAGTCTTAAAAAACTTTTTCACTCGTTCAAACTTCCTTCGACTGAACTTGTTCCAAATGTTAATAAATTCAGAATGTCTGAGGAGCGAGTTTTATAAGAAATACCCTCTAAGGGCCGCTTCAAACGAACGTATTTTTGTCGCGCGTTTTAGAAATCAAAGGAGTTTAATGGGACCGTTCACACGGCGTACGTGCGACAAAACAACGCGGCGCAGACGGTCACCAAACGCCCGTACTTTCGAAACACGACGCATAAAAATGCGCCGAGTGTTCTAGAATTCTTCGTGTGCCAATGGAGTACTTCAAACGAACGTATTTTTTGTCGTGCGTCAGTTGTGTTTCAGCTCTACCAGAGTCAATACCCTACTGCAAATGCCTCTGTATCATCCTTGTCTGGTACGTATTTTTAAGTAATTGTCTATTATGAATATGCATTTTGGATATCTATAACTAAATAGTATATGACGCGTCGGTGGAGAAGGGGCGAACGCCACAAAATTCGAAAAATGAGTTTTTGTCGTATAATTATCCTTTAAAACCTTTGCTTTACCTATGCAAAAAATTAGATGTTAGTCTGCACTCTTTCACGGTAAAATTTAGGTTTTAATGTATCTCAGAGAAATTCACTCCGCATCATTGTTTCACATTGAACACATCTATCTACTTTCTGGTCACTCGACAATGCCCTGTGATGCTCAATTTGGCCAAATTGAACAAAATATAAAAAATAATTACAGCAATATTATTTACACCAAAAAAGATTATGTTACGGCCATAACTACAGCCGTTTCGCAGCGCTTCCTAGTTGTAGAAATGAAACAGGCTGATTTTCTCGATTTTGACGTCCTAAAAACGTGCATTGTCATTAGGAAATCAACAAGTACTAAATTTACAGATGCAAGAAAGTTAATATTTGACTTTCAACACAAAGAAGGCTACGTAATATCTACTGCATACCGCACAA
>JAJOZX010005035.1:122500-265000 GCA_023014485.1 Bathynomus jamesi | reverse complement strand
TACGCAAGGTACGATCAACGTACCCAAAGAAAACTTATGAAGTAAAATTAACCAACTTTTTTGTTCAAGTTTTTTTCTCTTCATATTATTTAAACTCAAAAAGGCCCTTCCTCAAAACGTACTCCTTACCCTATATTATTCTAGCCTCCATACACATTTATGATATTGCATTACAACTGGGGTAGCTCAAAGAAATATATAAAACATCCTTTGGAAGTCATTCATAAAAAATGTCTCCGAACTCTTTCGAATAATGACGACGGACAGAGTCGCATTTCCCCAATGTTTAAAAGAGTTAAAAATATTTCAAAACTAAATTACTTATACAAATTCAATGTTTCGAAGTTATCAATAAAAATCAACGAAGATCATCCATTCAAAGAGCGATGAACCCCCCCCCCCCGATTAATACGCCAGACTCCCCAGCGATTTTATACGCAAACCTAACTATACGATAGAAACTGCGGAAAATGCACGCTCTTTCGAAGGAGCGGATGTATGTAATGCGATTCCCGCGCGTATCACCAGGCTTCATCGCTAAATGTACTTTGCGAATCACTAAAAAAGCACCTCATTAGCTCCTACTGATGTATAAGTTTACTACTGCCACTTTTACCAAGTAACGAAGTCCCCATTTTATAATCAATTACTTAAAATATGCTAATACGCGATAAATCATTTAAAATTACGTAACATTTTTTAAACTTTATATTGTATTTATTATTATTATTATTGTTATCACTATTACTATCACTGGCCACTTTCACTTTTTTATGTAATAAATAAATGAAATGTGATTAATTTTGGCTAAAAAGCCTCCATGCTTGCAAGGGCATATTCTTTTCTGAATAAAAATTTTGAATTTTGAATTTCTGAATTGCGAATCAAAAAAATTGATATAAATGAAATTTAAACCGCGCGAATAAAAGATCTCGCGCTATTCTCTTCCGCAAGAACGCGATTCGGGTTGCGTGACACTCGAGTGCCTCGTGAGCTAATTTGATTCTTACGCGCGCGAATATAAAATTATGGCTATTGGCTACGATATATTTCCCTGGATGAAACTCGATGAGAAAAGAAAAGCCGCGATGGACGCGACTTTCAATTTGTGTTTCGGTTCTAAACAGTCGATATAAAGTTAAAATTTTATCGAGTATGATTACCTTAGTTATACGCATCATTCGTATATAATTGCATTTTAACTATTAAGCGTGAGTAGTAAATCAAATTCTGAATAAGAGTCATTTTTAAGTATTTAATTTTTCTCGTACGTAGTTTATTTTAGAAGGGTTGCGATGGTGAACACTGGCATTACGGTCAAGTTGCCAACGGAGCCTCGAGGCTTTCATCGAATTAATTAATTATTAAAAGAAAGTATTTGAAGTTGCGTTTAATATATGTATTGGAAACCATTACAAAAAATAGTTTGTATTTTTTCTAATTTGTAAGGTATAATTTTTACGCTTAGTCTTATATTTGGAAGTTCCTCGAAATTATATTTGCTCGATTTTCTCATTCAGGCAAAGGCTCATGTACTCCACATTGCGTACCTAGGTTCGAAGGTCACGGCACACCACTGATATATATACTACCAGTCAAAAGTTTAAGTACACCTACTAATTTCCAATGTTTTGCTGCTTAGCTCATGACATAAACTTCAAACGTAAACTTAACAGGTACTAGAGACGAATCTGCTTATCTGGCTGTCATACTGTACGCTTCAGTGCATCTGCCCTATGCAGTGTGTTGTAACAAAGAAGCTTCTTCAAAATAGCCTTCAAAACGTGTTAATTTACGTCTAGCATGCAACCTAAAATTAATGCCATTCGCTCTGCACAAAGATCCAAAAACAGTTTATAAGTCTTTACTGGGGTAGTGGGTTTCTTCAGGAGTATGTTAATACATGTGTTCAGTTATTAACATGCGCTGCGGGTCTTTACATATAAATTCCCTGCAGAGGAGCTAACTGTGTAGTTTAACGTATATTTCTGTGTTTCAAAAAGCAAAAATGGGTGCCAAAGCTCAGTTAACAACAGAAAAAAGACAGTCGATTGTAACTTCGAGAAATGAGGGCCAATCACTGAGGAAAATTGCAAAAAAATTAAAAGTTTCTGTGAATGCGGTTGCTTGTGCCGTTAAACGGTACGAAGAAACTGGTCAAAATAAGGACAGAAAAAGGTCAGGGCAACCAAGAACCACAACAGACTCAGAGGACAAGTATATCCGAGTCACTAGTCTGCACAATAGACGCCTCACAGTACCTGAAATCAAAGCCCAATTGAACAACTCCAGAATTACAACAGTTTCAACCTCAACGGTTCAGAGAAGACTAAGAGAGGCAGGATTAAAAGGACGAACTGCAGCAAAGAAACCAATGCTGAGACTCCAGAACAAAAAGAAAAGGCTAGCGTGGGGTAAAAAACACCAAAAATGGACTGTTGAGGATTGGAAATTTGTCCTTTGGACTGACGAATCAAAGTTCGAAGTTTTTGGATCCAAACGCAGAGCCGGTGAAAGACTGACACAGCAGTGTGTTGTGCCAACAGTGAAGCACGGTGGAGAAAGTGTGATGGTCTGGGGATGTTTTGCGGGGGAGCAACTTGGAGATCTCCACAAAATCACTGGAATACTGAACTAACGTGGCTATCACAGCATTCTACAGCGCCATGCCATCCCATCTGGACTGCGACTAGTTGGCTAACAGTTCATAATGCAGCAAGACAACGATCCTAAACACACTTCCAAGCTGTGTCAAAATTACCTGAAGCAGAAAGAACGGCAACGTCAGCTCACAGTTATGGAATGGCCAGCACAGTTCCTGGATCTGAACCTCATCGAGCTAGTGTGGGATGAACTGGATCGACGAGTGAAAGCCAAGCAGCCATCCAGTGCTCAGAAGCTCTGGGAACTCTTACAAGAGTGCTGGCAGCAGCTTTCACCAGACTATCTTCTTTCTCTTGTTGAGCGCATGCCTCGAATTTGTTGTGCTGTAATTGCTGCTAAAGGAGGCTATTTTGACGAGTCTAAAATTTAGACTTTGCTTTTGGTAAATTGTCCTGATTTGTTGTTATTTAAGTTCCCATGTTTGTACTTATGAATTTGTGTCATGATAACTTAGTTAATAAATAAAAAACTTAAAAAAAAATGTGAAATTTATGAATATTTTAAAATAGATAGACTCGAAACAGACCTTACTTAGTATTTTAAGAAAGTTAAGTGCCTAAGCAATTAGTTTAGCCGTGTGCAACCCTCAGTTCCTTCAAACTACAGGGTGTTCCATAAGTCCGGCATCATAGGAAAAGTAATAAAAAAAGGCAAAACAAAAGCTTTTATTTACAAAACGTGCTCAATATGTCCATCATTGTTTTCAATACACAAATTCAGACGTGATACCCAGTCAGCAAGCACACGGTGAATGATGTCAGGAATGTCAGGAGTAATGGTGTTACATGCCCCAATAATGCGCTGCCGCAAATGTTCTACGCTCCTAATTTTCTCTGCGTATACCAGCGCTTTCAAGTGGCCCCCGAGATAAAAATCTAGTAGCGTGAGATCCGGGCTTCTACTTGGCCATTCCACAGGCCCTCGACGTCCTATCCAATGACCAGGGAATTGTTGGTACAGGTATTCCCTTACTTGGGTGCTGTAATGTGCAGGAGCGCCGTCTTGCTGGAACCATGTTGGGAATTTCTTTCTTCGTTCAAGACACTGGGAAATGCTTCTTCCTTGAGCATACGTAGGTAGGTGCCTCCAGTGACATGTCCATCGAAAAAGAGGGGGCCTATGATGCGATCCTTCCAAATGCCACACCATACCATCACCCGAGATGCACCTTGTTCCTTTGAAGAGGTATACCAGTGAGGGTTGTTTTGAGACCAGTAGCGGGTGTTCTGTCGATTTACCTCACCATTTCCATAAAAAACAGCCTCGTCACTAAACAGAATGGTGGACGGGAAATTGGCATCCCGAGCATAAATTATGGTTTGTAGAAATAGAAAAATATTAATTTCTCCTATGATGCCGGACTTACGGGACACCCTGTATTATTACTGTTTAGGGTAATCAACTTTTTATTTTTTCACGTTTCTTTTCCAATGCATAAACTCTTTCCCTTCTTCAATAGCTATTAAATGATTTACGAGTGGATTTGTACTTTAAAATGCTTTAATAAACTTACTGATAAGTTGATATCTTCGCGCAATATCACCAGCTACAATTCATTATATATATATATATATATATATATATATATATATATTTAGGATAAAAACGAAGACGTAGAGCAAGAAAGTCATTATATTTGGCTGCAGCCGACGTTTCGGGCAACTCTACCCATTTTCAAGGCCTAATAAAATAAAAAGCTAAAATTAATGCATGACAAAAAAAAAATATACGAATGTCAAAAACAAACTAATTCATAGCACAGAATAAAACCACTTAAAGAATAAAAATTAAAAAGCGTAAAACAAGCATAAGCCAAAAACAAAAATTAAAAATTATATACATGACAAATAACACATGATAAAAGTAAAACTTTAAAACTAAAAACATTCAAACAAATTAGTTAAAAACTTCACTAATAAAAAGTTAAATGAAAAACGCAAAAGTGCACGAAACATACCATGCTCACTTGACATCCTCAAACAACTGAGGCGAAAAGGAGACAGGGTCAAGGGGAAAAACAGAAAAATTTAGTTGGTAGGCATTCTAATTAATATAAAGGGGGTAACAGCTAGAATCAATATTTAAGCTGGAGTTCAGAAATTTAATGCACAAAGATTCATAAATACGGAGAGAGGACGGACATTTTAATGATTTAAGAATTTTAAAGTTATTAACGGAAATATCAACTTTACACTTAACAGAATGATTTCTAATGGCAGACTGTTCCTTTTTAGTCTGCCATTAGAAATCATTCTGTTAAGTGTAAAGTTGATATTTCCGTTAATAACTTTAAAATTCTTAAATCATTAAAATGTCCGTCCTCTCTCCGTATTTATGAATCTTTGTGCATTAAATTTCTGAACTCCAGCTTAAATATTGATTCTAGCTGTTACCCCCTTTATATTAATTAGAATGCCTACCAACTAAATTTTTCTGTTTTTCCCCTTGACCCTGTCTCCTTTTCGCCTCAGTTGTTTGAGGATGTCAAGTGAGCATGGTATGTTTCGTGCACTTTTGCGTTTTTTCATTTAACTTTTTATTAGTGAAGTTTTTAACTAATTTGTTTGAATGTTTTTAGTTTTAAAGTTTTACTTTTATCATGTGTTATTTGTCATGTATATAATTTTTAATTTTTGTTTTTGGCTTATGCTTGTTTTACGCTTTTTAATTTTTATTCTTTAAGTGGTTTTATTCTGTGCTATGAATTAGTTTGTTTTTGACATTCGTATATTTTTTTTTTGTCATGCATTAATTTTAGCTTTTTATTTTATTAGGCCTTGAAAATGGGTAGAGTTGCCCGAAACGTCGGCTGCAGCCAAATATAATGACTTTCTTGCTCTACGTCTTCGTTTTTATCCTAAATGTAAAATTACGTCTCCTTAGGAGGGATCCTATTTCATATGTATATATATATATATATACTCTATGTGGCCAATAAATCAGGACACTTATTTGCGACCTAATTAACCGTTGACTCGTGATACGTAAACGTGTTAAAAGACAATAAACAAACCATGTTTTTAGCTTTAAAAAGATGTATTACTTTTCATAAGTGCGGTAACAGTTTTCGTGGAAATGGTGATTAAACGAAAGTCTCGTAAAAGATTCATTCCCAGAATTTACGAGTTAAAAATCTTGGCTAGTCGTCTTTGATGTCATTCCCATTCAGGATTGTTGTTGGTTGCCAGTTTGTAAAGTTCAGCTGCCCACCATCGGCAGCCACTACTCGGTCAGATGTTTCCTCCACTGGCCAATTGCTGTTGAAATGGTGTGCCGATTCAGCGAGTGCCAACGTGCTAAAAATCTCTCTGTCAAGCGCTGCGCTTCTCTGAATTATGTTCGGACGAATACCATGCGCTGAAGTTATCGCGAAACATAACCTGATTAAGGTCTGGACGATTAGGTGGCCACTGTTCCGGTTGTATAAAATCTGTCCAGTTCTCTCGGGGAAAAAAATTATAGTGGCTTACGATCGGTGAGCAGTGTTGCGTGAAATTAAACTATGACTTTACTTCTTCCATTTCAGGCAAGTTTCTACAAAACCTCTTCACGGAAAGTTTAAGAGTTAAATTTCACACTGCATTCAATTAACTTCATTTTTCAACACTTAATACTGCTGCTGAGCGCGCGGTATCTGGTGGTTACGGTGTCGGGCTCTGAGTTCGCTCCCAGCTGCTGCTGCTGCTGCTGCTGGCATCGGGTGGGGTCAGGCCGGCCACTCACCTCGTTCCTGCTCGGGCTCAGGCGACCCTCGGAGCAAACTCACCCTCACGTAGTGGAGAAATGAGTTTCATGAAAAACAAAATGATACTGTTGCACACACCACGACAGAATCACTAAAATAACTTCTCTCCTTTAACAAACAATCACCAACCACTCGTCTCATCTTTCGAAATGCTGCATAAATTGGGCAATTTTCAATATTTGAGGGTTATTCTTCTAATGTGAATTTCTTCTCATCTGAAAAGCATATCTTACCGATTCTCTGGTTTGAAATCTTCTCAATAGGGATTCACATTTGGCCACTCTGTTCATTGCACAGTCGGTCTCTGAACTTTCGCTTTTCAAAAACTCTTAAATTCAAATCTCTCTTCGCGTTTCGCTGAGCTGAACTTCGGAATATTCTAGTGAACCTTGAGGCTCCGCGAGCACTCATGAGTTTTTAATAACCCTTTTGTTTAATCACCATTTCCACAAAAAGTCCATTCTCAATTTCGAAAATGAGTACACTAATTTAAACCTAAAATCATGGTCTATTTATTACCGTTTACCCCGTTTATATATTTTTATTGAGTCGCGTGAGGCAAGTTTCCATATCTACACATATCATGGATAGGAAAATACCTGCTATGAGAAGAGAAGGAAAACTAAGAGCCTTTATATATATATATATATATATATATATATATATATATATAACTGCAAACACGCAGTATAATTAACGTAAAGAACGACGCTTGTATAGGAGATATTCCGCGCAAGATGAGAGAGAGAGAACGAAACAAATGAAAAAATGAGGTAACCACCCGGGAATCGAACCCGGGATCTTCCGATTGCCGGTCAGATATGATAACCACTACACCATGGGCCTCACTCATTCAAATGCCGTAATTCTTCTACATACGCGCAGAAACCAATGCCCCAAGGGGGCACCTCCCGCATGCCGTAACATTATATACATTTAACTGCAAACACGCAGTATAATTAACGTAAAGAACGACGCTTGTATAGGAGATATTCCGCGCGTATGTAGAAGAATTACGGCATTTGAATGAGTGAGGCCCATGGTGTAGTGGTTATCATATCTGACCGGCAATCGGAAGATCCCGGGTTCGATTCCCGGTGGTTACCTCATTTTTTCATTTGTTTCGTTCTCTCTCTCTCATCTTGCGCGGAATATCTCCTATACAAGCGTCGTTCTTTACGTTAATTATACTGCGTGTTTGCAGTTAAATGTATATAATGTTACGGCATGCGGGAGGTGCCCCCTTGGGGCATTGGTTTCTGCGCGTATGTAGAAGAATTACGGCATTTGAATGAGTGAGGCCCATGGTGTAGTGGTTATCATATCTGACCGGCAATCGGAAGATCCCGGGTTCGATTCCCGGGTGGTTACCTCATTTTTTCATTTGTTTCGTTCTCTCTCTCTCATCTTGCGCGGAATATCTCCTATACAAGCGTCGTTCTTTACGTTATATATATATATAATATATATATATATATATATACACACACCTTTGGTTAGCTTCCGCCCGAATTGTTCATTCTGACGAAGGTCAAGCTTTTCACTCCACCTTAGACCTACAGTTTAACGTGGAATCCGAACCACGCCCCATCAGCAGCCCAGCGTCTTAACCACTAGGCCACCTAGGGTACCCATTTATCTACCAACCACTTTCTTTATTGTGTGGAAGAATGAACAGCTGGGTTTTGCTGCGCGCCGGCTGCCGTCGGGTCTCGAACCCGGGGCCGATGGATTCGTAGTCAGCGACGCTAACCACTACACCACCGAGGTGTGTACACACACACACACACACCTCGTTTTGTGTTACATTCCTCCTACACGCAAAATAGCTACTACTTTGTTGTACTCGTAGATGTTTGTTTCTGGTTCAATTTAGATTGGGTTAGGTTAGGTTAGGTTAGGTTAAACCAACCAACCCTAACCTAAAATAAAATAAAATAAAATAAAATAAAACAAAATAAAAAGGTGGGTGTGTAAAATCCTGAGGTAGCATGAAGCAGTAGTAATTTGATTTAGAGTTTTTTAATTAAAATCGTAACGCGAGTGAAATTTAAAAATAATCCTTGTATTGGATAAAGAAGACATTTCTACATTTTTTAATGCTACCTTTACCTACTTTAATCATTCATTATAAATTTGAAAAAAAAAAAACGTAACATGTAGGAGCTAATGTAATTTCAGCGACCACCGACGAAAATGTAGGAGGAATTTGCACTCTCTCTTTTATATATATATATATATATATATATATATATATAGTTCTTAAATGTTTTTACAACGAATGGAAGGTGTCTCTTTTAAGTTAACGAGTGGGAGTCGGGGGAAAAAGATTCAGATTTCAAAGATCAGTTTTAACCTATAGATTATTGAACTTAAACTAAATTCATAATAATCTTCATTTACAGACACTAAAAAAAAGTGCGTCAGGGGGTGGAGGAGGAGGAGGAGGTGTCAAAGGGCCTTTACAAAAAAGTGTGCCTATAAAAAACAAACTGACTCAAAAAAGAAAGTCAATAATAATAATAATAATTAAAAAATTAAAATTACATCCTACTGACGTATTTTTAAATAATAATAATAATAAGGATGAAATAAAAAATAGTAAAAGCTAACGATACCGATGCTAAAAACTATTTTAACAAAAATGATACTGAGTCGGTGATTTTTATTAAGTACATACACGTATAAAAAATGTGTCTTTTAATATTTTTCATACATCTAAAGTTGATAAAAGGACTATGGCCAATGTTACAACGATCAATACAACACAAATCAGGATCATTATCTTCTTCTGAAAAGAAAAAGCAAAAAGCATCAAATAGTCTCGTAAAAATGGCTAATAAAAATCTAGTGACGCAAAAAATGGTGGAGGGAGGTATGAAAATATAGCTCTAACGGGTAGCAAACATTACAAAATAATAGTAATAACAAAAACAGGTTCCATTATTATTTTTCTATTTTTAAAAACGTAAATAAAACTAATCTATAATAATGTCTCGATTGAAAATTCCTGAATTTGTAGGAAATAATTGATTATATATGAATATTTTAAGTCACTAAACGAACCAACAATAATTATTATTATTATTATTATATAATAATAATAATAATAATAATAATAATAATACAAAGGTGGAATTGCGGTTTTGGTTTGTGGTATTTCTGTTTTTAGAATTTCACATTTTGAGAATGAAACTGCCATGACAAAACAGATTTAAACAAAAAATCATAAAAACAAGTTCAATTTACGAGCAAAAAATAAAAAATAATAATAAATAAAATCCCCATAACCACTTACCCCCCCCCCCAAAAAAACACTCTTTTTAAATTGGGTTGTATAAAAATAAATCAAAATCTAATCCCTCAAAGGCAAAACTGGTAGTTACTTAGTGTTCTGGTTTGGATACAATTAGCCCACTTCAAGTGGTGGCACTTGTAAACTTGTATTTATGTAAATATGGCCTGTGTGTGTGTGTGTGTGTGTGTGTGTGGGCTACTTACCCTTCTCGCTTTGCTTTGATACCGGATGGCTTTCTTTGTGTCTTGTTTGGCAGTGTCAACGTAATCCTGCGCTTCTTGAACGTGAGTCTCGATTCTATTCATCAATTCACCCTGCGTTTCCGTTAGGCCGAGAGAGAGAGAGAGAGAGAGAGAGAGAGAGAGAGAGAGAGAGAGAGAGAGAGAGAGAGAGAATGCGGAAATTTGAGAGAGGAGAGAGAGAGAGAGAGAGAGAAGAAGGAGAGAGAGAGAGAGAGAGAGAGAAGAGAGAGAGAGAGAGAGAGAGAGAGAGAGAGAGAGAGAGAGAGAGGAATGCGGAAATTGAGAGAGAGAGAGAGAGAGAGAGAGAGAGAGAGAGAGAGAGAGAGAGAGAGAGAGAGAGAGAGAGGAATGCGGAAATTTGAGAGAGAGAGAGAGGAATGCGGAAATTTGAGAGAGAGAGAGAGAGAGAGAGAGAGAGAGGAATGCGGAAATTTGGGGGGGTTGAGAGAGAGAGAGAGAGAGAGAGGAATGCGGAAATTTGGGGGGGTTGAGAGAGAGAGAGAGAGAGAGAGAGAGAGAGAGAGAGAGATGACACGTATCGGGGACGTAAATATTGTAGAGGAACCGTTTAGAACGAAAACAATAAAGAGAAACACGACAGGAGAACACATAACAAGACACAATTACCAAGATTATTGTTAGTTGGTAGAGAGAGAGAGAGAGAGAGAGAGAGAGAGAGAGAGAGAGAGAGAGAGAGAGAGAGAGAGAGAGAGAAATTACAATGATAAATGTCATGTCGGTAACGAGAGAGGATAAGGAGAGGAGATACACCAAGAGGAGACGAGGAGAATAAAGGTGAAAATGAGAGAAATGAAGGTGGGAAAGAGAAGTTAGAGAAGGAAGAGGGTCGGGAGTGAAAATGAGTTGCAGCAATGAGATTAATAGGAACAAGCGAGAGAGATCATCCCATTCAAAATTAATTAGCGTTGATAAAGATGCACAGAATGAATGGGAAAAGATCGTTCCGACCCGTTCGATTCGTTGAGCGAGGCGTTTGCGCCCAACCGAATTCATCCCATGCAAGAGGAGCATAATGAAGTGCCACATAACATGCCAATTAGTTAACGGAAAAAAAAAGCAGGGGGGGAGGGGGAGAGAGATGCGAAGCCGGCGTTGAGGGCCACATTCGTTAAGAGGGGTTTAAGATGCGAAACAAACAATTAAACCATTACCATCATTGCGTGGGATACCAATGGCATTATGAAGTAGGAAGCGGGTGGATGGGTAGGTAGTGGGCAGATAGGCAATAAAAATTATTAATATAAAACATTCAGTGAAAATACGTACAGGAAAATATTTGTACAGGAAATACAGGGGGCGGGATTTGAAAATATTCAAAAGAGTAAAGGATCGAAAGAAAGAAAAAAAAAAAAAAAAAAAATACATTAGCATCTAGCAGCAAAAGTGAAGAGTAAATTGGAGGCAGTTACTGACCTTACGTGCTTTGCTCTGATACTTGAGGGCCTTTTTAGTATCCTCCATCGCTTTGCCCACAAACTCGACAGACTGATCTACGTGATATTCAATTCTATCGATCATCTCCCCCTAGTGTTGGTTGGTTGGTGGTGAGGGAAGGCAGGCAGAGAAAGAGACAGAAAGATGTACAGATAAACAGTTAGTGATGACATCCATTGTCGAATGCACAGCGACAGACGCTCGTCAATTGGACGCTGCTCTCAGAGCCCAAATGCTTCTAAACGACCAGGGAACACCGATTCTATTCATTGGTTAGTAACGTGTTCAAAGTGGAGACTAGAGGGCTTCGTAAGAGCTGCTAAATAACAACGATGTTGGTCTGCTACTGTGGTGAATTACTCCAAAAAAAAAAAAGACCCGTAATGAAGGATCAAGAAAAGTTGATAAACGCAATCGATTAATCCCGATTCAAGGTAAATTACTACTCATTATTATTAATAGTACGAATAAATGACAAAATAATCGAGAAAAGCAAAAAGATGATGATAAAAAAAAACTCGAAAATACGAAGAGATCATCAACATCCTCGATCCATTTCAAAATTTTATCCATCGATCCATTCTAGATTAAAAGCCAGTGCCGAATTCTACATTAGATGTGATGCGTAGATCAACTTACCCTTCTCGACCTACTTTGATACCGCACAGCCTTCTTTGTATCTTGCGTGGCCGTTTGGACATACTCAGCTGCATGCTCTATATTGTACTCTATTCGATCTATCAACTCCCCCTAGTGAGGCAGATGGGACACATCGTGTGAATTAGGGCCTAAACTCATTCGGATTCGGATGCAGGATTGGGACTATGAAGTATCACAGGGTAAAGTAGGCCAAAGAGAAAATTTAATAAGGAACATCGTCTTTTTTTTCACGAAAGTTTTCGGATCATTACTGGGAAGTTTATTTACATCTCCATGCTCTAAAATCCTAAACGACTAACTATGAGTATTGCGCATGGTTATCTATCGGCTATACAAAAAAACAATAATAATAATATTAGAGAAGTAGCATCTATATCTTTCATCCTATTTCGAATTTCAAAATTTCTAAAATAAAATAAAAAAAAGTTTGGTTTACTATATATATATTATATATATATATATATATATATATATATATATATACACACACACACACACACACACACACATACACACACAAAGAGGCATTCTTAATATGATACTATTGAAACTAAATGTGCAAATACACTAACAACAGTACTTTGGATGATGACGATAAGCTATTTATATAATGTCGTGATAACATCTAATAGCTAATAAGGGATTAGATAAACTTAATCATCTAAATAAAGCAATCATGCAAAATATATCTACACGCAAAATGATCACACATCTTAACTTCTAGAATGCGGCAATGTGAATCAAATGCAATAAATATATATTAATAATAATAATGAAGATGTTAAATAATATACGTACACAGTACAATAACAAAAATTAAAAATAGTTTTTAATATTATATTAATCGTGTTTAAAAAAAATATTTTTAAACAAGAAAGCAAGATCGACCATAATTCTAATGTCGAATAAGGCACTGACCATTTCATCTTCAGGAAAAAAAAAACGAACGTAACACTTACATTTTCTGAGTGAATACACGAACTAACGAGCTACGCACAACACCAACAAAACTACTTTTTCGACAAAAAAAAAAAAATAAAAAAAATAAAAAATAGTCTAACCACGGATAAACAGGCAAAGGGGGCCAAAGCTTTTTTTTTTTTTTAACATAAAATTTTTTATTTCTTGATCATAACATTTTGTTAACTGAATATAGGCCCATTTAAAAAATATATAGTGACTATTCAACACGCCCATTATATTAGAAGTTTGAAACTGTTTATAGGTACACTGACTAATAAATTAATGTTTTTACAGTAAACAAATGGGTGATAACTTCATGAATGCGGAAACAAATTATTATTGGATCTGAGAAAAATTTGAAACTCAATGAATGAAGATACGGAGCAAGCAAAATAATTAGCAATTTCTCCCATCAAATCGATGGAAAAATCATCAACAAAAACTAAAAACATTAAATTGCTTCGGAGGAGAAGTTATAAACTGACTAAAATTTACGACTTAAAATTGTTTTAAAGAACCAAACACTTCACACTATTTTAGACTAATCAAATCAAATAAACAAAATGCCTTCTTATGAATCGAGTGCTAGCAAATGTTTCGAGTTGTAATAAATTTGATATAAAGCCTTCAATAATCGGATGGATTATTATTATTATTATTATTTATCGTGTGCGGAAATTTGTACGTCAACATTTGTACGACTGGAAATTTATACGACTGACATTTGTACGAACGTAATTTAAGTATGCGCTCTACCGGACTACTTTTTTGACTTAAGTATGCGATCTACCCACGATAATAACCGTGACTTCATTTTTTATATAAACATAAGCGCAGGTGCAAAAAAATAAATAAATAAATAAAAGTAAACATTATTTAAATATTTTGAAAATAATTTCAATTTGAAGAATTTTAAATTTTATCATGTATCACAGCGCATTAAAGGATTAACAGGTAGGTAAATGGTTATTGAATAGGTGCAAGTGGTTAGGTTAGGTTAGGTCAGGTCTGGAGATTAATGAGAAAAAACTCGCAAGATTGTTCTCCGATTTTTTAAATGACATTCGTTCTGTATATCGCTAGTTACATTTTCTCTTAAATTGATAAGCTGAAATCTAGTTTCAATTATGCATTTAATTATTGTAATGTGTAATTTCATAATTTGTGATAATTTGTATTTTAACTTACCTAGTTTCAAATTCAATTTTATTAACTGAGCATGAATTTCTCGCGTATAACGTATAAATTACCGTCTTACAAATGCTTGGCGTATAAATTTCCAGTCGTATAAATGTTCTGGCGTACAAATGCTGGCGTATAAATTTCCATCGTACAAATTTCCGGGTTTCATTATTTATAAGTGTTAAAAAGTGAATTTAACTCTTTTCCTCGTACTAACGGTATGAACGTACATTTAGAAACGGAAATAAGAAGACAAGGTAAAAATTAAATACACGAAAGACGATACATTTAAAAAGGGAAGAAAAAAAGCCATCCACAGAATAAATCAAAATAAAAACTGTACGCACAAAACTGCAAAAAAAATTAACAATACACAATCAAAGTACATCGTACTCGGGCACAAAACGGTTCAAACACTTATGAAACTGAAAAGATGCGCCATCAGTAAGTGGCCAATTTAGACACAACACGAAACCAACTACAATGAGCCTCACTAAAACATGGAAAGACGCATAAAGTACACGAGTGAAATTCACAAAAAGGATTTTAATTCGTAAAGTTGAGGAAAATATACGGGAACCCAGTCCCTTTGAAGCGGGAGGGCACAACGAACCAAACGAACTTCCAATGATAAGAAAGGAATGGGTTCCCGCAGCTTTGAAGACACCATGCAGGGAGTTCCACCTTGATTGACACTAAGATCCACCCCACGATCATAATCCACTTACACTCATTAATCACAAACTCTCTCGCGCTACTATCATCGCTTTCGAGAGTTTAACACTCCCTTCATTCTCGTATCTCCCTTAGATTACAGCCATTGTGATGGTGGTGAGAACTCGCTGGATGGAGCTACATTTAATCGCTTTTTCACTAGGGGGATGATGCGTTTCGGCGCCCAAAATCGGCTCAGTCAATTTGGTTCAGTATGCGAACTTCTTTTTTATAACTACTTTTAATTCTATTGATCAGAAACAATCCCTAGTTTTATGTCACATACCACATTCAACTAATTTGATAGTGTTCATCGTACTCAGTAGGTTAAAACTATTCAGTAGTACAAATTAAGTAATTTCCACGTTATGGGCTCACTTAAAATTATGGTTATAGACCCATTAATAATAACCTTAATAATACACTAAGCTCTAGTAATAAAAAGATTTATATCAGTTTTACGAAGCTAAGTTAAACTGTAAGAAAACGTAAACCTTCATTTCAATATGGCTAAAACTGAGAAATAAATTAAGCATTCAGAAATATGTAAGGCTGTTAATGAATTTAAGTTTGGCAATCTATCCTCTGTTGTTATATTATCCAACCAAAACGGTTTGAAATGAAGAAACATTTTAGTGAAGAATATACATACATACACTTCAAATAATAATAATAATAATAATCAATTTAAATAAAATGTCCCCTACTTTAATTACTTATAAACTTTGAAAATTTTTGAAGATCATGTTAAAAGCTTTTAAGACTACTCAAACCACGTAGGCCTACCTGGCTTTCAACCAACATAGCCATATCCATAAACATATCGTGGAGTTCTCTAATCGAGTTTTCGAGCTTAACGATATCAGCATGGCGGGCCTCAATGTCGGCGAGAGTTTGCTTGGCTTGTTGAGTTTCCATTATAATCTAATACAAAAAGAAAGTACTGAGGTGAGAGGCAATCCAGTCCGAGGATGAGGTGATACATTTTAAATTAACACTACAGTGAATAATGAAAATAACAGAAACATCGTCAAATCACGTGTGAACTTTGTAGCTATGAAGTTCCTAAGTAATTAAATAATTCAAAAGAGCAAAAAAAGTTATCAAACTGCTCCATTTTATCATTTTCGGTTATTTTTCCATTAAATACTTGTCATTTTCATTCCTATTATTAACAAGTACGCTATCAAAGCCCAACAGAGGAAGAAGATGAAGAAAAAGTGGAGTTACGGAACTGAAGATGTTAATGGTGTCACTCACCCCCTGAGTAAAAACGGCAGGGTTTCCTTGATCCAACATGTCTTCTAGTTCCTCACTCGTCGTGTGTCGACCAGCTGAGAAGGTATAAGGGTTAGCACAACACTCAAAACAACAACCAGGAGGACGAGAAGGTCTCAGAGACCTTCGCGCAGTATGAGAAACACTAAAACGTGGTCACGACAAAGCGCTCAATGTTCGCGAGGAATATTACTTCCACTGGGTTTATTTTTAACGTAACTAATTTCAATTACTCAAAATCCAACAACCTATTTCCCACAAAGCTAACCGAGTGAACCCTAACGACTACCTACAGTCACTTTAGCGCGAAGTGAAACGAAATTCTTGACACTATGTATACGTAATAGCTTGTCAGACGATCTCATTACAAAACATTTATGAGCAGTGACTCCCGTTAGTATCTATTATTTCTCTTGTTGGCTCCAATTTAACCGCACTGTAGGCAGCGCAAGTGCGTATTTACCATACTCAGTATATACTTCAAACTCGAACAAGGGGCGGATTTAGAGGGGGGGCGAGGGGGGCGATCGCCTCCCCCAAACAGTGAGACCTCTAAACCTTAAAGGTAAAGAAAGTGAATGAAAGAAGATCGGAAACATAGAGAAGAGACAATACAAAATACCTCGTTGGAGGTTACTGTCATCTCAAGGAATTGACTTTTTTTATCAAAACCAGATACCTTCCTGCATTCTTTATAGGCAGAACGAATATGTGATAATCGTTGGCAATTCTGTCACACCAGTTGCCTGCCAATGTATTATAATCTCAGGTTCTGG
The DNA here is from genome assembly GCA_023014485.1 of Bathynomus jamesi. Lineage (NCBI taxonomy): Eukaryota > Metazoa > Arthropoda > Malacostraca > Isopoda > Cirolanidae > Bathynomus > Bathynomus jamesi. Next base: position 248,023 of record JAJOZX010005035.1, on the reverse strand, counting down.
AAGGTGACCGCTCCCCCCCCAAAAAAATTGTGCTCTGGATCCGCCCCTGACTCGAACATGAGAACCGCTGTCATAACGGCCATAACTAATCTGGAATTAAAACAAGGAGGATTTGTGTGTACGAATAATAAATCGTAAACCAACAGTTATTACAAAGGTTCAACTCGATAAAGTTTAAACTCGTGTTTCACACACACACGAGCCAATTTGGGAATTTCGAAAATTACCTTAAAGCTTTTAAGCCATTTCTGTGGTTTGGTTAGCGGACGTACACGGGCGCATTTTAAAAAATAATTATACGACGCAGTCACGAACACTAGCTTGAAATAAGATTCCAATTAGTTACATATACCATATAAATTAATATAAATAATAATAATAATAATAATAATAATAATAAAGAAAACTTGGCGGGATCGTGCTTTCCAAAGTCCCAAGACGAAGTATCTTTCATTCGTGAACTTTTTACGAGCTACTTTCGTATCCTGTTTTTTCTTGCCAACTCCCGCGACAGTCATTCCTATACTTGGGTCACATTCTCTCAAGCAATGACGATACTACGCATTCACCTTCCTTATTCTTTCTTAAAAAAAAAAAGCCTTTGAAGTTATTTTTTTGTTCGAAATGGTAACATCCGCATAAGCAAGTTGGTGAAAATTTGAATCGCCATTTAGAAAAGAATAATGGAGCGCCAACAATTAGATTTAATAAAGTTCACACGAATCATTGAAATTACACCCACGGGTTTCCTTCAAAATTTTCAAGTATGGATAGAAACTTTATTTTTAACAGATAACGAATTCAAACATCAGAATTAATTAATTATTGTTCTTGAACAAAGACTAGATTACGTATTGGTGATACAGAAATAAATACATTTACGATACTTTATTTTCATCTTTCCTGGAAATAAATAATTAAGGAAGACATTTTCTTCGTAATTTTAAATTGCTTCTCTGGAAAATTATTATTCAAAATTTATACTGGGAAAAATTCTTCCATCTCGCTACGCAACAGCAACACTAGTTAAAACGTAAGAGACAAACTATTTACGTGTGTGTGTGTGTGTGTGTGTGTGCACACATTTATATATATAACGTTTGCACATGAATATTAATACACCTACATAGAGTATATACATTTATATAATATACATCAAAATTTGTAGTGGCCACATGACTACAATTATAAAGTATGTGAATGCTTTTTTTAATTTAATACAGTACTAAATTAATGAACAGCTATTAACACAGGCCTGCGAATGAGAACGTCGTAATAGTTGTTTTCTTACTAATAACTAATTTTATATAATTCAACTACATTGATTTTGAATAAGGTGTCCATTTTTGTATCACGTAAGGATTTTGTGCAAACTGCAAGGGAAAAAACAGCAACATAAATAAATATTATTTATTTCAATTTACATTAGGGACCTATTTCGCTTTGTTATACTAATTACAAATGCGAACATCTTTAAAAAGAAAGAAGACTATTAACGTCAATTACGTATTCATCTTTATTTGTCCTGAGTTTTCTCGTGAGATCTATCTATGCCTTTTAGTCTCGAATGTACGCGCTGTTCCTTTTCTTTTATGTAATAATTATGGAGTATCTCGCTTCAACATCCAGCAGTAATCAGCCATCATGCTGATGTCCCACCTTCCCTGATATCTCTTCTCCACTTCTTTGATGTCTTGGTGAAACCAAGCATTTATAAGCAGTAGTTTTTAATAAAAATTTAATGAAAATTACTTACATATGTAATATGAAATATGACATTTTGTGAAAAATCTGTACGTGATGGCGAAAAATGAATATTATTTTCGGAATCAGCGGGAAAAAATTACTATATATGTGACCAAATATTTCGGACAACAAAACCATCGCAGGCCTGCGAATTATTTATTATTTTTTTATGCAGGAAGGAGAGGGCAAGGGCAGAATGCCCGCAAAAATCCCCCCCCCCCCACACTAGAAGAAAAAGAGAGCCAAAATCAAGGTCCAGAGTTTTCGAGATGTCTGGACACTCTGCGTTTAAAAGATTGAGGGTCACAGACAGGAGGAAAGTTCGATTAAGGAAGATTGTTCCAAAGTTCATTGGTTCAGTAGATAAAAGATTGAAAATACCGATTAATCGTTGCATTAGAGAGAGTTGGACAGAAAGGGAATGAGAATGTGTAGAAAGTCTGGTGCTGCGTGCGCACCTTAAAGGAGGAGGCATGCAGTTAGAGAGTTCAGAAGAGCAGTGTCCGTTATAAGAGCGATAGTAAAGAGAGAGTGAGGAAACACTATGGCGAAGAAAGAGGGATTGAAGACAGTCAGTAAGAGGCGGGGAAATGATGAAACGAAAAACCTTTGATTCCACCCGGTCAAACAGAGCAGTGTGGTTTGAGCCACCCGACACCCACATGAGAAGCATACTCCATACAAAGGCGGACAAGACCCTTGTACAGAGACTTTTGTAGTGGTGAAGAAACTGCGGAGGCGGTACAGTATACCTAACGCCTTAGAAGCTGTTTTGGAGAGAGTATATACGATCTTTCAAGGAAAGATCACGAGAAAAAGAAACGCCAACAATGTTAACAGAAGAGGAAGGACTGAGTTGTCTATTGTTGAAGGTAAGGGGATAGTCGTGTGGAGGATTGTGACCAGTAGACAGATGGAGGAACTGAGTTTCTGAGGCAGTGAAAGCCACAAGGTTTCCTCTGCCTCAATTTGAGATAGCAGAAAGATCAAAGGTCAGGTGCACCACAGGCTCCTACGCGAATCATGGAGTGACTGTAGAGAGGGACACTTTGGGAAGCGGGTGGAGAAGTGAAGAGTGGCATCATCAGTATAGGAGTGGATAGGACAGGAAGGGCGACTTAATAGAACATTGATTAATAAAAGGAAAAGAGTGGGTGACAGGACAGAACCATGAGCAACACCATGTTAATAGCTTTAGGAGAAGAATAGTGGTCATCTACAACCGCAGCTATAGATCGGCTACAAAGGAAATTAGAGATGAAGGCACAGATAGAAAGATAGAAACCGAAGGAGGGCAGTTTGGAAATTAAAGATTTGTGCCAGACTCTATCAAAAGCTTTTGATATGTCTAGCGCAATGGCAAAAGTTTCACCGAAATCCCGAAAGGGGGATGACCGAGAGTCGAAGCGATATGCAAGAAGATCGCCAGTAAAGTGTCCCTTGCGGAACCCCTACTGACGATCTGAAAGAAGATTGTGAGAAGAGAAGTGTTTAAGAATCTTCCTATTTAGGATAGATTCAAAAACTTTAGAAATGCAAGAAATCAAGGCAATTGGACGATAGTTTGAGGGTTGAGAGTGGTCACCCTTCTTTGGGACAGGCTGAATAAAAGCAAACTTCCAGCAGGAAGGAAAAGTACCAGATCAAAGACGAAGATGAAAGAATTTGCCTAGGCACGGTGTCAGCACAGAAGCACAGTTCTTGAGAACAACAGGAGGAACATCATCAGGGCCGTAGGCCTTCCTGGAGTTGAGCGCAGATAGGGCAGAAAGAACATCTTTGGAAGAGATTCCAATTTCAGCCATAATAAAGTCAGAGGGAGGAGGAGATGGAGGAACAGCACCAGAATCTTCCAGGGTTGAGTTGGAGGCGAAAGTCTAAGTGAAGGGTTCAGCTTTGTCAGGAGAAAAGACGGCAACTGAGCCGTCGGAATGGAAAAGAGGAGGGAAAGAAGAAGTGAAGTTGTTGGAGAGGTTCTTAGCTAGATGCCAGAAAGAAAGAGAAGAATTAGAATTGGATAGGTTTTCACATTTTTGTCTTATGAAGGAATATTTGGTGAGTCGAAGAACAGATTTTGCACGATACCGGGCAGAAATATAAACTGAGTGAGAGTTAGGAGTTGCATGGTGACGGTATCTTCTGAAAGGTAATTAACACGATTAGAAGCGTCTCTCGTGACTCGCTCTGTCTAGCCTGGGAGAACAGAAAAATCTAGCAAACTCATGTAAAAGTTAAAAATGTAGAGAAACGGTACCCTAACTTAATGGTAAGACTTACTTATTTCAAGTTGCCTCTGTATTCTGTCTTTACAGCGCTCCCTATAGTCTGTCTGCGTTCGGTTGTACTCTGTCATTATTTCGACGAATTTCCTACTTAGGGTGGAATGTTGCGTCTTCTTTATTCTAACGTCGGCGCTTGTCTTATTTTGGCTTTCTTCAGACTCGATACTCTGCTCGATAACTGATGAAGGAGAACAAGATTAACACGCGAGAAGTGGACATTTTATTCAGATTTTTAATAAAGTCTACTGTCTATAATTCCTAAAACACTCCTGGCTTAGACTACGTACGTAAGTTAAGCCCACAAACATATCGTGTCTTTTGACAACTAAGCTTATCAACCTGTTCAGTTGTACATGGTACGAATGGGTTATTGGCATTTGCGATGAATGTGCAAACAGCCACATACACACAGAAATATTCATTACAATTAATTATTCATATGTATACAACATAACGTTTGTGTAGAATCAAGTGAACCCCAATTTGTTTTAGGTCCGACATTATATACTATAAACAATGCCGCGAAGGCTGAAGATGAAGTGGTCAACCAAGTGGAACTGATAAACAATGACTGGTATTTCTGTCAGTGATGTAGGACTCGAGACCGGTCTCGAGACCTTTTTTCTGGTTTCGGTCTCGGTCTCGGCCATGGTGGTCTTGACTATATCACTGTGATGTTCTTTAAGTGTAACGAACACTTATTTTGTTTTAAGTCGACAGTAAACTGCTAAAAAATGTCACAAACTATGAATTTGTGAATAAATTATGAGTAAATTTTGCAGTTGTTACTTGATAACTTCTTTAGAATCTTTATTCTTGAGTGTGAAGTACAGAGCTTACGAATTAGGTATTACACAATACTGAATACATGCAAAAATTGCATATGGTCTCGGTCTCGGCCATGGTGGCCTCGACCACATCATTGATTTCTGTCTCCGGAGTTTGTTAGCTGGCATATAAAAACCCTACCATTAAGTACTGCCATATTAATATACTACTGCTCATTACTCCTAACTGATGTAGCCATGAACAAAATATTGAGCTGTCGTTATAATTATTGTAGTTATTGTTTCTGATGAGAGAGAATGAAATGAATTATTTCAATTTGTTTAACAAACAAATATGTACGCAAACATATATGTACGCAATGACCTACTTTGCGCTCGAATTCGAGAACTTGAATCCTTCGAATTCTACACCCTCTGGGTACGGCTTGCGTACAATTTCAAACTAAATCCATCTGCGCTGTTTACCTTTCTCCTAATTCTACTGACTATCTAAAATTCTTTGACTACCTAACTTCTGAAGTGGAATACATTTTATCACACTCTCCTTTTACCCAAATTTCCATTTTAGATTTCGATGTTCACCACCATTTTGGCTTTCCTCACATTTCACTGAAATCCCTGGTTACAACTTTTCCATCCCGAATGACCTGCAGAAGAATGTACAGCACCTTATTCGTATCCCCGATCGCCTTGGAGATAGGCCCAACATTCTGGATTTAGTTCATACCTTTCATCCTTCTTACTCTGTCAAACCTTTTTTTCTCTTGGGCTCCTGCGATGACAATCTTATATCGGTTTCTGTCCTATAGCTTCAGTTCGGCCTTTCGATCCTTCCAAGAAGAGGCGCCGTTTGGACTTTGGTGCAGCTGACTAGAAGGCCCTCAGGCAACACTTCTCTGCTTTCCCATGGAATGATTATGCTTCCGTGGCCGGGGGCCCATCGAATGCGCTGAGCGAATCGCGGAGGTGATTCTCCAGGGAATGGAACCGTACATTCCATATTCCATCCCTACTACTAATGCAAAAAAAAAAAAAAAAAAATCCTTGGTTTAACTTTGTTTCTTCTAATATTATTCGCAACAGAGAGGAAGCTTTCAGAAGGTACCGTCGCCATCCAACTCCTGACTCTCACTTAGCTTATACAGTATTTCTGCCCGGAATCATGCAAAATCTGTTCTTCGACTCACCAAAACTTCCTTCATAAGACAAATATGTGAAAACCTATCCAATTCTAATTCTTCTCGCTCTTTCTGGCATCTGGCTAAAAACCTCTCCAACAACTTTACTTCTTCTTCTTTCTCTCCTTTTTTTACCATTTCAACGGCTCAGTTACCATTTCTTTTCCTGATAAACCTGAACTCTTCACTCAAACTTTCGCCTTCAACTCAACTCTGTACGATTCCGCTGCTGTTCCTCCATCTCCCCCTCCCTCTGACTTTATTATGTCTGAAGTTAGAACCTCTTCAAAAGATGTTCTTTCTGCCCTATCTGGGCTCAATTATAGGAAAGCGTACGGTCCCGATGGTGTCCTTCCTGCTGTTCTCAAGAAATGTACTTTTGTGCTGACACCGTGCCTAGGCAAATTCTTTCGTCTTTGTCTTTCATTTGGTACTTTTCCTTCCTGCTGGAAGTTCACTTTCATTCAAAGAGGGATGACCGCTCTCAATCCTTCAGCTATCGTCCAACTGCTTTGATTTCTTGCCTTTCTAAAGTTTTTGAATCTATCCTTAATAGGAAGATTCTTAAACACCTCTCTTCTTACAATCTTCTTTCAGATCGTCAGTATGAGTTCTGCAAGGGACGCTCTACTGGCGATCTTCTTGCTTCTTGCATATCACTCCGACTCTTGGTCATCCTCCTTTCGGAATTTTGGTGAAAATTTTGCTATTGCGCTAGACATATCAAAAGCTTTTGATAGAGTCTGGCACAAATCTTTAATTTCCAAACTGCCCTCCTTCGGTTTCTATCTTTCTATCTGTGCCTTCATCTCTAATTTCCTTTGTGGCCGATCAATAACTGAGGTTGTAGATGGCCACTATTCTTCTCCTAAAGTTATTAATAGTGGTGTTCCTCAGGTTTCTGTCCTGTCACCCACTCTTTTTCTTTTATTTATCAATCATCTATTAAAGTAACCCTTCCTGTCCTATCCGCTCCTATACCGATAATTCCATTCTTCATTTCTCCACCCGCTTCCCAAAGCGTCCTTCTCAATAGTACTCCATGCTTTGGCGCACCTGACCTCTGATCTTTCTATCTCTGACTGGGGAAGAGAAAACGTTGTGGCTTTCAATGCCTCAAAAACTGCATCCTCCATCTGTCTACTGGTCACAATCTTTCACACGACTATCCCCTTATCTTCAACAATACACAACTCAATCCTTCCTCTTCTCTTAACGTTCTTGGCGATTCCATTTCTCGTCATCTTTCCTGGGAAGATTACATATACTCTCTCTCCAAAACAGCTTCTAAAAGGTTAGGTCAGCCAGACTCTGTACTGAACGGAAGCATTTCTTGAGCTCTCTGATATTGCTTCTACTTTTGCATATTGCTAATAACTTTACTTTTGGAAAGTTTTGAATTTTATATACTTGCGTTTATATTCACATTGTTATAGTTAAGTAATTGAATATTAGTGGTTTTTAGCGATTTAGAAGTTTTCATAGCGTGCCGGCTTAATTTAACTTATACTTGTGACGGTTAGAAACTAATTTAACTTGCGCGATGCCGTCGCAGAAAGCGTCGTGTGTTAGGTGTGGGGTAAACCGGTGGTAAACGGATTTTAAAGATTATCACGGCGGTCCTATGACGATTACCGAGAGATCAGTGTTTCTTTTGCGATTTAAGGGAAGAAATAGTTGACATAAAACGCAGTGTACGTGAGGTAACGGAAAGACTTGCAACGCTTGATGAGGGCAGGGGTAGGGCTACGGTTGACGAAAGCCGAACCAATACTAACGTTGAAGACGTTAGTAATTTGAAGGGTGAGGTGCGTAACCTAGTTTCTAGTTTAGGTAGCTTATCGGGAAGGTTGGATAGAGTTGAGGAAGGGGTTAAGGTTGGTCCGAGATTAGTAGATGGGGAGGGATTTAGAGAAGTTAAGGGTGGAGCTAGGCTGCGTACGTTAGGTGATAGGAATCCCACCCCCCATCGAGGTTTCGAGCCCTTTCGCCCATTTGGAAAGGGACATGAATGAGGGGGAAACTATTTTAATTGGGGATTCTTTAGTGCGCCATATGGACACAGAGTTCGTTGAACGGCATCCAACCAAGAGGAGGGGGGTCTGTCTCCCAGGGGCCAGGGTTGACAGAGTTAGAGACGAAGTGGATAGGATTGACGTTGCCTCCCGTCACTCGATGTTGGTGACGATGGTAGGGGGCAACGACTCGTATAGGCCCGATACGAGAGTGCCTGACCTTTTAGAGATATATAGGGGGTCAATTAGGTCCCTAAAGGCGAGGTCAGATAGGTCTTTAGTTCTAGGTATTACCCCTAGGCACGGTTTGGGTCTTAGGATTACGTTTAAAACGATATTTTTTAATACTAAATTAGAAGAGATTTGTGCTGAGGAAAATGTACCCTTCGTAAAGCTGTGGTCAGAATTCAGTGATCCTAGCCTTTTTATAAAAGATGGGGGTGCATTTTAATGAAATATGTAATGCTAGGCTAGGTAGGTTAATTGACGAAAACGTACGAAAGCTGTATAGGTCGAAGCCTTCTTTAAACGTTGTGGGTCCGGGGAACGCGGGCCCGACGTGAAAAATATTTTAAAACGCCGGCCTGTGGTAAAAAATAACTTAAACGTCATTTATTGTAACGCGCGTAGTATTAGAAATAAATTAAACGAATTTAAGGCGATAATTTATTCCGGTAACTACGATATAGTTGCTATCACTGAAACGTGGTTAAATACCGTGACTCGGGACTTGTTGGGGGAATTTGATATACCGGGTTTTAAACTCTTTACTAATGATAGGTTACATAGTGGCGGCGTTTTGCTGTACATTCGTAATTCCCTTAGGGCTATCGAGGGTAAGATAGATTTTCCGGCAGCAATTAATGCGATATGCGTTGAAGTTAGGGCGCGTAGTATTAGTTTTAATTTTGTTTTTGTTTATAACCCTCCCGTTCAACCCCTCGATACCGATACTAGATTTTACTCACTTCTTGGTAACTTTATTGACAATCGGAATAGTATAATTGTCGGAGACTTTGACTGCCCTAATGTTAATTACGAGACTTTTACTGGTAATGAGGAGGGTTTGAGATTGATTGAGTTCATGGAAGATAATTTTTTAAGAGAGATGGTTACCGAACTAACGCGCGGTGACAATATTTTAGATTTGGTGATGACGAACGGCGAAAATATAGTTGAAGGTTTAGAAGTAGGCGAGAGTTTAGGATGTAGTGATTATCAAGTTCTTAGGTTTAAGTTATTGATAGAAAACACTAAGGATAGTAACGTAATAGAAGTCCCTGATTTTCGTAGGGCCAATTTTGATAGTTTTGCGGATAGGATGAGAGTAGTGGACTGGGATAACTTATTTATGCATTGGGAGCGTTTAAAGAAAGTTTTATGAATATTGAAAGGGAGTTTATTCCTCGTAGGCCCAAGCGCGCTAGAAATCATGGTAGGCCGAAGTGGTGGACTCGGGAAATAGGCGAGTTCATAAACGAGCGTAACAGAGCGTATAGACTTAATAACCGCAATGGCACGGCAGCTAACTTTAATAGATATATCGAGCTTAGACGTCAGGTTAAAAGATCAGTTAGGAATGCTAAGCGTAATTTAGAGATACTTATAGCTACGGATAGTAAACATAATCCAAAAAAGTTTTTTGAATACGTCAATAATCGTAAGCCGATAAAAGATAACATAGGCCCTCTAGTGGATGTTAACGGCGTTTTGGCTTCTGACGCTTAGGCGATGGCGGGTATTTTCAATAACTTTTTTGAGACAGTTTTTACCGTAGAAGACGTAAATAATGTCCCCGACGTGGGCGATATCGTTCCATTTAGTAGCGAGACTATTTTGGATGAAATAACTGTTTACGAGGGTGAGATTGCGCATTATATCAATAGGCTAAAAGTTAGCAAGGCTCCAGGCCCTGACGCTTTTTATCCCAGACATTTGAAAGATTTGAAAGACGTTATCGTAGGCCCCCTTAACGAAGATTTTTAATCAGTCACTCGAAACGGGGATTATTCCTGAAGACTTCAAATTAGCTAACGTCACGCCTATTTTTTAAAAAGGCGACCGCACAGTAGCTAGCAATTATAGGCCCAATAGCTTAACGTCAATTGTCGGTAAAATTTGGAATCCGTAGTTAGGGACCGTATCATCGATCACTTAGAAAGTAGAGATTTCATTAATAGTAGTCAGCATGGGTTTCGACGCCACAGATCTTAACTAATTTGTTAGAATTTTATAACGAAATAGTGCGCGAATACGATAGGTAGAGCGGCTGACGTTATTTATTTAGATTTTAAAAAGGCGTTCGATACAGTTCCGCATAGAAGATTAATTGCGAAGGTTAAAGCGCACGGTATACGCGGTCAGGTAGCTAACTGGTTAGGAGACAGAGGGTCGTTGTTAATGGTAGTGAATCGGGGTGGTTGGATGTAGGTAGCGGTTCAGTGTTAGGCCCATTGCTATTCGCAATTCACATTAACGACATAGATGTAGGATTGACTAGTAATGTGTCAAAATTCGCGGACGATACTAAAATAGGCGGTAAGGTTGTTAACGAGGACGATAGAAATAGGCTCCAAGACGATGTAAATAGGATTATGGAGTGGACGGATAAGTGGCAGATGCAATTTAACGTAGACAAATATAAAGTTTTGCATATAGGTTCTCGCAACAATAATTACACGTACACGATGGATGATAGAGAGTTAGCGAGCGTTGACGAGGAAGTAGATTTAGGCGTACGCGTATCTAAGGATTTAAAAGTTAGGAACCAGTGCCTGGAGTCTTGCGCAAAAGCTAATAGGATGTTAGGCTTCATAGGGCGTAATTTCGAATTTAAATCGAAGGATATTATATTGCCCCTTTACAAGTCCCTAGTCAGGCCTCATTTAGAATATGCCGTTCAGTTTTGGTGCCCGTATTTGCGTGAGGATATTGATAGGTTAGAAAGGGTTTTGCGTCGTGCCACGAAACTAATTCCGTCATTGGGCACCAAGCCTTATGAAGATACGATTAAAGAGTTAGACTTGCATTCACTTGAAACTTGGAGATTAAGGGGGGAGCTTATTGAAGTTTTGAAAATCGTCAATAACATCGATAACGTAAATTTGGACAAACTGTTCACTTTCAATAATAGCAATACTCGTAATAACGGATTTAAGTTGCGTGGCAGACGATTCATTACTAACATCGCTAAAAACCTTTTTACGTTTAAAGTAATTGATAAATGGAATAATCTTCCCGCCACCGTCGTGAACTCTACCAGCGTTAATATGTTTAAGAACCGTTTAGATAGGCACTTTAAAAATATTAACGTTTAAAATAATAAAACAATTAGCAACAGGAGCTCTGGGGGTGGTGATCGGGGATGAGTCTGTTGACGACTAATGCCAGCTTGTGACATGCCGGCGTGTGACGCAGCAATAAAATTATTAAAAAAAAAAAAATAGACTAACACGAACGTAGATGTAGCTCGTAGCGTAAACTAACCCACCTTTTGTTATACTCTACCTACTTTTTTTTTATCCTCTCTCTACTTGCATGTCTGTAGTTTGCATGGTATGACAGTGAATTAAGACTGTGTTTGCATGGTTTGTAAGGGTTCTCATTTTACTTCTTTTCATCTTTCACCCCTTTCCTATTCTCTTCGACTATTTTTCCGACTTGTCGGCAGTGGCCGGCGGATGATGATGGGGAGTCTTTCTTTCTATTTTTCTGAATGAATGTTAACCCACGAATGATAGGTTTTGCTACTTACTCTCCTCTTTTAACCCCCTCCTCTTTCCTTTCTCTCGGGCTAACCCTAGAGTGGATCTTAGGATCCTTGTTAGCCATAGCTTCTGTAGATCTGTAGGTGTGCTGTACCGCCTTCGCAGTTTCTTCACTCCCACTCAGTTGCTGTCTCTGTACAGGGGTTTCGTCCGTCTCTGTATGGAGTACGCTTCTCATGTGTGGGGTGGCTCAACCTACACAGCTCTATTTGACCGGGTGGAATCAAAGGTTTTTCGTCTCATCAATTCCCCGCCTCTTACTGACCGTCTTAAATCCCTCTCTCTTCGCCACAATGTCTCCTCATTCTCTCTTTACATCGTTATTATAACGGACACTCCTCTTCTGAACTCTCTAACTGCATGCCTCCTTCTTTAAGGAGATCATGCAGTACCAGACTTTCTACACATTCTCATTCCTTTTTTTTCCCCAACTCTCTAACCCAAGGATTAATCGGTTTTTTTTTATTCTTTCATCTACTTAACCGGTCAAATCTGGAACAATCTTCCTCAATCCACCTTTCCCCTGTCTATGACCTCCAATCTTTTAAACGTTATGTTCAGGCATCTGGAAAATCTTCAACCTTGATTTCCTCTCTTCTTCTTCTATGGGGATGGCGTCTTTGCAGGCATTGGCCCTTGGCACCTCCTTCCTTTATAAAAAAAATTATAACTATATATATATATATATATATATATATAATATATGAAAAGCTTTTATTTTATAATTAATCTGAGAGCCCAGTAAAGCCTAAAGTTTAAGGCCCTAACTACTCTGACAAAAATATACGAGTATAAATATATTCCGTAAAAAATTACTGTAATATTGAAAATTGTAGTATTGTCATATTTACTTTTACCAATGAAGATTTTATTTATATATATCAGGGATCCCTCCCACACATACATTGAGGACTTTTGAGAAATTCCTCACTAATCATTTCGTAACTCCTAATTAATGAACTGAGGAAGTGAGAGAGAAGTAGAGAAAAACAGTTTTGTCACTGAAAAAATATTTGATAGTTTTAATTTATAACTTGTTAGCCGGATAATGTGATAGTTTCGTATTACAATTTATTATTAATGTCAAGATTTAAAATGTAACCCCCATCGTTATTTAACGATTTTGTTTACTTCAATTAACTCGTATTTCCTGACTACTCCATTTACTGCCACGCTTAAATTACGTACCAGCAATGGCACTATAACGAGTGTACGCTCTACCTCCTCACTAAACTTTCATAGTCACGGGTAGGAACCCCGATATTATAGATATCATGTGATGGTGGTGGTAAGAGGGTAAGGAGAGTGATGGCCCAATATATAACAAATGAGTACTATCGAGCGTCTTTATAGAACCTATACGCATCAATTTTTAAAAACAAAGAAATGGAGAATTTAGTGCGGCGTTCGAGTCTATTCCATCCACTAACCTAATTACGAACTCCTTAAAAAAAAGAATAAAAAGATTTAAAATCTCTGGGATTAATTAAATGACTATTGAGTTTGAACTCGTCATTCATTTCGCAACCTTTCAACTAATTAATTTTAGTTTAAATACAAGTTTAAAAAAAATTCCACACAATAATAATGATTCCTCGGTAATTAATTAAATTAAATACGAGCCCTTTATCACAACTAAATCAACAAATTATTATTATTATTATTATTATTATTATTATTATCAAACTTTCCTTGTTACCTTCTAAATGCGTTTCACATACAAAATAAAATTTTAAAAGGAATAAGTGTGTTTACACACAGAAACACAGACTGTGCATGGAACAAGGTACTCTTCTGGGAAAATTAAATCCACTATAGTCCGAATAAGTAATGGTAAATGACAAACACTATAGTTTTTCTTTTTCATGACGTTAGCCCGACGTGGGCAACGAGTCACTCGCAAAGAGGCACCAAAAATATAGCTTCCCTCACCAGCTATTTGCAAAGCAGATAGGATCCAGCTTTGGGACAGGATCTTGCAGGTAGCTAGTGAGGGAAGCTATATTTTTGGGTCCTCTTTGCGAGTGACCCGTTCCCCACGTCGGACTAACATCATGAAAAAGAAAAAACTATAGTGTTTGTCATTTACCATTACTTATTCGCAGAGGTGGGGAGTCGGAGTCGGGAGTCGGGAGTCGGGGCTTTTTTGAAGAGTCGGGAGTCGGTAAAAACGACCGACTCCCGACTCTTTGATTCAATTTCTATATGCCAACAATTTACCAGAATACTACTCTGCCCTAAATAAATATCTTCCTGAACTAATTCTAGATTCACATTTCCACATTTGATTTATTGTTCTGGTAAATCTTAACAAATGAATTTCATATTTCTATTTTAGGATACTAGGTACCATATAAAAATTAGCAATATATTAATTATTAATTTAATTAGCCCCTATTAGTAATGAGTCGTGGGCCTAGTAGAAAATCAGCAGTCTTTCAATATTTTAAGCTAAATGAGGATGAAAGTATTTTTATTTGTCAAGTAGAAAAGGATGGTAAAGAGTGTAATGCAAAAATTAGTGCTTACACTGGGAAACATGCTAATGCTCCAACTAGAGCCTCAAACTTGAAACGCCATCTACGAAACAAACATCCCAATATTTATAAGGTTGTAGATCAGCATGATAAGGAAAGAGTCGGGAGTCGGAGTCGGTTTTTAAAAATACCGACTCAGGAGTCGGGAGTCGGTTGTTTTTGGCCGACTCCCCATCCCTGCTTATTCGGACTATAGTGGATTTAATTTTTCCAGAAGAGTTCCTTGTTCCATGCACGGTCTGTGTGTATCATGAAAGAACCTCAAGGGACCATTCTGAGTTCAATCCCATATATAATATATATATATATATATATATATATATATATATATAATATAGTATATCCTTTGGTTAGTTTCCGCCCGAATTGTTCATTCTGACGAAGGTCAAACTTTTCACTCCACCTTTGACCAACAGTTTAACGTGGAATCCGAACCACGCCCCATCAGCAGCCCAGCGTCTTAACTACGAGGCCATCTAGGGTACCCATTTATCTACCAACCACTTTTTTTATTGTGTGGAAGGATGAACAGCTGGGTTTTGCTGCGCGCCGGCTACCGTCGGGTCTCGAACCCGGGGCCGATGGATTTGTAGTCAGCGACGCTAACCACTACACCACCGAGGGGCATCTTTTCATATATATATATATATATATATATATATATATATATATACACACACACAGTAAGTCAAAGTGTATAACCAGCCATTTCGCGTAAAGGCTTAAACTTTTAGTCATTTCGCGAAATGGCTGTTTCACTTGGTCATTTCGCGAAATGACTAAAATCTTCAGCCATTACGCGAAACGGCTGAAATTCCACCTTGGTCATTTCGTGAAATGGCTAAAATGACTTTTGTCATGAATTCATAGAAATAATAAACATCACAATAAAATTGGAAACCTTTATTTAACTAACTAAATCTGCTAAAACATACATACATCCACAGGTCTATTCAAATAAGTGAGAAACACACTTCAAATACACATTTGAATTTGAATTTTCAATATAGAGGTTTTCAAATACTAACCGGGCCTTCAATGTTATTCAGATGTCCGCCATTGAAGGCCCGGTTAGGTCAACTGTATGCCCTTGGGGCCTTGATAATTGGTTAGGTTAAGTCGTGTTATTTTCGTTAAAACTAACGAAAATAACACAACTTAACCTAACCAATTGTCAAGGGCATACAGTTGACCTAACCGGGCATACAGTTGACCTAACCAGGCAAATAATCTTGTACGAAATGACCAAGGCGGAATTTCAGCCATTTCGCGTAGTGGCTGAAGATTTTAGTCACTTCGCGAAATGACCAAGTGAAACAGCCATTTCGCGAAATGACAAAGTTTCAGCCATTGCGCGAAATGGCTGGTTATACACTTTGACTGTAATATATTATATATATATATATATTAGTGGTGGACCGGATGTCAGTTTTACAACATCTGCGGATGCGGATTTTTAATTTCAATATCCGCGGATGCGGATATTTAGTTAATCTATCAATATAATATAGAATTATGAATATATGCCATAATTTTTAAAATTTCGTGATATTACTATTATGGCAGGCAATGCATAAGAATTAAAATTAATATCAATGTTTTCATTATGATAAAAATAATAACTTTCTCGAGTTTCAGCCACAGAAAATTCAATGAAACAAATTTCATTCAATTTTCTGTATTACCTGGATGCGGGAAGTGGACCCAACTCTTTTGCATTTTTTGTATTTATTTACAATAATCTTGTTCGAAACACGATAGACTGCTTGATTTTATACGAACAATTTCATTCTGAAAAGTTACTGTGTTGCTGTGAAAAAAAAATCAGTGGAGTACGCACAGCGGCACAGGCAGTGTTTGTTGATTTAATGGTATTTATATTTTGAGGTTTATATATTTGTTTGTTCATTAATAATTAATACTTTACATGAAATGTGCAAGACTGGGCCTTATAAGATACTTTATAAGCTAATTTAATTGTAAATTGCATAATTTATTAGAAGTAATATCCGCATAACATCCGCAGTCAGTGCGGATGCGGATGTTAAAAATGATGCAGATATCCGGTCCACCACTAATATATATAATGCAAACCCACAAGGATAAAGAAAAATGATTCCAAGGCCTTTCGTGTATTCAGAAGTACATCTCGTCAGGGAATGAAGGGTGTACTTCTGAATACACTAAAGGCCTTGGAATCATATATATATATATATATATATATATATATAACCCAAACCTGCAGGGGAAAACAATTAAAACAGTGTTTAAAAAGGTTAATTAATTGCGGTCGGTCACAACCAAGCGCTTTTCAAAGCCATAAACTAGTTAAAATGCCTCACAAGGTTAAAAACTTCCGTCCTGCAGATTTAAACTTCAGCATCTCCGCAGGACGGAGGTTTTTAGCCTTGTGAGGCATTTCAATTAGTTTATGGCTTTGAAAAGGGCTTGGTTGTGACCGGCCGAAATTAATTAGCCTTTTCAAACACTGTTTTAGTTTTTTCCCTGCAGGTTTGGGTGATCTTATATTGTTGCGGTAAATGCAATCAAAGTTTATATATATATATATATATATATATATATATATATATATATATATATATATATATATAATATATATGCTAGACAGGGCACATCCTCAACCCTGAATGAAAATAGGACCAAGACCCTTTAAGCAGCTGCCCAAGGAACTAAGGAAAACGAGTGGTGTTGCGGTGGACATCTTCTAAAGATTAGACGCCTGGCTGAGAACAATCCCAGATGAGCCGGGCGTACCTGGCTATGTGAGGTGGAGAGTAGTGATGGGACGATACCAAAATTTTTAACGATTCCGATTCCGATACCACTAAAAAGTCTCGATTCCGATACGATTCTCGATTCCGATTCCGATTCTCAATATTTTTAAATATAATTCTATACTTGTTTTTCTGGAAATTGTCATACAGGGTGTCCCAGAATTAACTATCTATTTCAATGAAATTGGACAAATTTTTTAAAAACACTTTTATTTATGTTTATCATGTTTAATATGTGTTAAAAATGTATAAATTTCTAAATTTTTTTCATAATTTTATTTTCATAATTTTTTCGTTATCTGGTCCAATGAAAGACCGTCTGAAGTCATAGAATGGCAAAGAGACTCTCCAAAAGTTAACGTGTGGTTTGGAATGACCAAATCCAAAATTTATGGCCCATTCTTCTTTGCGGAAGCAACTGTAACAGGTACCGTCTACCTTGATATGCTTCAGCAGTTTCTCGAACCACAGCTTCTTGATGATGGCATTCTTGATAATGTTGTGTTTCAACAAGATGAAGCACCATAAATTTTGGATTTGGTCATTCCAAGCCACACGTTAACTTTTGGAGAGTCTCTTTGCCATTCTATGACTTCAGACGGTCTTTCATTGGACCAGATAATGAAAAAATTATGAAAATAAAATTATGAAAAAAAATTTAGAAATTTATACATTTTTAACACATATTAAACATGATAAACATAAATAAAAGTGTGTTTTAAAAAATTTGTCCGATTTCATTGAAATAGATAGTTAATTCTGGGACACCCTGTATTTTACTCTGGTAAGATTAACTATTTACATTATGAGTATGGTAATATAAATTATAAAAGATTGGTTTAAAAATAAAAATCAACTGTAAGTTGTAACAATTCATTTTAATCTTCTTGATTACACATCATGGATATACATGTTTTAATGTATAGCTACAATACAATAAAAATAAAATTTGTTATCCTCTTTCATTTAAATTTTAAAGTTTACATTGCAAAACTGGTTCAATTAAAAGTTAAAGAATCGTTTTAAGAATCGGAAATCATGGTACAATTCTCTCGATTCCGATTCCGATTCCTGAAAAATGCTCAATTCTTCCGATTCTCGATTCCGATTCCGATTAATCGTCCCATCACTAGTGGAGAGTACAAGAAACCAACTTCTACTTCACTAAGCCAACTTGAGAGGAGAGGCGACAAGCTTGACCTTCGTGAAGTAAGGAGTCATCGCGCGGAACATTTGAAAGGTATACATACATTGTTGGTGTAATATATATATATATATATATATATATATATATATATATATAATCATGCGGGTTGCTTCTACAGAGCTTCAATTTAATATTTAGGAGAAATCCAATGACAAGGAGAAATGTAAATGCCATGAAAAGTCTTCTTTAAGTATCATTTTTTATTATCTTTAAGGACTTTAGTCGTGACAGAAATCTATTAACCTGGTCTTCTAACCTTACAATGACTTTATTTAGATTATCACGGTAGAGTTTGAAGTAAACAAATTTCGGGAAAATCCTGCAGGTCCGACACATTTCAAGAAAATAACAGTCCAGTTTTGACTTGAGAAACTTTCGTGTCGGACCTGCAGGATTTTCCCGAAATTTGTTTACTTCAAACTCTACCGTGATAATCTAAATAAAGTCATTGTAAGGTTAGAAGACCAGGTTAATAGATTTCTGTCACGACTAAAGTCCTTAAAGATAATAAAAAATGATACTTAAAGAAGACTTTTCATGGCATTTACATTTCTCCTTGTCATTGGATTTCTCCTAAATATTAAATTGAAGCTCTGTAGAAGCAACCCGCATGATTATATATATTCAAGGTATGGACAAGATGGCCTCAGGGCTTATCGCCATGTTTGGAAGACTTCACGAAAGTTTCTCAAGTCAAAACTGGACTGTTATTTTCTTGAAATGTGTCGGACCTGCAGGATTTTCCCGAAATTTGTTTACTTCAAACTCTACCGTGATAATCTAAATAAAGTCATTGTAAGGTTAGAAGACCAGGTTAATAGATTTCTGTCACGACTAAAGTCCTTAAAGATAATAAAAAATGATACTTAAAGAAGACTTTTCATGGCATTTACATTTCTCCTTGTCATTGGATTTCTCCTAAATATTAAATTGAAGCTCTGTAGAAGCAACCCGCATGATTATATATATTCAAGGTATGGACAAGATGGCCTCAGGGCTTATCGCCATGTTTGGAAGACTTCACGAAAGTTTCTCAAGTCAAAACTGGACTGTTATTTTCTTGAAATGTGTCGGACCTGCAGGATTTTCCCGAAATTTGTTTACTTCAAACTCTACCGTGATAATCTAAATAAAGTCATTGTAAGGTTAGAAGACCAGGTTAATAGATTTCTGTCACGACTAAAGTCCTTAAAGATAATAAAAAATGATACTTAAAGAAGACTTTTCATGGCATTTACATTTCTCCTTGTCATTGGATTTCTCCTAAATATTATATATATATATATATGACAAAACTACAGAAATGTGAAAATTTGATTTTCATTTGATTAAAAAAACCCAGTAAATGAATATGAGGAAAACAAATTAATATTTACCTTTTAATTTCGCTCTAACTTTATTTGCAGTTTTCTTAATATCTGTCATCATGTCATCGAGTTCTTGCTTTACCTCTGCAAAAGAAAACAAATAGTTAGACCTGCATCGACACACACACACAAACACAAACACGAATTCTTTTTTTACGCGTCTGCTTAACGGATTTACACCTAATTTCATTCATAAATGAAAAGATAACGGGACCACTCTTATTATACCTACGAATTTTTTTATTTCGGGTAGCACGTGTGATTCCCCCTATTTTTTCCATTATTTCCCGAGTAAATAAATATTACGCTGTTCAGTCTTATTATATATACAGTATATATCTATATATATATATATATATATATGTGTGTGTGTGTGTGTGTGTGTATATATATATATATACACACACACACACCTTTGGTTAGCTTCCGCCCGAATTGTTCATTCTGATGAAGGTCAAGCTTTTCACTCCCCCTTAGACCTACATTTTAACGTGGAATCCGAACCACGCCCCATCAGCAGCCCAGCGTCTTAACCACTAGGCCACCTAGGGTACCCATTTATCTACCAACCACTTTCTTTTTATTGTGTGTAAGGATGAACAGCTGGGTTTTGCTGCGCGCCAGCTGCCGTCGGGTCTCGAACCCGGGGCCGATGGATTCGTAGTCAGCGACGCTAACCACTACACCACCGAGGCGCCTATACATATATACACACCTTACCTTATGAACCTTATGTTGTTTCGTGCGTTGGTCTCTCTTCACACGGAGGTCAAGCTGGTGGCCCCGCCTCTAGGTCTGGCCTGGTGGAGGAGCGAGTTGCTTTCTTGCGCTCTCCACCGTACATAGCAAGGCACGCCCGGCTCATCTGGTACTGTCCTGAGCCAGTCATCCAGTCTTTTCATGAAGACTAAAACTTTGACCTCCGTTACGTTTCTGAGGTCCTTAGGAAGCTGGTGAAAAGTCTTGGTCCCCTGACAACCAAGCTATTTTCCTTCAGGGTTGAGGAGGTCCCTTGTCGGGCCTTTAATTTGGGAACACTACACATTCTGCCTTTCCTATTTTCCAGTGTTGTTTGAATGGTAATTGGGTTTAGTTTTAGGTTTGGTACCAGTTTTTCGATCATTTCCCATA
Organism: Bathynomus jamesi; assembly: GCA_023014485.1. Classification (NCBI taxonomy): domain Eukaryota; kingdom Metazoa; phylum Arthropoda; class Malacostraca; order Isopoda; family Cirolanidae; genus Bathynomus; species Bathynomus jamesi. Next base: position 227,210 of record JAJOZX010005035.1, on the reverse strand, counting down.
TGTAGATTATGATGTACCTCTCTCTTCTTCTTTCCAGTGAGTACAGATTTAGTTTACGTAGTCTTTCCCGGTAGTTGAGTTCTTTGCAGCCATCAATCTTGGCTGTGAAATGCCTTTGCGTTTCTTCTAGTTTATTAGTTTCTTCCTTTTTATATGGGGACGTCAAAACTGAGCAGTATTCAAGTTTTGGTATAATCAGTGTTTTTAGCAGGGGAATCATTACTGTCCTGTCCCTTCTCTTGAACGTTCTTAGTACCTGTCCGGCGACTCTTTTTGCTTTATTTATCGCTATCTGATTTTGTGTTTCGAATTTCGCATCATCTGTCATTATTAGCCCGAGATCAATCGCTTTCGTGCTTCTCTGAATTTCCTGTCTATCTGGAGCATAATATGCAGTCTGTTTAAGTTCTTCTTTCCTACATATCTCAAGAGCTGAAATTTCTCGGCGTTGAATGACATGTTGTCTTCTGACCATTTGTATATTTTGTTCGTGTCCCTCTGCAAGGCCTCCACGTCATGTACATCGCTGATTTTTCTGCTGATCTTTGTATCGTCTGCAAAGGATGTTACTATACTGTTACTGTTTACTCCGCTGTCTATGTCTGTTAGCATGATAATGAACAGGTGTGGGGCCAGTACTGTTCCTTGTGGTACTGAGCTGCGTACTTCCGATTCTGATGATGATATACCTTGAATTTTGACGACCTGTAGACGATCTCTAAGGAAGTTGTAAATCCATTTTCCCACTTTGCCTGTTATTGCCATATATTTAATTTTATGTGCTATTATACCATGGTCACATTTATCGAAAGCTTTAGCAAAATCTGTGTATATAACATCGTAGTTGTCATTGCCTTCCAATGCATCTAGGATATTGTTGTAGTGTTCTATTAGTTGTGATAGGCATGATCTACCTGATCGGAATCCATGCTGATTTTCGTTGAATCTTTCCCGTGTCTCCAGGAAATCATAAATTTTCTCTCTAACTATTCTTTCAAATACTTTGGTGAGGTGGGACGTCAATGACACTGGTCTATAGTTCTTTGCTTGAGATCTGTCCCCTCCTTTATATATAGGGACAATGTTTGCTCTTTTCAAGATGCTCGGTATTTCCCCAGTGTCTAGGGATCTTCTCCATATCCAGAATAAAGATGTAGCCATTTCATTTTTACAGTTTTTAATCAATAATGCGTTCCAATTGTCCGGACCTGCAGCTGAATGTGGTTTCATTTGTCCTATAGCTCTCGCTACATCTTCTGGTGTAAAATCAAAGTCTGTTATATACTCTCCTTGCAATTCCTCTTCAAAGAATGCATTTATGTCAGGTATCGCTTTGTCACTTTTTGGGGTACTGAAAACTGATTCATATTGAGCTCTCAATGTATCAGATATTTCTTTTGGATCGTCGGTTAGTTCATTATTTCCCGTCCTTAAGGGCCCAATAGCAGCGCGCGATTTTGTTTTCCTTTTTGCATAGCTATAGAAGTATTTTGGATTTTCCTTTATTGCTTCGACCGCCTTTTCCTCTTCCCTCTCTGTATGGTCCTTAATCAGGGCTTGTATTTCCCTATTGATACCCTCCAGTTTTTCTTTTATTGATTTCCTGTCATCATCTCCGCAGTTACCTAACTTCGCCTCCACTCTCTTTCTTTTGCGGAATAGTCTTCTCTTTTGCCTCTCTAGCCAGCTCCTCTTTCCTTTTGGCTGTGATTTCGGAGCATATTTTTCTAAAATTCTCAGCGTTTTTTCTTCCAAGGTTGTTAGCATTTCTTCAGTTGTTTTATTCTCGAAAATTGTTCTCCATTCTATTTGGGCTTTGTGCGATCTGATTGCTTCCCAATATATAGTCTTCGAGTTTAAGTTAAAGGCCCCGAATTTACTTCTTTCCACAATATGTGTATTGTCTTTCAATGCTGTCGTCATATTTGTTGATATCTCGATTAAGTTGTGGTCCGAGATAATGGTTGGGGTTATTTTTATATCAGTAATCAAGTTCGTGTTATTCGTGAATACCAGATCCAGGCAGTTATTTTTTCTGGTATTTTCTGTTATCTCCTGTCAGCATAAACTCATTTGTGAGAGCCATCAACATTTTTGCTTGCTCCTGGTCTTCTCTTGTGCCCCTCTTGTCCTGGTGAATATATATATTCCTATCCACCTTTTTGTATTTTATAAATGGCAAGTTAAAGTCTCCGCAGATCATTATATTGGGGGATGGAGGGTTTATGGCCTTTATTAGCTTTCTGATGTCATCAATGGCCTCCGAGAATTTTTCGGTTGGGGTGCTTGGAGGTCTATAGATGACTATTACTATCAAGTTTAGTTTTTCTGTCATATGACCTTCCTGTACATATATAGCACAGCCACCTTTCCGTCTCGTCGTTCTATCCGCTCTTATAAGTTGAAGCCCTCTATATTTATCTCTTTCTTATCAATACAATGCTCGCAGTTTTCACAATTTCTTGGCAATCTTTAAGATGAGTTTCTGTGAGGCATGCGATGTCCGCCCTTGTTTCGTCCATAAATCCTTTCAGGTACGAAACTTCATTGAGTGATTGGTTTGGTCTTATTCCTTGAATATTAGCCAGGACAATTTTTATGTTCTCTGTTTTTCGTTGCCCCTTGTGCATTTCAAGTTCGTTTTCCTTCGATATCGCTTGATTCGTTGCCCTATGACCCTCCGAAAGAGATCCGTTTCTGCCTACTTGTATTGGTAGCTTCTTGCCCGGTAGCGATTTGGCTCGGATGTTTCCAGCTGTGTCAACTGCATGTGGATGACATTTAGCATCCGTAAGGTGTCCGCGATGTGGAAAATTTTTTCTTGTTCGCTTATTGTGTTCCTATTGTTGTTCCTATTGTTATTTTTATTCCTATTGTCATTTAAACTTTTTCCTTTGTTCGTTGAGTCCGTCGGGAGATGTTGAAAGTAGCATTTTTTCCCGAATTTGCAGGTTCCATATTTTGCGTAAGTCCTGCAAATGTCCGGGTGGTAGAATTTACATCCGTCTCCAAATTTACAATGACCATTATTATAGAAGAAACTGCATATTGGGGGATGTTCATATATACACATTGTCCTCCTTTAAATCTGCAATTATCTTTTATATAATGCCTGCATATAATTCCTTCCCCATATTTACTCTTGGCTTTTGTTTTTTGCTCCTTATTGGGGGACAGTTTTACTTTGTTTTCTTGACTGCCCTCTTGTCTTGTCCTATTTGTCCTAGTTGTGCTTGTATCCTTCGATGCCCTTATACTGTGTCTTGTCTTTACACTCTTTGTCGCCTGTGTGTTTTCGGCCTCGTTTTGTGACGGTATTTGATTTTTTTCTATTTCGCCTTCCTCCGTTTCTTCCATTTTCCACTGTTCTTTGTTTCCACTTTCCTCTTTCATTCTCTTCTCGTAGTCTCTTTCTGCTTTAAATACTGTAAGAGAGTTTAATTCGGTCAAAGTTTTCGCAGAAAATTTTTATCCCATTAAACTGCTTTGCGTTCGTTATAAGGGAGATTTTTTCATCTCCCCATTCTAGGCATTTAAAATAAAAAAGTAGCTGACAGAAATCACACCTCATCGCCCCTTTCTCATTCGTTGCATCCTTACAGATACCACAGAGTTGCAGGTATGCATTAATTTCCATGTTGGTGAAGTGACTCAAAAATGGGGTATTATGGGAGGTATTGGGTGGGGGATGACTCAAGCTGTGTGAGGGAAAGAATTTTCCGTTACTCCGGGGGTGGGGGATGGGGGATGTGGCACGCTGTATACTTCTCACTGATTGGTCCTCTCGACTGTGGCTGCGGGGGATAATGGGGGGATATTGGCGGACACTTCAAAAACAAAATTTTCCTCACAAAGAGACTCGGAAAAAAACCAAATGCTGTATATATTAATTCACTTTGTTTTTATTTTCTTTTTTTGGTATACGCCGCGATTTTTACTTTTTTAAAAAGAAATACCGCTATGCACTATCCATATATATATATATATATATATATGAAAATTATTACGAAAGTAACACGTGAAAAATATTTATGATGAATAAAACCACGAAGGAAAGGAAACACAAAAAGGTGCTCAAGCGCTTTCGTCTAATGACATCCTCAGGAACACTGAAGTACATAAAAGGTTACGGCCTATATATAGGTTACAGAAAGAAAAAAAATAAATAAATAAATAACATACACACAAACATATATATATATACATATCTACACACACACACACACACACATATATATATATATATATATATATATCTATATATATATATATATGCAATAAACGGAGAAGTAAAAATAAAAATTAAAAATTAAAAATTAGAGGATTAACAAAAAGGCACACAGATTTGTAAGGAAAAATATCGATTTTTAGCACAAGATCAAATGAATTATAAAAATACAAATTTATACTGGAAATCTGCCCGGGTTTTAACACTGCCTTTTAGAGTCAAGTTTCGATATATATAAAAATAAAATGAAGATTGAAAGTTAATAAAGTAGCATACAAGTTTACCAAAGATTTAGCGTCCTACCCTTTTTATCTAAATTTGTTTTGAAGGAATTCAAAACAACAGGATCGAGTTGAAAAAGACCTTTGCTTATGTTGAAGTTATTTGAAAGTTGGATAATGGCAGACTCAAGAATATTTCTATTAACAATGTTGCTAGAATGAAATAAAACTGAAGCATTATTCCAATCAATACAGTGGGATAACTCTGACAAATGGACAAAAAGAGCACTGGACAACTGTCCTGTTCTAACGGAATATTGATGCTGTTTTATACGTGTGTCCAAATCCTTTCCCGTCTGACCTATGTAAAAGGAATCACATTGTTTACACCCAATTTTATAGATAATGCCTGAATTATTGGTAGGGCTATTTTTTACTATGATATTTTTCACAATATTGTTATATGAAAATACTACATTAATATCCAAAAGTTTAAGTACATTAGCAATGCCTAAAAAGCCCGGGAAAAATGGAAGTACTAAAATATTTGTTGACAAAGTACGAGTGTTATTATTGACACGATAGAAAGTTCGTTTTGCCTTGTTGAGACAAGATTCCATAAACGCAGATGGGTAACACAGATCACTTCCAATACCGTTGATTTTTTCCAATTCGGCATCGATGTATTCCGGACTGGCGATCCTAAGGGCGCGGAGAAACATTGATGAAAAAATGGCCTTCTTAGTCGGGGTGTCATGTCCCGAGTAAAAGTGTACGTAGGACAAATTGTTTGTTGTTTTCCGATAGATACTAAACTTAAAACCTGGGCTTTCCCTATGTACACGCACATCCAAAAATGGGATTGAATTGTCTTGTTCCACTTCTAAAGTAAACTTAATGGAGGGGACTTGATCATTTAACTGAAGGAAGTTATCCAGGTCACGATTCATGGGCCAGATACACAAAATATTGTCGACGTACCGCAACCAAGGGATGCCAACCCCAGGATTCTCGGAATGTAAGTAATTTCGAAAAACTCCATATAAATATTGGAGAGGAGGGGCGATAAGGGGTTGCCCATGGCCATCCCAAACACTTGTTGATAATACTCGTTATTGAAAGTGAATTTACAGTCTTTGATGCAAAGCTTAATAAGTTCCAAAACAATGTGTGAAGGTAGTGGCAGGTCATACTTATGTAATTCTTGGGAGAGAAAGTCAAGCATATCATCAATCGGCACTTTTGTAAACAATGAACAAACGTCAAAACTGATCAATCTATCGTTAGTTTCAGTACGTGCATTATTCAATTTTTCAGTAAGATCCATGGAATTTTTTACATGTGAATCAGAGATAGTTCCGAGAATGGGGGACAAGACTTTGACAAGCCATTTGGAGAGTTTATAAGTAATAGAGCCCACCGAGCTAATAATAGGGCGCATAGGGTTGCCAGGTTTGTGGGTTTTAATAAGACCGTAAAGGTAGGGCAGAGAGGGTGAAGTGGACATGAAAAGCGGAATTAAGTCCTTATGATCTTTGAGAATGCGTTTCGAGCCACTATTAAATGATTTGATGACGTCATCCTGCGGGTTCTTCCTAAGTTTGCTGTATGTGGCGGGGTCCTGGAGAAGCTCGTTCATCTTTCCGATGTAGTCCACTTTGTCCATAATAACTATGGTGTTAGCCTTGTCTGCTTTAGTAATATGGAGCTCCCCATCTTTTTTTAATTGTGAGAGGCCATCGCGAAAACGTTTAGGAAAGTTATCTTCGTAATTACCATTCGCCGCACTATAAACGAGGCCTTTAACTATGTTAAACAAATACTGAGGGAGATTACACGGTTTTTCAAAACACGCGAGACTGTAACAAATTTGTAAAGCCGAAGGTTTTTTAACAATAAAAAAAGACATACCATATCCAAGGGCACTTTTTGCATCGTCACTAATGTTTTTCGAAGAAAGGTTCAAAACACACTTTGAGCTTGCTTTTTTACTCCACTGACTATTTCGAATGAGACTTTTAATTTTCCGATCCAAAATGTTACGAAGTGAAGTAGTTCTCCGACGCAACTCGTTGTAAATTTCATCAAACAAAGGTTGGATCCACGGTTGGGGAATAACGGTTACAAAATTATGTTTGGCGATGTTTAAATTTTTGAAGGCGGACCACTCATTTTGTCTGGTGACTTCAATATGTTTCTTTAAAATTAATCTGCTGAAGTTGTTGAACGGATGGTCGTCAATTTGTCTGAGGCGAAAAACAGTGTAATCTCCCTCAGTATTTGTTTAACATAGTTAAAGGCCTCGTTTATAGTGCGGCGAATGGTAATTACGAAGATAACTTTCCTAAACGTTTTCGCGATGGCCTCTCACAATTAAAAAAAGATGGGGAGCTCCATATTACTAAAGCAGACAAGGCTAACACCATAGTTATTATGGACAAAGTGGACTACATCGGAAAGATGAACGAGCTTCTCCAGGACCCCGCCACATACAGCAAACTTAGGAAGAACCCGCAGGATGACGTCATCAAATCATTTAATAGTGGCTCGAAACGCATTCTCAAAGATCATAAGGACTTAATTCCGCTTTTCATGTCCACTTCACCTTCTCTGCCCTACCTTTACGGTCTTATTAAAACCCACAAACCTGGCAACCCTATGCGCCCTATTATTAGCTCGGTGGGCTCTATTACTTATAAACTCTCCAAATGGCTTGTCAAAGTCTTGTCCCCCATTCTCGGAACTATCTCTGATTCACATGTAAAAAATTCCATGGATCTTACTGAAAAATTGAATAATGCACGTACTGAAACTAACGATAGATTGATCAGTTTTGACGTTTGTTCATTGTTTACAAAAGTGCCGATTGATGATATGCTTGACTTTCTCTCCCAAGAATTACATAAGTATGACCTGCCACTACCTTCACACATTGTTTTGGAACTTATTAAGCTTTGCATCAAAGACTGTAAATTCACTTTCAATAACGAGTATTATCAACAAGTGTTTGGGATGGCCATGGGCAACCCCTTATCGCCCCTCCTCTCCAATATTTATATGGAGTTTTTCGAAATTACTTACATTCCGAGAATCCTGGGGGTTGGCATCCCTTGGTTGCGGTACGTCGACAATATTTTGTGTATCTGGCCCATGAATCGTGACCTGGATAACTTCCTTCAGTTAAATGATCAAGTCCCCTCCATTAAGTTTACTTTAGAAGTGGAACAAGACAATTCAATCCCATTTTTGGATGTGCGTGTACATAGGGAAAGCCCAGGTTTTAAGTTTAGTATCTATCGGAAAACAACAAACAATTTGTCCTACGTACACTTTTACTCGGGACATGACACCCCGACTAAGAAGGCCATTTTTTCATCAATGTTTCTCCGCGCCCTTAGGATCGCCAGTCCGGAATACATCGATGCCGAATTGGAAAAAATCAACGGTATTGGAAGTGATCTGTGTTACCCATCTGCGTTTATGGAATCTTGTCTCAACAAGGCAAAACGAACTTTCTATCGTGTCAATAATAACACTCGTACTTTGTCAACAAATATTTTAGTACTTCCATTTTTCCCGGGCTTTTTAGGCATTGCTAATGTACTTAAACTTTTGGATATTAATGTAGTATTTTCATATAACAATATTGTGAAAAATATCATAGTAAAAAATAGCCCTACCAATAATTCAGGCATTATCTATAAAATTGGGTGTAAACAATGTGATTCCTTTTACATAGGTCAGACGGGAAAGGATTTGGACACACGTATAAAACAGCATCAATATTCCGTTAGAACAGGACAGTTGTCCAGTGCTCTTTTTGTCCATTTGTCAGAGTTATCCCACTGTATTGATTGGAATAATGCTTCAGTTTTATTTCATTCTAGCAACATTGTTAATAGAAATATTCTTGAGTCTGCCATTATCCAACTTTCAAATAACTTCAACATAAGCAAAGGTCTTTTTCAACTCGATCCTGTTGTTTTGAATTCCTTCAAAACAAATTTAGATAAAAAGGGTAGGACGCTAAATCTTTGGTAAACTTGTATGCTACTTTATTAACTTTCAATCTTCATTTTATTTTTATATATATCGAAACTTGACTCTAAAAGGCAAAGTGTTAAAACCCGGGCAGATTTCCAGTATAAATTTGTATTTTTATAATTCATTTGATCTTGTGCTAAAAATCGATATTTTTCCTTACAAATCTGTATGCCTTTTTGTTAATCCTCTAATTTTTAATTTTTATTTTTACTCCGTTTATTGCATATATATATATATATATATATATATATATATATATATACAGGGTGGGCGGAAAGTAGCTCCCTATTTTGGATTGGTAAAAAAATACGTATATTACACTAGGCAACAAAGATTTTGTTACAGAAGACCAAATAGGTGCTCCTAGCTAATTTCGGTATGCTGATTTCAAATCTATAATTAGATTTTTTCTATCACGTCTAGATTTTGTGTAAAATGCAAATCACTTTTAGTAAAATTTTCTACCACGTCCAGATTTTGGTTTTAATCGGCTTAATGCCAGTAATATGAAACTTGCTTTTCAAGGTTAAAACAATTTTTTTTGCCAACTATATACAAATTCGAACAATTTTGATAAATAAAATTTATCCCGAGTTGGCAACACTGAGTCAAGAGCATAGTAACGGGCAACGGCCCAACGGTCAGTCGCTACGTGACAGTCAAGCAGAACGGTTGTTGAAGCTCTCTGCTGATGAGCAAGTGACAGGTTGTTGTGACTTGTGTGTTTTTATAGCATTTGTTTTGTACTACGGTGTGTATTTCTTTTTATTTTGCACATCGTAATAATTACTTTCTACGTTTTTTCAGATATTGTATGGTAATTCAAAATGGCATCAAATAGACGTGCTTGTGTAAATCACCCAGACAACTTCTGCTTTGTCTGTGGACAATATACACCTAAGCCACAACGTAGAAACATAACAACAAAGATTAAACTTGCCTACAAGTGTTATTTTGACTGTAAGTTAGGAGACCAACAGAGGGACTGGGCACCACATATTTGCTGTGCACAGTGCAATGCAATGTTAATAGCTTGGATGAATGGTAAAAGAAAAGCTATGCCGTTCTCAGTCCCCATGGTTTGGCGTGAGCCGAAAAATCACTTCAATGATTGTTATTTTGTTTGACAAAGATTGCTGGTTTCACAAAGAAAAACAAATCAAAGATCACGTACCCAAACTGCGAATCAGCAATGAAACCAGTACCACATGATGAAACAAATCCACCACCAGTTCCACCAGCAACGATAACAGACAGCAGTTCATCTGAAGATTCTGCTAGTGATATAGAAACAGGGAAAGATGGCATATATGTTCCAGATGCAAATATTTCCCCACATTTGTTAAGTCAAGCGGAGTTAAATGACTTAGTGCGCGATTTGGAATTACCAAAAGAAAAGGCAGAGTTGCTTGGTTCAAGACTTCAAGAATTTAATCTTCTCCAACCAAACACCAAAGTTTCCCATTTCCGCCATCGCCATTTGCAGTTTTCATCATTTTACTTACAGGAAGAAAACGTTTGTTTCTGCCACGATATCAGTGGTCTGATGCAAGGGATTGGCTGTCGCTATGATCCAAAAGAATGGAGACTGTTCATTGACTAGTAAAGCTAGCCTTAAAGCTGTATTACTGCACAACGGCAATGAAAAACCTTCAATACCTGTAGCACATGCCACTGGCCTTAATGAGACTTATGAATCGATGAAACTGCTGCTAAGACTCATCAAATATAAGGACCACACATGGAATATTTGTGGCGACCTTAAAGTTGTATCATTACTTCTTGGGTTACAGTTGGGCTACACAAAGCATACGTGCTTTTTGTGTCTATGGAACAGCAGATATGACAAGAACCACTACAAAAAACATGATTGGCCATCTAGAACTGAACATGTTGTTGGTAAATACAATGTGAAACACCCAGCACTTATTGACCCTCAGAAAGTACATCTTCCACCACTTCACATTAAACTTGGCCTTATGAAAAATTTCGTGAAGGGTATGGATCATCAAGGTAGTGGTTTCCAATATTTAAAGGATAAATTCAAAGGAATATTGACAGATCCTAAGCTAGAAGCTGGAGTTTTCACTGGACCACAGATCCGCAGTGTCATCCACGACTCATCGTTTCCATCTAACCTAAATGAGAATGAACTAGGAGCATGGAATCTTTCGTTGAAGTTGTCAAAAATTTTCTTGGAAACCACAAAGCTGAAAACCACCGTAAACTCGTACAAAACATGCTTAAATCTTATGAAATAATGGGATGCAGAATGTCTTTGAAAATTCATTTTTACATTCTCATCTTGACTTCTTCCCGGCCAACCTTGGGGCTGTAAGTGACGAGCATGGTGAGCGCTTCCACCAACAGATCTCAGTTATGGAAAACAGATACCAAGGTAATTTCAACCCAAATATGATGGGAGATTATTGTTGGTTCCTGCAGAAGGAGAGCTCGTCATCCTACAAGCGACAAAGGAAGAGGACACACCAAAGTTTCACTTAAGAACAGGAATTTGCCTTTCAGTAGTAACAACAAAATACTAACGCGCTTTGGGTGGATGGTTGGGCGCAGGGGTGGTAACTCCGCCAGCGGAATTCCGCTGTCTGTCTTAAGCCAGAATAAAGGAGGAAAGACATCCCTGTTCACTAATTATTTAAGTATGCTTAACATAAAACGTGGCACGGAAAAGTAGCTTAGACGGCTTTCGTAATAGAAGCGGGTGAGAAAAAAATGAAAAATAGGGGTTTTCGGTTACACAAAATCTGGACGTGATAGAGAAATTTTGATATCAGATCTGAAATCAGCATCACCGCTTTAGTAGGAATCAGTAGTTCACGTGTCTGTAACAAAAAAAAAGTTGAAATTTGTTGCCTAGTGTTATTCATTTATTTCAGAAAAAATAATATGAAAAGGTAGGCATACATGATAGGTTTTCTCTAAAATTCAATGTGGGCTCCAACTCTTTCCACCAGCTTCTGGAGCCGCCCAGGAATGGCGTCCACTGACTTTAGCAGGAACTCCGGCGGGATGGAGGACATGACTTCCCGAATTCGGTCCTCCAGTTCTTCCAATGTCCTCGGTTTGGTGCGGTAGACTTCTTCCTTTACCCACCCCCAAAGAAAGAAGTCGCACGGTTACCGCTGAAAAACGGCAGAATCGGCTCAGTGTAACGGTGTGGTGTGGTATGACCTCAGATCAGGTTGTGGGTCCGTTCCTACTGCGCAACACCATGAATGCTGAGCGGTACCTTGCTATGTTGCGAAACGAGGTCTGGCCGGTTGTCAGCACATGGGAGAACATCGACGATCTGATATTTATGCAAGATGGCGCCCCTCCGCACTTCGCTCTTGTTGTCCGTGAGTGGCTGGATGCCCACTTCCCTGGGCGTTGGATGGGTCGTCGTGGTCCACATCAATGGCCAGCCAGGAGCCCCGACTTGACACCGCGCGACTTCTTTCTTTGGGGGTGGGCAAAGGAAGAAGTCTACCGCACCAAACCGAGGACATTGGAAGAACTGGAGGACCGAATTCGGGAAGTCATGTCCTCCATCCCGCCGGAGTTCCTGCTAAAGTCAGTGGACGCCATTCCTGGGCAGCTCCAGAAGCTGGTGGAAAGAGTTGGAGCCCACATTGAATTTTAGAGAAAACCTACCATGTATGCCTACCTTTTCATATTATTTCTTCTGAAATAAATGGATAATATACGTATTTTTTTACCAATCCAAAATAGGGAGCTACTTTCCGCCCACCCTGTATATATATATATATATATATATATGTGTGTGTGTGTAGATATATATATATATATATATGTTTGTGTGTATGTATGTTATTTATTTATTTATTTATTTTTTTCTTTCTGTAACCTATATATAGGCCGTAACCTTTTATGTACTTCAGTGTTCCTGAGGATGTCATTAGACGAAAGCGCTTGAGCACCTTTTTGTGTTTCCTTTCCTTCGTGGTTTTATTCATCATATATATATATATATATTATATATATATATATATATATTTTGTCCGAGTGTAATCGATTCCAAAAAAGTTGACCTGGATGGGAGCGGTTCATGTAGTAAAATTGAAATTGTTTGAGTCATTTCTAAAGACTTATTCCGGGCATTTCATCTAGATACTAATCTATATTTATATTTATATATATGTACGTCAAAAATTATTTCATAAAGTAAATACGTGAAGAAAACTTTCAGATAAAATGTTTGATGTCTAAATGAGGACAAAGATTATTTAAAATGACTGATGCACCTATACCACTTTCGGATAACTCAAAACTCGGTGTTGAATCAGTTAAAAAAAAAATTAGAAATTATTTTTCATAGTAATTACAATAATTTTATGTTCAGTTTAACATGAATACCGCGAGGTGGTATATTGTCGGACTCGCAGCCAATGTCTCGGGATCGAATCCTTCGAACGGCGCGAATTTCTGGACAAATTAAATGGTCTCTGTCGACCCGATGGCACATACGTGCCTATACCCATACGAGTTCAACACCAAAGAGATGAAGGGATCTCCAGCTTTTCGTTTACAAACGTGATTAGCTGATGAGACTCGTTTGCCGAAAACTCAAAAAAAGCAAGTGCCTACGGTATTGGTTCCGTTCTCCCTTATTGCTGTTCTATCGCAATGAAGGGATAAAAACCACTTCAAAGTGCAAAGCGAAGGTTATAACTGACGTTATTCCGGAAGGATTTACGCCACTCTATTTAAATTTATATTAGACGAAATTAAAATTAAAAATTTCGTTAAACATTCGTCAGCCAGACTCTGTACACATTCGTCAGCCAGACTCTGTACACATTCGTCAGCCAGACTCTGTACACATTCGTCAGCCAGACTCTGTACACATTCGTCAGCCAGACTCTGTACACATTCGTCAGCCAGACTCTGTACTCATTCGTCAGCCAGACTCTGTACTCATTCGTCAGCCAGACTCTGTACTGAACGGACGCATTTCCTGAGCTCTCTGATTTTGCATCTACTTTTATATATTGCTGAGAATTTTACTTTTGGATAGTTTTCAATTTTATATACTTGCGTTTAAATTTACGTTGTTATAGATAAGTAATTGATTTAGTGGTTTTTAGCGATTTAGAAGTTTACATAGCGTGCCGGCTTAATTTAACTTATACCTGTGACGGTTTAAATTTTTAACTCCGCGATGCCGTCGCAGAAAGCGTCGTGTGTTAGGTGTAGGGTTAACCGGTGGTATTCGGAATTTAAGGATTATAACGGCGGTCCAATGGCGATTACCGATAGATCAGTTTGTTTCTTTTGCGAGTTCATGGAGGAATTAGTTGACATAAAACGCAGTGTACGTGAGGTAGCGGATAGACTTGCAACGCTTGATGAGGGCAGGGTTAGGGCTACGGTTGACGGAAGCCGAACCAATACTAACGTTGAAGACGTTAGTAATTTGAAGGGTGAGGTGCGTAACTTAGTTTCTAGTTTAGGTAGCTTGTCGGGAAGGTTAGATAGAGTTGAGGAAGAGGTTAAGGTTAGTCCGAGAGTAGTAGATAGCGAGGGATTTAGAGAGGTTAAGGGTGGAGCTAGGCCGCGTACGTTAGGTGATAGGAATCCTCCCCCTATCGAGGTTTCGAACCCTTTCGCCCATTTGGAAAGGGACGTGAATGAGGGGGAAACTATTTTAATAGGGGACTCTTTAGTGCGCCACATGGACAAAGAGTTCGTTAAACGGAATCCAACCAATAGGAGGAGGGTCTGTCTCCCAGGGGCCAGGGTTGACAGAGTTAGAGACGAAGTGGATAGGGTTGACGTTGCTTCCCGTCACTCAATGTTGGTGACGATGGTAGGAGGCAACGACTCGTATAGGCCCGATACGAGAGTGCCTGACCTTTTGGAGATATATAGGGGGTTAATTAGGTCCCTGAAGGCGAGGTCAGATAGGTCTTTAGTTCTAGGTATTACCCCTAGGCACGGTTTGGGCCTTAGAATTACGTCCAAAACAATATTTTTGAATAACAAATTAGAAGAGATTTGTGCTGAGGAAAGTGTACCCTTCGTAAAGCTGTGGTCCGAATTCAATGATCCTAGCCTTTTTATAAAAGATGGGGTGCATTTTAATGAAATAGGTAATGCTAAACTAGGTAGGTTAATAGACGAAAACGTGCGAAAGCTGTATAGGTCGAAGCCTTCTTTAAACGTTGTGGGTGCGGGAAACGCGGGCCCTACGTGATAAATAGTTTAAAACGCGGGCCCGTGGTAAAAAATAACTTAAACGTCTTTTATTGCAACGCGCGTAGTATTAGAAATAAATTAAATGAATTTAAGGCGGTAATTTATTCCGGCAACTATGATATAGTTGCTATCACTGAAACTTGGTTAAATACCGTGACTCGGGACTTGTTGGGGGAACTTGATATACCGGGTTTTAAACTCTCTACTAATGATAGGTTACATAGATTTGGAGGCGGCGTTTTGCTGTACATTCGTAATTCCCTTAGGGCTATCGAGGTTGTTAGATTTTCCGGCAGCAATTAATGCGATCTGTGTTGAAGTTAGGGCGCGTAGTATTAGTTTTAATTTTGTTGTTGTTTATAGACCTCCCGTTCAACCCCTCGATATAGACACTAGATTTTACTCACTTCTTGGTAATTTTATTGACAATCGGAATAGTATAATTGTCGGAGACTTTAACTGCCTTAATGTTAATTACGAGAATTTTACGGGTAATGAAGAGGGTTTGAGACTGGTTGAGTTTATGGACGATAACCTTTTACGACAGATAGTTACCGAACCAACGCGCGGTGATATCTTAGATTTGGTGATGACGAACGGCGAGAATATAGTCGAAGGTTTAGAAGTAGGCGAGAGTTTAGGATGTAGCGATCATCAAATTCTTAGGTTTAAGTTATTGATAGAAAACACTCAGGATAGTAACGTAATAGAAGTCCCTGATTTTCGTAGGGCTAATTTTGATAGTTTTGCTGATAGGATGAGAGTAGTGGACTGGGATAACTTATTTATGGGTAATGACAAATTTGCGTTGGGTGGCGTTTAAAGAAGGTTTTAGGAATATTGAAAGGGAGTTTATTCCTCGTAGGCCCAAGCGCGTTAGAAATCGTGATAGGCCGAAGTGGTGGACCAGGGAAGTAGGCGAGTTCATAAACGAGCGTAATAGAGCTTATAGACTTAACAAGCGCAATGGCCAGGTAGCTAATTTTAATAGATATATCGAGCTTAGACGTCAGGTTAAAAGATCAGTTAGGAATGCTAAGCGTAATTTAGAGATAGTTATAGCTACGGATAGTAAACATAATCCAAAAAAGTTTTTTGAATACGTAAATAATCGTAAGCCGGTAAAAGATAACATAGGCCCTCTAGTGGATGTAAATGGCGCTTTGGCTTCTGACGCTCAGGCGATGGCGGGTATTTTCAATAACTTTTTTGCGACAGTTTTTACCGTAGAAGACGTAAATAATGTCCCCGACGTTGACGATATCGTTCCATTTAGTAGCGAGACTATTTTAGATGAAATAACTGTTTACGAGGCTGAGATTGCGCATTATATCGATAGGCTAAAAGTTAACAAGGCTCCAGGCCCTGACGCTTTTTATCCTAGACATTTGAAAGACGTTATCGTAGGCCCCTTAGCGAAGATTTTTAATCAGTCACTCGAAACGGGGATTATTCCTGAAGACTTCAAATTAGCTAACGTCACGCCTATTTTTAAAAAAAGCGACCGCGCGGTACCTAGCAATTATAGGCCCATTAGGTTAACGTCAATTGTCGGTAAACTTTTGGAATCCGTAGTTAGGGATCGTATTATCGATCACTTAGAAAGTAGGGGTTTGATTAATAGTAGTCAGCACGGGTTTCGACGCCATAGGTCTTGTTTAATTAATTTGTTAGAATTTTATAACGAAATAGTGCGCGACTACGATAGGCATAGGGCAGCTGACGTTATTTATTTAGATTTTAAAAAGGCGTTCGATACAGTTCCGCATAGGAGACTAATTGCGAAGGTTAAAGCGCACGGTATACGCGGTCAGGTAGCTAACTGGTTAGAAGAATGGCTTCGTGCTAGGAGGCAGAGGGTCGTAGTGAATCGGGGTGGTTAGAGGTAGGTAGCGGTGTCCCACAGGGTTCAGTGTTAGGCCCATTGTTATTCGTAATTTACATTAACGACATAGATGTAGGATTGACTAGTAACGTGTCAAAATTCGCGGACGATACTAAAATAGGCGGTAAGGTTGTTAACGAGGACGATAGAAATAGGATCCAAGACGATGTAGACAGGATTATGGAGTGGACGGATAAGTGGCGGATGCAATTTAACGTAGATAAATGTAAAGTTTTGCATATAGGTTCTCGCAACAATAATTACACGTACACGATGGATGATAGGGAGTTAGCGAGCGTTGACGAGGAAGTAGATTTAGGCGTACGCGTATCTAAGGATTTAAAGGTTAGGAACCAGTGCCTGGAGTCTTGCGCAAACGCGAATAGGATGTTAGGCTTCATAGCGCGTAATTTCGAATTTAAATCGAAGGATATTATATTGCCCCTTTACAAGTCCCTAGTCAGGCCTCATTTAGAATATGCCGTTCAGTTTTGGTGCCCGTACTTGCGTGAGGATATTCATAGGTTAGAAAGGGTTCAGCGTCGTGCCACGAAACTTATTCCGTCATTGCGCAATAAGCCTTATGAAGATAGGATTAAAGAGTTAGACCTGTATTCACTCGAAACTAGAAGATTAAGGGGGGAGCTTATTGAAGTTTTCAAAATCGTTAATAACATCGATAACGTAAATTTTGACAAACTGTTCACTTTCGATAATAGTAATACTCGCAATAACGGATTTAAGTTGCGTGGCAGACGTTTCATTACTAATATCGCTAAAAACTTCTTTACGTTTAAAGTAATTGATAAATGGAATAATCTTCCCGCGTCAGTCGTTCATTCTACCAGCGTTAATATGTTTAAGAACCGTCTTGACAGACATTTTAAAAGTATTAACGTTGTTTAAAATTAAAAAAAGAAAGTTAACAACAGGAGCTCTGGTGGTGGTGCTCGAGGATGAGTCTGTTGACGATGAATGCCAGCTTGTGACATGCCAGCGTGTGATGCCAGCAAAAAAAAAAAAATTACACGAACGTAGATGTAGCTCGTAGCGTAAACTAACCCACTTTTTGTTTAACTGTACCTACTTTTTTTTTTTTTTTTTTCCTTATCTCCTTTCTTTGCATGTCTGTAACTCTTTACTTGCATGTTTGTAGTTTGCATGGTATGACAGTGAGTTAAGACTGTGTTTGCATGGTTTGTAAGCGTTCTTATTTTACTTCTTTTCATCTTTCACCCCTCTCCTATTTTCTCCGACTATTTTTCTGACTTGTCGGCAGTGGCCGGCGGATGATGATGGTGAGACTTTTTTCCTCTTTTTCTGAATGAATGTTAACCCACGAATGATAGGTGTTGCTCCTTACTTAACCCCTTATTCTCCTCTCTTCTCTTAACCCCCTACTCTTTCCTTTCTCTCGGGCTAGCCTTAGAGTGGATCTTAGGGTCTTTGGTAGCCTTAGCTTCTGTAGATCATTATTATTTTATTGATTTAAGTCAAGAATGATGACAAATCATGTCTTGGCAATCGCAAATCATTACAATAAATACTGTATATATATACACACGAGGGCCACTCAATATATTTTGGCCCACCTTTTTTTTCTTTCCAAGTTTCCTTGTAAGTTCCAGAAATTTTGTACCCAAGTAGTTACATACCTTTTTTAGAAGTTTTTATTTTTCCACATAGTCTCCATCCTTTTCTTCGGCTTTCCTCCACCTCGAAACGAGGGCCTTTATTCCTTGCTGGTAAAAGTCCGCTGGAGCCACCTCTTAACCTCCTCAACAACCTCGTCGTCACTCTGAAACTTTCTTCCACAAATAGCATCCTTCATTGGCCCAAACAAATGGAAGTCTGAAAGTGCCAGATCCGGGCTGTATGGAGGGTGGGGTAACACAGTCAAACGCATTTTTGTGATGGCCTCTCTTGTTTGCAAACTGTTATGTGGTCTTGCGTTATCGTGCAAAAGAATGATGTCTTCCAGTTTTCTCTCCGGTCGAACTCGCTTTATACGTCTCTGGAGTCTCTGTAGTGTAGCAATATATGCCTCCGAGTTGATTGTTTGGCCCACATAATGTCCACCAGAATCGCCCCTTTCATGTCCCGGAAGATGGTTGCCGTAATCTTTCCTGCAGAGGGAGCCATTTTGAACTTTTTCTTGCGTGGGGAGTCTGCGTGATGGCACTCCATGGATTGGCGTTTTGTTTCAGGTTCAAAGTGGTGTACCCAAGTCTCATCCCCAGTCACAATTCATGAAAGGAAGTCATCCCCTTCTGTTTCGTATCGAACCAACGACTCGGAAGCAATTTATTTTTTTGGGGCTTTGTGATCTTGTCAGTTCGCGAGGAACAAACCGTGAACACACTTTTGAGCATCCAATTTGCTGAATTAACGTATTCACACTTCCTTCACTAATTCCTAGCTCCAGTGATAGCTCCTTGTATGTGACGCGCCGAATTGATCGAATGATGCTGTTACCACGTTGCACAGTATGAGATGTCACAGCCAATGCCGGGCGATCGCTGCGTGGTTCATCATCGAGGCTGGCTCTCCCTCTCTCCGATGATCTCACACGTTAAATTAGACCAGCGTCCAACTGTGCTTCGATCAACAACAGCATCTCCGTAAACGTTTTGTAGACGTTTGTGAATATTTCCAACTGTTTCCTTCTCTGCGGTTAAGAACTCGATAACAGCTCTCTGTTTACGACGCACATCACTGTCAGACGCCATTTTCGAAAATGCGTTAACCATCTGTTTTATACAAGGGCGTTTAAAAGTGGTTTCATACAAGGAGGGGAGATTCAAACTGGAAAAATCCGGTTATGTGAATCGCAGAAAGTTCAAACTAACGGCCCAAAAGACGTTTCAGCCCCATGGCCTATTATTTAGCTAAGAAAAAGGGGTGGGGCAAAATATATTGAGTGCCCCTAGTATGTATGTATATATATATATATATATATATATATATATATATATATATATATATTGTAATAATTTACCGTTTCTAAGAGTTTCCTAAAAGAAGTTAGAATTCATATATTTATATAAAACCATACATTTATATAATCCTTAAGTTAATTATATTCATATAATACTTATATTTGTATACATTTTTATTCATAAATTTTGCCTTTAAATGTTTTTGTCTTTAAATGTTTTCCTGATAAGAAATAGAGCTGCGATTCATTCCTCCCTATATGGTTCCACATTCCCAATTAGTAACTATTGAGGAACACATCAAGGACATGTTGGAGCAGAATGTCATTCAGCCTTCAGCTAGTCCCTGGTCCACTCCTATGATTCTTGTTTCCAAAAAGGACGGAACATCTCGCCCTTTATAGAGTTTAGACGCCTAAACCACATTACCGTCCCAGATCGTTTCCCTATTCCAAACATGCAGGAAACAATTCTGAACGTAGGGAGAGCTAACTTCTTTTCATCCCTCGATTTAGCATCCGGTTATTGGCAAATGGAGGTCAGTCCCGAATCTGGGGCATTGACTACTTTCTCCACTAACCGAGGCCATTACGAATTCCAGGTTTTACCTTCTGGAGTCTGAAATGGACCTGCTAATTTCTCTAGGTTGATGAATATAGGCCTTTCCGACCTATTAGGTGTCGAAGTTCTTGTCTATCTTGACGATATTATCGTTTATAGTTCGGATATAAAAACACACTTTCAACGTCTTCAGAATGTGCTACCACGTTTGAGAAAAGCACACCTTAAACTGAAACTTGCAAAGTGCAACTTCTTACAGGAATCCCTGGTATACTTAGGATTTCTACTATCATCCACTGGAATTAAACCTGATCCAACCAAACTTGAAGCACTGGAAAGGTACCCTGTACCTAAAACCATCGACGACGCTCGTGCATTTATTGGATTTTTTCTGATTCTATTGAAATTTTATCCCCTAATTTTCAAACATTGCTAAACCCATTACCAATTTGTTCCAGAAAAATGCTAAATTTAATTGGGAATCTGATCACCAACATGCTTTTGAAACTTTAATCGGTAAACTAACCTGTCATCCCATTCTCCAATATCCCGATTACACCAAACCCTTTATCATAGCCACAGATGCTTCCTCCTATGGACTAGGGGATGTCCTATTACAGGACGTAGACGGTGTGGAATTACCCATTGCTTATGCCAGTCAACTTCTTTCTGCACCTCAACGGAATTATTCCACTACGGACCGAGAGGCCCGAGCGGTATATTGTGCTTTGAAAAAATTCCGAAATATCGCCTATGGCTACGATGTAACCATCAAAACTAACCATAAGCCACTCACGTGTCTCTTCAAGGACAAGCTACTTGAAGGACGGTTGAGTAGATGGGCTCTGTTGATTTAGGACTTCGCGGCAAAAATTATATACAAACCAGGAAAACTTCAAGTTATTTCAGACGGATTGTCGTGACTCAAGCCCGATACCCAGGTGAATAAGATAGAAACTCTTCCTGTGTTCGACTACGAATGTCTGCAATACTTCCAACAACAGGACCAACACACCCAGAACCTTCGGGCTCACTTGGAACAAAAGGAACCATCGAAGGTAAAAGAACAATACAACCTAAAAGATGGGCTCATACATTTCAGGAACGAAGATGGAAAAGATCTCGTGGAAATACCAAAGGATCTCGTAGATATAGCCATCGGACTTTGTCACGACTCACCTTTGTATGGCCACATGGAACCGGATCGCACCATCAAGTCTTTTGGAGCGATATCATTTTCCAGAAATGAACAAAAAGGTACATGAATACATCGCTGAATGCTCGTCTTGTTTAAAACATAAAGGCAACGTGCCGTCCACAGCTCCCATGCATAAAAATCCAGTATCCCAACGGCCCTGGCAAAGAACTGGAATGGACATAACATACTGGGACCATTCCCCAAAACATTGAAGGGAAACCAGTACATCATTGTGTTTACGGACCACTTCTCGCGTTACAGCAAAGTACTTGCCATTCCAAACCAGACTTCGGAAACTGGCAAGAGCCCGAGTGGAATGCGTCATCCAACCCCATACTACTCCTTCCATCCTAATTTCGGATAACGCCCTTAGTTTCACAACTGCTCGAGTCACTCTGTAACATCTGCAAAATTAAGAACACACACATTGTGGCATACCATCCGCAGGTAAACGGCTTAGTGGAAAGACACAACCGCAAGATCTCAGAAGCCCTTCGCCACGTTGTCGGTGCATCCTCCCGTACATGGGATGGTTCCCTCCCCATGGTGCAAACAGCCATCAACAGCGGCTATAACGTGTCCATCGGGGATACCCCTCATTTCGTCCTATATCACTACGACAAACGGCTACCTTTTGATTTGCCTGACCAAATCGACCCGACAGTTCTAACACCTTCCGAGATGGCAGAAGCAAATCAGCAACTAGTTGAACGATCTTTCAAAATTTTTAACATAATCCGATATGCCCTCGACCAACGAAACAAACAGATGGAGCAAGAGCAACATAGGCGTAATCCCCGTCAACGAACTATAATCGTCGGTATGCGGTGTTACATAAAGAGCGTGAAACCGCCAAGTGCGCATCGCAAATTATACCCAAAATGGGATGGCCCATATAGGATTATGAAAAACCTCGGAAAGAACTGACGAAATCCTCGACCTCCGAGATCATTCCAAACTAAAGATCATTCACGCTGATAATTTAAAGATAGCTGCCGAACAACACTTTCCCAAAAAACATCTGCCAGGCGTTTGAGCCGCCTATCCTTCGAAAGAAACAGATATTAACAAATCCAGCAGAGACCACAAAACCGAAGTAGTCACCGCGGAAACCACTACCCGTGACGAAGATTGGTTCCTCGTAATACCACCAGTACTCGAGCCAATCTCTGAACAAGAAGAGGTCCCAGAACCAAGAGTCACATCGGAACCAGACCCTGGAGAAACCCCTTCTAGAGGATCACTCAGTGCAACTCCACTATCTCCTCCGTCACCACCCTCACCGATTGATGATGGACGCATGGACCCTACATACCGGCCGCAAATGCATCAACCACGTGAATTAGAACCTTCACGAAAAAAACGAACACACTCAGAATCCGAGCTTAATGTTCGACCCACAACTACCACCTACGCGAGGCCGACCACTCTGCACACAAACATCTACACGACTACCAATAGCTCCATATAATTTAAGACGTAGATAAGAATAAAATTGTTCCCCTTATAATATTGAGATTACAATTAACAACTCGTACCCCTTTCTGTCTGAAAATAAATTCAAACCTACCATAAAAATTTTGAATTCCGCCATGAAACCGGTGACCATCCTACCCGGACTTCATGTCCCTAAATGGAATGATCAATTGAGTCGTTTTTAAATTTTTTCAGATGATAACCAGAATAACCTTTTACAAATACTGTAACCGTAACAATTATTTACCAACATCTGCCGTCTGTATTGAAGTGAATTGAATAACCTTTATTAATAATAAAATAAATACATTCGTTTCAATTTACAATGACATGAATAATTGTGAAGCTCGACTATTTATTTTATTTAATTTAGCCCTTAAGCTTTAGGCTTTATTGTGTGTGCTATTAAGCCTATTATCCTCGGTATATTTGTAGTGAAAAGACTATTCTCGCAATGGAGAAAAAAAAAGACAACCATCCCGACTTATGTTGTGTATATAAATCTGTATTATAAAAACCATTAGTTATCATCTAGTTAGAATTAATTAGGATGTTATATTATTGTATTAATATCATTTTAGAGGAGAGAGCCCTGTAAAACTGAACAATGAATAATTCCTATATTCTTATATTCACTCGTATAATTCTTATAAAAATCCTTATATTTATATAATCCTTATGTTCATTATATTCATATAATACTTATATTTGTATTCATATTCATATATTCATTTTTACATAGAGAGCAAAATCGCGTAACGCTGACACGAGTTTGGATAAACTTTTGATTTGCTTTCTATTTTACAACTGTTGAAATATATCTTTTTAACCTACTTAGTAATTTTTTTAGATTTAGCTTAATAATGTAATCTTGTTCATTCCCTGTATACGTCCTCTCTTCGTTGTAAAAGATGAAGTCATGTCCTGCTTAACGTTTAATTTGAATCTTAAGCATTTAATTTTTGCTCATGTGCATGTTTGTAATTCGTGATGGGAAGGCATATTTCAATTTCCATTTTTAGTTAACTCGCCAGATCATGAAAACATCAGATCTGTCAATATGCGGTTTAAAATAAAAATATGGCTTCCTCTTGTTTAGCAGTCTAGACCTTGCTACAGCTAAAATAGCAGTCTAGACCTTGCTACAGCTAAACTATTTGTTTTGTCTTTAAATGTTTTGCAGAGTAAATCAGCCTATTGAGTATAAAAAACAAAAACAGATCAGCATTAAATAATAATGATGTCAGTAAAAAAATCAGTATAAAAGCCCATAAAATTTCTCCAATGTTCATTCTGAATTGGCTGATCTAACTTAGAGGCTGAGCATTACTTGTAACATTTTAGCAGTAAAACTACAGTAAGAAAAAATATTTGTCTTCTCCTTCGAGCCTTGCTCTCTTCAGAGAACTTAGTCTTAAATAGAGAAAAATAATTTCCCGATACGTTACAAGAAGAATCGGGGAACCTTCAGAGAATTAGGTAAGCTCCACAGAATCCTCCGATCCACTACAACAAGAAATCGGAGAGTAGTATAGAAGAAAACGACTGCGATTCTCTATACGGTACCAGCTACTCCAGAGTAACAAATCCGTTGCTGCCACCTAACCAGAACCCCCGTCAACTTCGAACCGACCAAGGCCATAGACGGAGAGGTTAACAACTGGCAACCTTGACAGTAAAAAAAAAAAAATTCTAGAGGGGAGGGCCCTGTAAAAATGAACAATGAATAATTCCTATATTCTTATATTTATTCATATAATTCTTATATAATTCGTATATTTATATAAATCCTTATATTTATATAAATATACGAATTATATAAGAATTATACGAATGAATATAATATAGGAATTATTCAATGTTCATTTTTACACACAAACACACACACATATATTATATATATATATATATATATATATATTATAATGATTTATCATTTCTAAGACTTTCCTAAAACGATTTCCTGATGACTAAGTCGAAAAAAAAATGTCGAGTCTGCGCAGTACTACCACCTAAAGGTGGAAAGAGTACATCAGTACTCGAGTACATGTTTTTGTTGTACTCGAAGTAATCTTAAATTGCCGTAATCGTACTCATACTCGATGTAATCTGAAATCGCTGTAATCGTACTTGCACTCAAACTAATTTCAAATATGAGGATCTGTCCTACTCCCAGTGTACCATGAAAGCAACAGTTTACAACTTTAATTTCAATATGGTTTATATTTTCAGATTTATTTAGTACATTTTTATGCAATACTTTACATTTATAATATTATTAATAAATAAGTGGCAACTTTTGTAGCGAAAAACCTTAGTGAAGAACAGGTCTTGTGTTTTATTAATAAATAGGTAGGTAAACGCGTACTCGTACTCGAACACTACAAAAACCGTACTCGTGCCCGTACTTAAGCACCAAAAAGGTATACTTGTACTCGACCACTCAAAAAATACTGTACTCGTACAACTCCGAAATTTTGGTACGCTTTTCACCTCTACAAAAATGGGGTAGGGTTGGTACTCAGTACCCATTTTTGTTTGCGTCGAATTCTGTGCTAAACTCCTCATCCCATAAACGAAAGAAAATAGAGAAAATAAAGTAACCATTAAAGTAATTACGGGAAAAATGCTCGAGGATAACTGAAAATTTTCAGAATCATTCACACCACGAGTCAAATGAATGAGGGGGAAGGAAGCAATTAAAACCTACTATTTTGTGCCACTATCGAAACTCATTCATCTTCTCTCCCTCCTCTCCGTATACGATGGGGAATTGGATGCGTGGGCGGATACGAAAGAAAGGAGAGGAAAAGAGAAACGGAGGATGAAAGTGGGTGAGGGCGACACTCAATAAAAACGAGGAAGTAATAATAAAAAAAATTGAGTGATTCCAATGAAATAACTGAAAAGTGGGAGCTGAAAAGGGTCATAAAACGTGGGAAGACAAATACGAATATCCTTCCCAGTGGCGCCCACGTCAAATTCTTTTTCCCCTCGTACGCCCACTTCTTTAAGCGAATCACAGCAGCTGTCTCATCTGAATGTGAGGCAAATAAGAGCGTAGGTCGTAGGAGTTACATCCTAAATTAACAACTCGCTCAAAATGACAACCATGAAACAAATGCACACAATTGTATCAGCTAATTATATATATATATATATACACACACACATATATTATATATATCACACACACACACAGGGTGAGTCACGACGAAACGTCATAACTTCGGAAGCTTATAGCTGAGGTCATTCCCAGTCAAAAACCCCATATGAACATAGGTCCGTTTCTTAACCGTTATGGATATGGATGTTTGAATGTTTAAAAATAAAAATAAGCTAACAAATAGCTGCTAAAGTTTTTATTCATGAATTTACAATAACTTTTCAAAATGACTACCCTCGGCCTCAATACACATCGCTGCTTGTCTGTGAAACGCCAGTGTAGCTCGCATTAGTTCATTACGATTGTCCTTTATGAGGGTTGCAGCATCTAAAATGCGACGGAGCAATGCATCTCGTGTTTCCACTTTACTCTAGTACACCAGCTCTTTCATGTGCCCCCACAGATAAAAATCTAGAGGAGTTAGGTCCGAAGACCTGGGTGGTCAATTTTGGCCCAAACAAATGGAAGTCTGAAGGTGCCAGATCCGGGCTGTATGAAAGGTGGGGTAACACAGTCAAGCGCATTTTTGTGATGGCTTCTCTTGTTTGCAAACTGTTGTGTGGTCTTGCGTTATCGTGCAAAAGAAGGACGTCTTCCAGTTTTCTCTCCGGTCGAACTTTCCTGCAGAGGGAGCCATTTTGAACTTTTTCTTGCGTGGGGAGTAGCCCAGTTGCTGAATTATCGTATTCACACTTCCTTCACTAATTCCTAGCTCCAGTGATAGCTCCTTGTATGTGACGCGCTGATTTGATCGAATGATGCTGTTAGCACGTTGCACAGTGTCAGATGTCACAGCCGATGACGGACGACTGCTGCGTGGCTCATCATCGAGGCTGGCTCTCCCTCTCTCCGATGATCTCACTCGTTTAGACCAGCGTCCAACTGTGCTTCCATCAACGACAGCATCTCCGTAAACGTCTTGTAGACGTTTGTGAATATTTTCAACTGTTTCCTTCTCTGCGGTAAAGAACTCGATAATAGCTCTCTGTTTACGACGCACATCACTATCAGACGCCATTTTTGAAACTGCATTCACCATCGATTTAAAAGTGGTTTTAAACAAGGAGGGTAGGTTTAAACTGGAAAAATCCGGTTATGCGAAGCGCAGAAAGTTCAAACTTACGGCTCAAAAGACATTTCAGCCCCATGGCTTAATAATGTAATCTTGTTCATTCCCTGTATACGTCCTCTCTTGCCATCAGTGCAATTAGAGTTACTACATGTCATCGTAAAAAAGTAATACCTGTGCCACCCTTCTATAAAGGAAAAAAAATAAATTTACAATTCTTTGGGCGTAAAACCTCATTAATTTCGCGTCTGTGCGTCACTGGAGGCGGAACAAGAGGAAGAACCGCGAGGAAAATAATTTTTTTAATTAATTAATAAAGGAAGTAAATTAATGAGGAAGGCGTTTCCCTTTCACAAAGCGGAAAATACACGACACAACGAAATCCATATTCATAACATACGAGCCGCCACAGGAAAAAAAATTATATATATATATATATATATATATATATATATATATATATATATATATATATATATGCGAAATAGAAGTGGACCTAAAACAAACATTCACCCCAAAGACAAACGAGGAAGAAAACAAGGTAGAAGAAAACAAAAAAAAAATAACCCAAAAAATACTTCTACACGTTTGCGAAAAGAAAAATGCAAGAGAGTATTGATCCGTTGATAGATGGGGTGACCGAATATAAATGACCCAGAAAAAATTAGCGAATTGCTTAAGGAACAATTTAACTGTGTTTAACATCCTTATATCTGAGAAAAAAAGTAGCAAATCCAGATAAATTTTTTGACATTGATACGAATCAGCCAAGAACAATTTCGGGCACGAACCTATTATACTAGGGACACTCAATATATTTTGCCCCACCCTTTTTTCTTAGCTAAATAATAGGCCATGGGGCTGAAATGTCTTCTGGGCCGTAAGTTTGAACTTTCTGCGCTTCACATAACCGTATTTTTCCAGTTTGAATCTCCCTTCCTTGTATAAAACCACTTTTAAACGCCCTTGTATAAAACTGATGGTTAACGCAGTTTCGAAAATGGCGTCTGATAGTGATGTGCGTCGTAAACAGAGAGCTGTTATCGAGTTCTTTACCGCAGAGAAGGAAACAGTTGGAAATATTCAGAAACGTCTACAAAACGTTTACGGAGATGCTGTTGTTGATCGAAGCACAGTTAGACGCTGGTCTAAATGTGTGAGATCATCGGAGAGGGAGAGCCAGCCTCGATGATGAACCACGCAGCGGTCGCCCGGCATTGGCTGTGACATCTCGCACTGTGCAACGTGCTAACAGCATCATTCGATAAAATCGGCGAGTCACATACAAGGAGCTATCACTGGAGCTAGGAATTAGTGAAGGAAATGTGAATACGATAATTCAGCAACTGGGCTACTCAAAAGTGTGTTCACGGTTTGTTCCTCGGAAACTGACTGAAGATCACAAAGCCCAAAGAAAAGAAATTGCTTCCTTTCACGAATTGTGACTGGGGATGAGACTTGGGTACACCACTTTGAACCTGAAACAAAACGCCAATCCATGGAGTGGCGTCACTCAGACTCCCCACGCAAGAAAAAGTTCAAAATGGCTCCCTCTGCAGGAAAGGTTACATGAAAGGGGTGATTCTGGTGGACATTATGAAGGACAAACAATCAACTCGGAGGCATATATTGCTACCCTACAGAGACTACAGAGACTCCAGAGACGTATAAAGCGAGTTCGACCGGAGAGAAAACTGGAAGACGTCCTTCTTTTGCACGATAACGCAAGACCACACAACAGTTTGCAAACAAGAGAGGCCATCACAAAAATGCGCTTGACTGTGTTACCCCACCTTTCATACAGCTCGGATCTGGCACCTTCAGACTTCCATTTGTTTGGGCCAATGACGGATGCTATTCGTGGAAGAAAGTTTCAGAATGACGATGAATTTGTTGAGGAGGTTAAGAGGTGGCTCCAGCGGAACCCAGCGGACTTTTACCAGCAAGGAATAAAGGCCCTCGTTTCGAGGTGGAGGAAGGCCGTATAAAAGGATGGAGACTATGTGGAAAAATAAAAACTTGTTAAAAAGGTAACTATTTGTGTACAAAATTTCTGGAAGTTATAATGAAACTTGGAAGGAAAAAAAAAAGGTGGGGCAAAATATATTGAGTGGCCCTTGTGTGTGTGTGTGTGTGTGTGTGTATTATATATATATATATGGGAATGAACTCAGAATGGTCCCATGAGTTTTTTATGATACACACAGACAGTGCATGGAACAAGGAACTCTTCTGGGATAATTAAATCCACTATAGTCCGAATAAGTAATGGTAAATGACAAATACCATAGTTTTTCTTTTTCATGATGCTAGCCCGACGTGGGCAACGGGTCACTCGCAAAGAGGTCCCATAAATATAGCTTCCCTCACCAGCTATCTGCAAAGCAGACAGGATCCAGCTTTGGGACATGGATCTAGGGTTTAAAGCACCTAGCCATGCTACATTTAGAACCTCAATATAAGCAAAAGACTCGCTGCCTTCACGTCAGATTGAATGCATCAAAGAAAAAGAAAAAGGGGTAACTATTATATTTTTAGCCAAAAACCAAAACTTAAACCTCAACTGGCAGAATTGAGCGTCCACTTTTCAAGGCACATAACATGTCCGTTTCAAGATGGGAATGAACTCAGAATGGTCCCCTGAGTTTTTTATGATACACACAGACAGTGCATGGAATAAGGAACTCTTCTGGGATAATTAAATCCACTATAGTCCGAATAAGTAATGGTAAATGACAAATACCGTAGTTTTTCTTTTTCATGATGCTAGCCCGACGTGGGCAACGCTCAATTCTGCCAGTTGAGGTTTAAGTTTTGGTTTTTGGCTAAAAATATAACAGTTACCCCTTTTTCTTTTTCTTTGATGCATTCAATCTGACGTGAAGGCAGCGAGTCTTTTGCTTATATTGAGGTTCTAAATGTAGCATGGCTAGGTGCTTTAAACCCTAGATCCATGTCCCAAAGCTGGATCCTGTCTGCTTTGCAGATAGCTGGTGAGAGAAGCTATATTTATGGGACCTCTTTGCGAGTGACCCGTTGCCCACGTCGGGCTAGCATCATGAAAAAGAAAAACTATGGTATTTGTCATTTACCATTACTTATTCGGACTATAGTGGATTTAATTATCCCAGAAGAGTTCCTTGTTCCATGCACTGTCTGTGTATCATATATATATATATATATATATATATATATATATAGTATATATATATATATAGGTACTGTATAATTGTAGGAATTCTTTTTAAAGATTCAAATCCCTCGTTCAAAGTTGTTTCCAGTATTTATAATATCACGAATTTTTACGAATTTTAAAAGGGTATAGGCAAATTAGAGCGGAAATTTATATATATATATATATATATATATATATATATATATATATATATAGGTATTATAACTTACTCATACACACGTAAAGGAGAATTAAAACAGTTCTATCACAACAAAATACACGCGAACAGCCTTCCTTAGAATACCTCACAAACCCCTTCACAAATAGCCCCATCTCAAAAATAACAAAACACATACACACACACATCGTATATGACGTACACACGTAAAGGAGAATTAATCTAGTTCTATCCCCGAAAAATACTCTGTAGGCCTATCCGAAGCGATGATAGACTATTCGAAACAGCCATAATATTATCGGTGTATGGAGGTATCTTTGAATTGAATGCGCTATTCGTAGTTTAACGTACGTGTGCACACAGCTTGGGTCAAAAAAAGTAAGGGCCTGAGTTCGGGATCACGAATTCTATAAGAGCACTCGGCGAGCTAATAGTGTTTAACAGATTAACTGTAGTAAAGTCGTCATGCTCTATAGATATTTGTGTCGGGGCCATGTTAAGGAGGGCCAGCTCCGATTTACAACATTGTGAACTACACGGATGGATGAAATGTGACATGGCGCGTCAGAAATAGTGACACCTCTCTCGACAAGTAGCAATCAGTCTATGATTCATGAGCAACGTCCTTAGCTTATATCAGTTAAAAAAGTGGTTAACCATAGGTTTTATACGCTTAGAACACTTTTTTATGTCCTTTTACGTTTAACGCCCCGAGTTGGTAACCCCTTCTTCTTCTGGTTTTCATTCCCAACACCACGCATTTTTCTCTTTGCATCTTTGACAATTTCGTCCCGTGTACGTTTTAAATGCTTTTTTAGAGCTTCTTTAGGCTTAGCACCGGCCATTATGTCTTCTACCGTGTTGACCTGATTGTAACGCTTTCCTGCCGAGATAACTGGCACCACTCTTCAGCAAGGGAACAGCCGTACGTAGTATAGTTGAAAAAATGGACCCAATCCCGCTTCTGCGCTGGTATCTCACCCCTTGGTAGACTGATAACAGCCTTTGGTCATTCTATCGCAGTACGACAGAAGTGAAGCTTCATTGTTAAGCTCCCGTCACCGAATGGAAACCTTTTCCATTCAGTCGTTCTTATCTATATTGAGATACTGGTTAGTAGGTTAGTTGCGACTTTGATATAATGAGGCTTGTCGTATGTAATGCTCAAGCTCTTTCCTCTATGATTAGGAATGTGGGCGATGTGCAGCATCCGCGCCCGGGTATCCCCAACAAACTGATGTTCCACGATATTGTTGTAAATATAGCACATGTCCGGGGGAGGGTCTCCATCGTTCAATTTCTCCAATTTTAGCTGATACAATAAGCTGCACAAGTCAAGTTGTGACTCGTAAAAAGTATCTCTTTGGAAGGCTAGTCCATATCTGCCCTAGGTTATAATTTTTGAACAGTGTTTTGTCTTTAATATTTCTGTTAGCCTTCGACTTTAGAGTCAATGTATGTACCGGGGAATCTTTGTTTACGATTTCGTATACTAAATCAGACGAAAGATTTGAACTTTTCAGACTCCCATTTAAGTCTCTCACAATATCCTCGGGTGTGTCATAATGACCAGGTCCTAGTGTTACTTCTGTAGTGTAGTACTGAGCCTCCCTGCTCCGTGCGGAACGCATGGTATCGTCCCGAGTTACTCCGCCTTTTCATACTCATTACGGTTTCCAAGAATCATGAAAACGGGCTCTTTCTTGTCAATACTTAAAAACTTGGTGTCCAGTTGAAATTCGCATATTCCAACCTCATATGATTAACGACCCAATTCAATGAGCTCATGCAGTTCTGTAATAAAGTTGGCCAAGGTATTGTTAGGATGTACAGAGAGAGAAGAGGACGGGAGAGTGACGTAGAAGTGGTTAGGTGCCATGTTGTACACTATTTCAGCTTCATTATTGCATCAGCTTTTATATAGGTGTTGAAGCTTTCTGGGTACCCTAGCCATTTTACCAGGTACATTTTTCTCTTTCCTGCACATTTGCTTCCTAAAATTTTTTCAATTTTAAACACTTTTTTTCCTAAATGTCACTTTCTGCATCAACTCACCATAAAACCCACTTTCAATTTTTCCCCATTCAAATCTTCAACGTAATACAACATCGCCTCGTCTTTAGGCCTCATAGATCTAACTTTAAAAATCTCACGAGTCCAACGTTGCTCAAATCCCTTCGCGAATTTATTCCTCGAACGCGAAGGCCTTACATAATCATTGATTTTGAAACGCACAGGGCGTGGTGTCGCTCTTTGAATATCTCTTCTCACCCTCACGCTCTGTAAGCGTACCCCTTTTTAAAATTTCGTTAGATGTTGTACCAATCGCTCGATGGTGTGAACGGTTGTATGATGAAGCCAGCGATTCCAGAATGTCTATATCTGTATGTGTTTTTGTGTGAAATAGCGATGCATGCGTTCCTTTATGGTGCGTTGAACTCTTTCGCTAAAGATGCCTTATGTATACAACTGCTAATGTAATAACTGATATTGAACTCTGCCAACATGTTCTGAAAAGCTCGGCCTATAAATTCTTTCCCCATGTCCGTACAAAAATAGCAAGGAATCCTGTTTTCCTTTCAGGCGACTTATTTTTCAGCGGGATTAGCCACAAGTATCTAGAGAATACATCTATTATGAACAGGATGTAACGGTAGCCTCAATTATGCACTGAATATCTCTGCATGTCTGTTAAATCCGCCTGCAAAATAGAATCAACCGATGCTGCTAATGTCTTGGCAGTTTTAAACCTTCTTCTCACCGGTGTATGAAGTGTATAAGCATCCTGCTCACGCAAAAACCTCTAAACATCTTTTTTCCCTATCCCCTCATTATAAACGCCTCTGTACAGCCTACTAACACCCCCGTAGGAGGCTGGATTAGAAATGTCATAAAGCATTTTAGAGGCGCGCGGGTAGGATTGTGCGTTGCTGCTTGCTCTTCTTCAGAGATGTTACCGCCGGGGGCGAAGGCGTGTTCAGCTGTGGTACATGCGTTGCTTGTCCCAAGTCTTTTAACCTGTTCAACTACCTATCAATGTCTTTGCGATGTTTAATTGCTGTAGTCCAGCTTTACTATACTTCCATCCTGCTGGTGAGGGCCTATCCCACTTTCTCACCAAATCATGTATGATATCAATTATGTTCGAGGCCTGTACCACAGTGTGACTTTTATGAACGACCGTGTATTATGTTCTTGTAACAACGTAGACGAGACTTCTGAGAAAGTTTCATTGGTACACTATATTATAACGTTAAGAAAGATTTCACAGATGCATTTTAAGAAGTCAGAGTCAATATTAAAAAAAAACAGGTGTTGGAGAGTCCACGGCAACCGGTGATAGATTTTTATTAATTCATGGTATTTCTTTAACCTCTTTGTCATTCTGGGATATATACCGTTTCAGCCTCGTTTGGTAATATATTCATTCTTAGAAGCACCCTAAACGTGTTTCGCGGGCGAAGGTCACACACCAAATATCCGTAACGTTGGCTTGTAGCTTCTTTATAAACTTTCAAAAACTCCTTACGCTGATTCGGGAACATTTGATTGGCTAATACCCCAATTCGTGCCACATCTCTACATTGCGCGAATAAGACTAGATATTGTGTATTTAGCGATACATCGCACAATGTATCTATTTCTGAAAAATAGACTGATTGATTAAGAATATGCTTATGTTAAGGTGGTGGGAGAACACTGTAAATGTCTCGGCAAACGTTTAATCCATTTCTAGCATGAGATCGTCAATTACAATGACGTGTGCTCGTTAACCTTTATCGAGCTAACATCATAAACACCTTTGTGGAACAAAATATCATCTTGGTACTCGTTGAATACGGGCTGGTATGTCGAACAACATTATATGACTTTATGCACAAAATTTTGAGAACAGTTCGACTTATCTTTAATGATTTTAAGCATAAACACGGTTTTGCCACAGCCTGTAGGGCCAGATATAATGCAAGTAGAAGGGCTCGTGAACCTGAATTTCTCTACAGAATCCATCTCTAACACGTCACACTCTTAAGAGGAAAATTTATAAAATATAAAATTTTAAGTGATGCTCCTTATATTCTACAGTCTTGTTTTTCTTCTTCCCCAGAAACGTGAATGATGACGAGGATGGATGAGGTACTGTGCCAGCAACATGTCCGCATCATAGATATTGCAGATGAGGCTAATGATACCGATGACAGCGTAGTTGTTGGTGAGGCTACAGACTGCACCATCACCCCCGCTAGCGTTCCGGGACCCCCAACAACGACAACTGTAGCACCCCCACTCGACAATTCGAGGAGAAAGCGGGTGCATGACGACAGACATATTGTTGATACACCTTCCACGTCAGGCGTAAAGCGTGTAAAGCGCGCCCCGAGCGCGTCGGTTATTAGCCCCAGGCCTCTACGTCTTACGACACAACCCCTACAGTAGGTACTTCTTCAAATAAAACTGTGCCTCCTTATTCCTATTCAATACTGCCCGTGCCCTCCACAACAGCATCTCATTCTGTAGAGAGTAGCATAACATTTGAACTGGTGCGCATCGCCACCCCCACCCCAGGGTATTCTGATGCTAAGAACGCATGTAGCTCGCAAAACTTATTCCTAATCGACTTAGCATTAAAAAGCACTGCACGGAGGGAGCCTTCCCTATTCTGACCGCCCCCTAGCACGATCCGTTTCCCGAACAGCCAGGGTTGTCTGGAGTTGAAGACCCCCCCCTCTTCACCAACGAGGGGTTAACTTCCGCAGGAGCCCGAGACCCCTCTAACGGGGAAGGAAGGTAACCCACCTGTACATGGACGCACCATTCAGTTGAAGGTACGTCCGCCTGCGGCTCAAGATCATCCCCCCGAGGTGGGGGCCCGTCATCAATCCCCAGGCTTGGCCTCACCATACGGTATAGGTGCCGGTCGAGCAGCGCACCGAGCACACCTTTATCCTTGTCATTGAGGTGGACACCATCTCTTGATAAAGGTCCCACCTACCCAAAAACACGTCGAAGGGGGTCAACAAACCTCACGCCCAATAGGACGCATGTCTTACACCCTCTCGTTGATGCCAAAGACCTTACTGAGCGCATGGTCACTGGCATACATACGCGGTAAAATACCCCTCAACATTCCCCTGTCTGTTTTAACCCTTTGACGACCAAGGGACATATTTGTCCCAATGGAAATAATATAAATTGTACAATGATGCAACGTTTCCACAAATACATCTACGTACATGTTTATATAGGTATCGTTTAGTTGTCGGAAAATTAACCCCAAAATGGGTCATTTAAGTGACTATAGTTACTAACATATCTAATTGTAAATAACAATAAATATCACACTTTTAAGTTCAAAGAAACGTATACCGGTCGTCAAAGGGCTAAGTTTTAGATCATCCGCGAGACATGATCTCGGTGAGATGATCCCTTCCGTCGAACCTACCCTACCACCTTTGAGGAACAGATTGTTGCCACCAGCATAGGCAACGATCGCAGTCCTCTGGCCAGCCACGCGCAGCTTCTCTAACTCCTTCCTTAAGTGCGCCGTTCGCCGCCCGGGTAAGCACCTTACCTCCCTCCTGTTCCGGTTTGCAGAAGCAAAGTACTTCTCCTGGCCCCTGATCTGTGAGTCCCCAATCAAAACGGTGTCTTCCTCCTTCGCGCACAGGAGACTAAAGCGGTTGGAGGTCCTGACAACGGCAACCGGGGTCTCGGGCTTCGGCTTCGCAACCTTTTTGCCCGATACCTTTCGATACCCGTCGCCACTCGTAAACCCAGCCGCATTTACAGAACCTGCCCCGCCCCGACCGGCAGCTACATTCTTCGGCTTCTTTGGGCCATCAGTAGGCCCCTTTCCCACCCTTTTTCTTTATCGGCCCCTTCCAACCCTTCTTATCGGTCCCGTCTTTGCACCCTCCCCTCCCTCCACCTTGCGTCGCGGTTCCGCACATTCCACGTGGGTTGCTGGCGATTCCCGACACTGATTTTGCACCCCGGTCCGCGGTTGCACCTCTACCCTTTCTTCGCGGTCTCCAGCTCTGTCCAGTTCGCCGCTGGACCGCCTTTCCAGAGCGGCTATCCTATCAATAAGCTCCAGGGTGGTGGGTGCAGTTGCGGCAGCGTCCCCCGCCCCTCCACCTCGAGCTGCCGGACCCCCTCCTCTAGCTTCTCGTACAACTGCATGAGTTCTTTTGCGAACTTATGCAGCGGCACATGCTGGAGTGGTTGATCTTCTCGAAGCAAGCTCCTTTGAAGTTCGTCACTCACTGGTTCACTCCGCACCTAGCACACACAGCCTTCAGTTCCTGCGATCCAGTTATTATAACTTATTTTTCTAACTCTGAATACACTGAATAAGATAAAGTGTTCTAGCAACGAAAACTATCGAAAACTTTGAGAGAGAGAGAGAGAGAGAGAGAGAGAGAGAGAGAGAGAGAGAGAGAGAGAGAGAGAGTCTCAAAAACCATTCGGTCATTCGGGGAGGTTCCTGTTATTAAACTGTTCATTTTTTAACTATTCTAGCAGTAGTAGAAAACTGGATAGAAAAGCACAAAAACCTCGAACACTTAGAATTGCATAACTTGATTAGAAATACGCAGCACGGTTTTAGGCGAAACAAATCTTGCTTAACTAATCTCTTAGAATTTTTCCAAAGCGTGGTTGAAGTTTACGATAGTCATCGGGCAGTAGACGTAGTGTATTTAGATTTTCAAGAAGAGTCTTACACCGTACCGCACAAAAGACTCCTTGAAAAAACTAAGGCTCAAGGAATCAAGGGTGTAATAATAAATTGGACTGAAGAGTGGTTACGAGGTAGGAAACAGAGGATGGTCGTTGATGGAGCGGAGTCGTCTGGGGCTAGTGTAACGAACAGCGTTCCTCAGGTTTCTGTATTGGGCCCCTTGCTTTTTCTTATATATATTAACGATTTAGATGTCGGCCTAGTCACTACAGTTTCAAAGTTTGCAGATGACACGAAGTTGGGTGGTATGGCGATTAATGACGAAGATAGAGGTAAAATCCAGGAAGATCTGAATAAAATCGTAGATTGGTCAGTCACATGGCAAATGAGATTTAACGTCCATCAGTGCAACATTTTACATATAGGTTCGCGTAACCGTAATTTTGCGTACAGTATGTTAGGGAAAGAGTTGGCAAGCGTAGAACAGGAAAAAAGATTTAGGAGTTATAGTCACTGGTGATTTAAAAGTGGCGAAACAAAGTACAGCAGCGGTCAATAAAGCGAACAAAGCGCTCGGTTTTAAGCTAGGAATTTTGAGTACAAATCGCGCTATATTATTGTTCCTCTTTATAAATCATTAGTTCCCCGCAAGGGAGTTCTAAGCTCGTGCTCTTGAGTGCTCTTTGTGCTCGTTTGTACGTGCTTGTTCCTGGAGGTTTCACGTGCGCCCTCCCGGCCCTAGCACCCAAGGATGATGGGGCTCGACCCTGCAGTCCTTGTCATCCTTGGTCTTTTTCCACTTCGACTGTCCCCTCCACCCTTTCTTTTTCCTCTGTCTTTCCTTTCACTTTTTCTTTGTTTTTCCGCTGAGATATGCCCTTTTAAATAGAGGCGAATCGGTTCTTCCCAACTTTAAAAAAAAAAAAAATAAAATAAATAAATCATTAGTTAGACCCCATTTGCAGTACGCGATCTGATTTTGGAATCCGCATATGCGAAAAGATATAAACAGAATCGAAAGAGTTCAAAAACGAGCAACTAAGATGATTCCGTCGCTTCGGTCAAAGTCGTTCGAGTATAGGCTTAAGGAGTTAAAATTGATTACATTCGAGACTAGGAGGCTGAGGGGTGATCTAATCCAGGTTTTAAAAATTTATAATGGGTTCGATAACGTAAATAGAGATAGCTTTTTTGAAATATCACAATATAGTAGAATTAGAAATAACGCGTGTAAGCTGACAAGTAGAAGGTTCGAGACAGCAGTTACCAAAAACTTTTTTACGCATAGAATAGTAAATAGCTGGAATAGTTTGCTGGTAGAAGTAATTAGTAAATTAGTAGCACGTCTATAAACATGTTTAAAAATCGATTAGACGCATATGTTGATAGAGTGGGTATAGTTTAAGGCAGTAACATTAAAGCTTTTGTGGTTCAGAACCCACGTACAATTGTAGGTCCCCACCGCCACCACTGAGGACATGCGCAATACACAATTACAATCACAGTTAGGTAGACCAGCCATGAGTAGATCCTAGGGTCTTTGTTGGTCCGAAACATTATAACATATGGAAAAAAGAATTAAAACAGAAATTAGATTTTCCATACCATGCCCTCACCCGTCACCAGAGCTGGGCACTTGCGTTTTTTTTGCGGTACTGCGGTACTACCGCACTACCAAACCGGTACCGCATAACGCAGTACCGCAAAGGATCGCTGAAAGTACAGCAGTACCGCTACCGCATTTTTTGCGGTACTGCGTTATGCGGTACCGGTTTGGTAGTGCGGTAGTACCGCACTACCGCAAAAAAAACGCAAGTGCCCAGCTCTGCCCGTCACGTGCATCCAGCCAACCAAAAGGAAAAAAAAAATTGCGTTGGCAGAAATGTAACTCTACCTCACCTTATCCACGGCATGCATTTCTTTAAAGGTATGTTTTGTTATGAAATTGTTTCTAAAAAAATATTTTTCTACTCTATTCTTAGAGATATTTACAAGGCATACAAGTGTGTGTGTGTGTGTGTGTGTGTGTGTGTGTGTGTGTGTGTGTGTGTGTTTTCTGTAATTGGATGTCTGTCAACTCTTTGAATGTCGCCGAATTTCAACTTGGGTCTCCAGCCGTTTGAAAGGTGTTTAAGTAGCAGGTGAGAATAGAGAAAAATTCTTTCTGGCGAGGAATATCAGTGGGAGGTCCCTGTATCTATCGCCGTGTACTTGACCCTTATGAATAATGAAAGTGTTTCATGAGTGATCCCCCGTTGTTGCTACGGCGAATTGAAGAGTCTCCCACTTAAGAGGTGGTCGGAGTTGGTCAAAAAATGAGTTGCTCGATGGCTGATCATGCAGTGTGGGGTACAATGCAAGCAGAGAGAGAGAGAGAGAGAGAGAGAGAGAGAGAGAGAGAGAGAGAGAGAGAGAGAGAGAGATTTACAAGGGAGTTACAAGGAAAAGTAGTACCTCAAAAGGCCTTGCGGCCCATACCGAGGAGGTACCAATGGCAACGAGTGCCACGGAAAAATTCATACACCCTCAAATAGTGTGCAAGATTCGGTCTAACCTTTTCTTGAACAGATCCACAGAAGAACTGTTCACAACTTCTGAAGGTAGCCTGTTCCACGTGTCACAGATCTTATACATAAAGTAATTCCCACACACACTCCTCCTAAACCGTTTCAAATCCAACTTCCAACCATTGTTGCGAGTTGGGTTATCATTTAAACTAAACATGCTTCTAAAATCGACATTGTTGAACCCGCGTAAGAACTTGAAAACCTCGATGAGTTGGCCCCAAAACGGAACCATGAGGAACCCCGCTAGTGATCGAGGCCCAACCCGAACTAGCCCCTTTAATTACAACCCTCTGCCGCCTATTCTTCAGCCAGTTTTTAATCCACCTACCTACTTCCACACCAATACCCAGCGCGCGCACTTTCGCCATTAGCCGGTGGTGAAGTACCTCATCAAAGGCTTTCTGAAAGTCGAGATAATGTATATCAATCGCCCTACTCTTATCATACTCACTCAACATGACGTGGAAAAACTCGAGCAAGTTGGTGAGACACGACCTATGCCGTCTAAACCCATGTTGGGAGTCCCCAAGCAGCTTGTAGGAATCCAAATGGTCAACGATCCTATCCGCTATTATCCCCTCTAATAATTTACCTACAACCGAAGTGAGACAAATGGGACGATAGTTCCCTGGACTCTCGTGATCCCCCTTCTTAAAGATAGGGGTCACGGTCCTATCATGCTTCTAATGGGCTTTCTACTATTAACATAACTGAAGAACTCCTTAGGGTTCCCCTTGCAGAGGCTTGCCACCCGGAATTCTTCGTTACGTTTCGCTAGCCTAACCTTCGCCTTCACTTCTCTGCACAGGCGGACATACGACTCAGTGTTCTCATGGGAACGATTGGCCTTCGCCCTCCTATACGCAGCTTTCCTATTTCGGATAGCCGAAGCCATGTCACAACTGAACCACTTAGGCTGTGTTGAAGCAGGGGTGACCAGTTTTGAGGGTATGGCAGCAGACTGCAGCACCATAAACTCGTCCAGGAATGCACTCCATACTTCCTCAACATCGCCACCGACCTCTAACCCCATCTCACCTACGCTATCCCCTAGGCGAACAAAGTCCGCCCACCGTAGATCGAGTTTACTGCCTCTAGAATCACTACGCTTCACCCGAGGGACGCAGACACAGAACCTAATCAGACCGTGATCACTCCCGACCAACGATTCGTCAACGGTGAGGCCAGTGACGAGGTTGTCTTCGGTCGTGAATACTAAGTCTAGAAAGCTTTCGCCTTGTGTAGGCCTATTGACCCACTGAGTCAGGAAGTTCTCATCAGCAAAGTCAACTAGCCTCCTCCCTTCGGCATCAACAGTCCTGTCTTCCCACTTTATGCCGCGACAGTTGAAGTCTCCTAAAACTACACACACCCTGTCCCCTAGCAGGCTACGGAGTTCGGTGTACAGGGCTGTATCCTCCTCGAGGAGGAGATGAGGAGGTCTGTACATCAAGATTAACCTATAGTTCATCCCTCCCACGTTCAGATCGACGCCAAGCAGCTCCCGTTCCGATCGGAACTGGCAGTCAACCGGACTCAATGTGTCCCTCACGTATATTAGTACCCCTCCCCCCCTCCCCACGGTGCGGTCTTTGTGAAACATTCTATACCCGGGAATCTCGAACTCCCCAACGTAGTTTCTACGATCAGTATGAATCCAGGACTCGGTGATAGCAACGATATCCTGGCATTCTGATGCTAAGAGCGCCCGTAGCTCGCAAAACTTATTCCTAATCGACCTAGCACTAAACAACACTGCAAGAGAGCCGTCCCTATTCAGACCGCCCCCTAGCCCGACCCGTTTCCCAAACAGCCAGGGCTGCCGGGGGTTGAAGAGCCCCTCACCAACGAGGGGGCAACTTCCGCAGGAGGCTGAGCCCCCTCCAACGGGGAAGGAGGGTCACGAACCTGTACATGGACGCACCATTCAGTTGAAGGTACGTCCGCCACCGGCTCAACATTATCTCTCGCCGGTGGGGGCCCATCATCAATCCCCGGGCTTGACCTCACCATACGGTATAGGTGCCGGTCAAGCAGCGTGCCTAGCACACCTTAACCCTTAACACTGAGGTGGACACCATCCCTCTGATACAGGTCCCACCTACCCGAAAAAGCGTCGAACGGGTCAACAAACCTCACGCCCAGCGGGACGCACAAGTCTTGCACCCTCTCGTTGATGCCAATGACCTTACTAAGCGCGTGGTCACTGGCATTTATCCGCGGTAAAATACCCATCAACATTCCCCTGTCTGTCTTCAGTTTTAGATCATCCGCAAGAATGTAAGAAGTGAACATTTCAGTGAAAATTCTATAAGTTTTATTCATTATCGTAGTAGTTAACATATAGAAAGCAATTTGAGAGAGAGAGTTACAAGGAAAATAAGTACCTCAAAAGGCCTTGCGGCCCATACCGAGGAGGTACCAATGGCAACGGGTGCCAGGGAAAATTTTGTAAAAGTTTATTTTTCTTTCAACTATCCTAGCAGTAGTAGAAAACTGGATAGAAAAGTAGAAGGCTCTCTCCCCACCCTCCGTCCCTCCCTCCCTGCCAGAGGCAGGTACGGAAAAAAGGTTGAAGAAAATACCTTGACCCTGGAAAAGTAGCCAAGGAAATTTTACAGGAAAGTGGAGAATATATAAATAGCTCTATATTTAGCTTGCTCACAGAGACACCGTGCAAGCGATCTCCTGCAGAGTTTTCTTATGTTTTAGTCTTGAACTATGAGAGTATTCAGTACTTTGTCTAGCCTATTTTTAAACACATTTACACTTTGACTGGAAACAACCTCTGAGGGAAGTTGGTTCCAGATATTAACTATTTTATAGGAAAAGAAATTTCCGCAGACTGAGGTCCTAAATGTCTTTACACACTCAAATAGTGTGCAAGATTTCGTCTACCCTTTTCTTGAACTGATCCACAGAGGAACTGTTCACAACTTCCGAAGGTAACCTGTTCCATGTGTCACAGATCTTATACGTAAAGTAATTCCCACACACACTAGTCCTAAACCGTTTCAAATCCAACTTCCAACCATTGTTGCGAGTTGGGTTATCATTTAAACTAAACATACTTCTAAAATCGACATCGTTGAACCCGCGTAAGAGCTTGAAAACCTCGATCAGTTGACCGCGCAGCCTCCGAGTTTCAAGCGAAAACAAGTTCAGGGCGCGTAACCGTCGATTGTAGCCCATATCCCTAACGGAAGGAATGAACTTTGTGGCCCTCGCCTGCACTCGCTCCAGCCTCTCAATATCTTTCCTGAGGGTGGGCGACCAGAACTGCACAGCATACTCCAGGTGCGGCCGAACAAGGGAATTGTACAGTGAGAGCACAATCTCCTTGTTCCGAAACTGAAATTGCCTCCTGATATAACCCAACAGCTTCTGGGCTTTCTTTTCCACCTCTACGCACTGTTTGGTAAACTTAGGGTCGCTGCTAATTAGCACACCCAAGTCCTTTTCCAAATCAGTCACGTCGATATTGTTCCCCAACATCGAGTGGTCCGACTTGGGATTGGCGTAGCCAATGTGCATCACTTTGCATTTACCCAAGTTAAACGGCATTTGCCATTTTTCGGACCACTTTCATATCCTACCTCGGTCCGCACGCAGTTGTTCGATCGCCTCCGGCGTCCCAACATTAGCACCAAACTTGGTGTCATCAGCGAATTTGGCGATCTACTGACGATGCCACCGTCGATATCACTTATGTAAATGATAAACAACAGTGGCCCCAAAACGGAACCCTGAGGAACCCCGCTAGTGACCGAGGCCCAACCCGAACTAACCCCTTTAATTACAACCCTCTGCCGCCTATTCTTCAGCCAGTTTTCAATCCACCTACCTACTTCCCCACCGATACACAGCGCGCGCACTTTCGCCATTAGCCGGCGTGAGGTACCATATCAAAGGCTTTCTGAAAGTCGAGATAAAGTATATCAATCGCCCTACTCTTATCATACTCACACAACATGACGTGGAAAAACTCGAGCCAAGTTGGTGAGACACGACCTATGCCGTTTAAACCCATGTTGGGAGTCCCCAAGCAGCTTGTAGGAATCCAAATGGTCAACGTTCCTGTCCGCTATTATCGCCTCTAATAATTTACCTATAACTGAATTGAGACTAATGGGACGATAGTTCCCTGGACTTTCGTGATCCCCTTTCTTAAGGATAGGGGTCACGTTGGCTTCCCTCCAGTCACCAGGCACCTGGCCCGTCCCCAACGATTTGTTGAAGACTGTAGCCAGGTGGGCAGCCACCTGGTCGCGCATCTCCGGCAACACTCTGGGGAGAAACTGGTCTGGCCCAGAAGCCTTAAACGCGCTCAGTTTGTCTATTCTATCGGCAACGAATGTCGCTGTACATCGAACACTATCCAGGCCAGAGAGTTACAAGGAGTTACAAGGAAAAGAAGTACCTCAAAAGGCCTTGCGGCCCATACCGAGGAGGTACCAATGGCAACGGGTGCCAGGGAAAATTTTCTACACACTCAAATAGTGTGCAAAATTTGGTCAACCTTTTCTTGAACTGATCCACAGAGGAATTGTTCACAACTTCTGAAGGTAACCTGTTCCATGTGTCACAGATCTTATACGTAAAGTAATTCCCACACACACTAGTCCTAAACCGTTTCAAATCCAACTTCCAACCATTGTTGCGAGTTGGGTTATCATTTAAACTAAACATACTTCTAAAATCGACATCGTTGAACCCGCGTAAGAGCTTGAAAACCTCGATCAGTTGACCGCGCAGCCTCCGAGTTTCAAGCGAAAACAAGTTCAGGGCGCGTAACCGTCGATTGTAGCCCATA
This sequence comes from Bathynomus jamesi, assembly GCA_023014485.1. Lineage (NCBI taxonomy): Eukaryota > Metazoa > Arthropoda > Malacostraca > Isopoda > Cirolanidae > Bathynomus > Bathynomus jamesi. The sequence goes on along the minus strand of JAJOZX010005035.1, from coordinate 182,795 downwards.
TGCCTGACGGAAGGGATTAACTTTGTGGCCCTCGCCTGCACTCGCTCCAGCCTCTCAATATCTTTCCTGAGGGTGGGCGACCAGAACTGCACATCATACTCCAGGTGCGGCCGAACAAGGGAATTGTACAGTGAGAGCACAATCTCCTTGTTCCGAAACTGAAATTGCCTCCTGATATAACCCAATAGTTTCTGGGCTTTCTTTTCCACCTCTACACACTGTTTCGTAAACTTAAGGTCGCTGCTAATTAGCACACCCAAGTCCTTTTCTAAATCCGTCATCTCGATATTACTACCCAACATGGAGTAGTCCGACTTGGGATTGGCGTAGCCAATGTGCATCACTTTGCATTTACCCAAGTTAAACGGCATTTGCCATTTTTCGGACCACTCTCCTATCCTACCTAGGTCCGCACGCAGTTGCTCGATCGCTTCGGGCGTCCCAACATTGGCCCCAAGCTTGGTGTCATCAGCGAATTTGGCGATCCGACTGACAATGCCACCGTCGATATCATTTATGTAAATGATAAACAACAGTGGCCCCAAAACGGAACCCTGAGGAACCCCACTAGTGACCGAGGCCCAACCCGAACTAGCCCCTTTAATTACAACCCTCTGCCGCCTATTCCTCAGCCAGTTTTCAATCCACCTACCTATTTCCCCACCGATACCCAGCGCGCGCACTTTCGCCATTAGCCGGCGGTGAGGTACCTTATCAAAGGCTTTCTGAAAGTCGAGATAAAGTATATCAATCGCCCTACTCTTATCATACTCAACATGACGTGGAAAAACTCGAGCAAGTTGGTGAGACACGACCTATGCCGTCTAAACCCATGTTGGGAGTCCCCAAGCAGCTTGTAGGAATCCAAATGGTCAACGATCCTATCCGCTATTATCCCTTCTAATAATTTACCTACAACTGAAGTGAGACTAATGGGACGATAGTTCCCTGGACTTTCGTGATCCCCTTTCTTAAAGATAGGGGTCACGTTGGCTTCCCTCAGTCACCAGGCACCTGGCCCATCTCCAACGATTTGTTGAAGACTGTAGCCAGGTGCGGAGCCACCTGGTCGCGCACTTCTCGCAACACTCTGGGGAGAAACTGGTCTGGCCCAGGAGCCTTAAACGCCCTCAGTTTGTCTATTCTATCGGCAACGACTGTCGCGGTACATCTAACACTATCCAGGCCAGCACCTTCGTGCCTCACGCCTGGCTCGGGGATGACGCGGGTATCAGAGAGAGAGAGAGAGAGAGAGAGAGAGAGAGAGAGAGAGAGAGAGAGAAGAGAGAGAGAGAGAGAGAGAGAGAGAGAGAGAGAGAGAGAGAGAGAGAGAGAGAGAGAATTAATTAATTGAACATACTTTCATCCGTTTGCGGTGCCGAGAGAATTTCACTGTGTTTCTTTTTGACTTCTTCCACATTATTTTGAATTTTTTCGATCCACTCCCGTATCTCCTCCACCTGAAAACAAATGTAATAAGTAATCAACAGTATAGAAATAAATTACTAACTGACCAATAGTTCAACTATTAACGAAAAAAATAACTAGAACGCTGTCGACAAAAATATACAGATGGAATTTCGTTCAAGCCAAAATTCAACGTGAGTCATCTTTTTTATAACATTCCAGCGTGACACACAAAAGAAATTCCTATTCATTTTTTTTAAAGCATTGAAAATTTGTCTTTAATTATTTGTTTTAATACAAAAATTGCGTGGCCCTCTGCAACTTTTTAGGAAACGGTATTCCACCAAATCTTTTCATATATGTCACCGTCAAAATTACGAAGCCGAAACGCGTGGCAGTAAGTAGTAATCCTCTAAGTTAAAACTCAAAATCGGTGAATGACATTCCCGTAATATGAACCGAGGGTCGAAGTAAAACACTTTTCAACTCGAGCCAATCACTTCGTATTCAGTTAAAAAATTCCGAAGGAATGGGGCATGGGGATTTAAACTTCTTTTCCTGAAAAACGAACGATGACGTTCATATTCATTGTATGTTGTAATCATGGCACGTAATCACGATTATGATTCCTTGGTTTTCCAGGACAAATGGAATCGATTACGATTCCTCAAAATTATGGAATCGATTCCAATGATTACGATTACATGTCTGGTGGCAACACGGCATGGTCACCGATGTTAAATTAAACCAATTTTAAACGTTGAAAAGTTATTTATTTCTACACAAGAATACATGGTCATTATTTAGCAATAGTTTAGTACTTAGTTTGACCCACCTTAGCTGCCATAATGGCTGCGACACGCTTCGGCATGCCATGAATCAATTTTTTGCATAATTCTTTAGTCGAACGAAGCGTTTGTTCGTCAGTTGTCGTTTGGTTGTCGTGCGATGCGGGTGTGTTTCTCTTTCTTTTACGTGTCATTGTAACTACCGTTTAATTTAAATAGTGTATTTACCCAATTTCGGCAATTATTTGTTACAGTTTTTAAGTGAATTTGAAAATGGGGCGAAAGAATGACTTGAGTCCACGGAAAATTGGGCAAATACAGGTTTTATTAACTTCTTCTACATTTAAACAAAAGGAAATCGCTGCCAAACTCCATGTTTCACCACAGTCAGTACTTCGTATTAAGAAAAAAATGGTATTTGGAGAAAATGTAGGCCCCAAAAGGGTTGGAAGATGCGGCAGAAAAGGGTAACGACTCCAAGAACTGATAGACAGATTGCAATTTTGTCTCTTAGAAATAGAAGAGCTACTTGCAAAAACATTTCCAGTAGTCTAGCGGCTGATGGCATCAATATTAGTCGTAGAACAGTCAACAGGAGGCTTCTAACTGCCGGCTTCAAAGCCTACCGCCCAAGGAAGAAGCCCAGGCTCACTGAGGCTATGAAGAAGGCACGTTTTGCATGGGCAAAGGAACACATTAACTGGACTAGTGAGGATTGGGAACAGGTAAGAATAATATTTAACATTAAATAGAATGTTAATACAGTAAATACAGTATGCATAGAAGTGTATTTACAGTACGTGATAAAACTGCAGTAAAAATATCTGTAAAGCAGCAAGTCATACTGTACTTCGTTTTAGCTGTACTTCATACGCTATGCACTGACTCTTTCACAGGGCTTGGTTTGATTGCAGGTGGTGTTCTCCGATGAGTCAACGATTGCCGTGCTTGACGATCGTGTTCAAAGTGTAAGGAGGAGGCCTGGAGAAGAATTTTTGCCTGAGTGTCTGATGAAAACGGTGAAATTTCCACAAAAGATCATGGTTTGGGGAGCAATTTCTGTGCACGGAACTAGTCGTTTGAGCATTGTTGAGGGGAATATGAACCAAGTCAAGTATATAGAAGTACTAAGAAGACGTCTACTGCCTCAAATAAGGGAATGGTATGGTAACAGACGTTGGATTTTTCAACAAGACTCAGCTCCATGCCACACGGCAAAGTCGGTTAAAAAATGGTGTCATGAAAATAGTGTTCGGTTGCTCCCATGGGCTGGAAATTCTCCAGACATGAACCCAATCGAAAGTTTATGGTGTATTTTAAAGGACGTAATCCATGAAACGCCGATAACAACAAAACCCAACTCATAGAGCGACTTATTCAAGTCTGGTTTCACTCTACACGTATTAAGGAATTATGCAAAAAATTGATTCATGGCATGCCGAAGCGTGTCGCAGCCCTTAAGGCAGCTAAGGGGGGTCAAACTAAGTACTAAACTATTGCTAAATAATGACGATGTATTCTTGTGTAGAAATAAATAACTTTTCAACGTTTAAAATTGGTTTAATTTAACATTTTATACCAAAAAATGAAATTTTTAAAAAATTCCTAATAATTTGGCCAGTACTGTATATATATATATATATATATATATATATATTAATATGAGGGGTCGCGCGTTTTAAGGTACCTAAGCACCACCATAGGCGAAAACGCGTTTTTGAGGGATATCACTATTTTCACCCTTCCTCTATCGCGTGGTTTGGGTTATAATGACCTTACGACACTAAAGTATGGTTGAAAACCTTATGAAGCGAACTACTTTTTTCACCTCTATCGCCAGCCAAAAGTTCACCCAAAGTTCGGCATAATAAGAAAATAAAAAAAAAAAAAAATATATATAAAATATAAAAATCTATTCCAAAAACTCATCAACATCTTCATTAGCATATTTAGAACTCTAATTTAGCAAAAAATGAACGTTCTAGCTCAATTAATAACAGAGATACTATTGCCAGACTTTGGAGGCAATTTCTGACGAATTTTAATTTTGGCGCTTAGGTACCTTAAGACGCGGGACCCCTCATATATATATATTAGGGTGTTCCTTATTTTCTAAATTTTGGAAATTCTATGCTCCAACCCTCTAGAATCGTTCCTTTTGATGAAAACACAATGTATGTGAAATATGTCACAAATCGAGTATGATCTCTAGAGGTTCCTCAATAACCTGAAGTTTTACCTAGTGGCGGATTAGACAGGGGGCTGACCATGCCGTGTTGCCACCAGACATGTAATCGTAATCATTGGAATCGATTCCATAATTTTGAGGAATCGTAATCGATTCCATTTGTCCTGGAAAACCAAGGAATCATAATCGTGATTACGTGCCATGATTACAACATACAATGAATATGAAAGTCAAATTGCCATTACAATAAAACTCATTCTTTAGACAGAAGTAGGTTTGGAAATATACTTCTGTCTAAATAGTGGGTTTTTCATGGTGAAAAATTCCATTTATGAAGTTGACATTGTTTCATAAGATTTTAAGTTTGTTTCAAAAATTACAACACACCAAAAATAACTCAAGTCATACACAACTCCCAAAAATTTTTAATTGAAACAAAATCATGATTTTTTTATTTAAATAATTTTTTTTTTTTTAATTGGACTTTTAAAATTTAAATTAATTGATTACAATTATTTAGAAAATTTACTTTGTAAGACTTATCCAAGTAGGACTATGTCAGTTAGATAATTAAACACTTATCAGTTATTATACTTAGAAATATGTTGATTTATTTGCAACGAGTCACTTTAAACATACAGTATGTGAAGAACTTTATCACATTAAATAAAAACTTCAGACTTCTGAAATGCGGAAAGTGTGGAAAATACAGGGTGTTTCAGGAGGAAAGGTCAATACTTCGGGAGGTGATAGTATCGGTCATTGTGAAAAAAAAAGTTCATATGAACATGTGTCTAATTCTGGATGGTTACGGAGATAGAGCTGTTTGAATCTGATGCGCGCGCAGCTCTTCCTCCCCCTTCCCTCCCCTATAACCTTGAACCATGTAATGTAAGCTGTAACATAAGCATGTAACATAAGCCAATCGACAGCTGACTGTTGTGAGTGGCATTGTTTGGTGTTTGAAGCAGTGTTAAGAATGCCACACACCTTCACACATGCCGAATATGCAGATATGGTGTATGTCTACGGTTTTTGCGATGGAAGTGCAACAGCTGCTGTTGCAGAATACCGTCGACGGTTTCCGAACCGTAGAATTCCGGATCGAAGTGTGTTTACCAGGGTTTTCAACACACTGCGTGAGATTGGTATACTTCCCAGCGCTCATGTTTCATCTGAACGTGAAGGTCAACAAGATGTGGATGAAGTGGAAACCATTCTTTAGTTGGTAGAGCGTAGTCCTACTACTAGCTCACGAAGAATTTCTACACGTCTCGGTGTACCACACACAAGAGTATGGCGAACATTACGTGAGGAAGGCTTGCATCCATATCATGTACAGCGGGTACAACACCTTCAACCAGGAGACGCTGCCATGCGACTGGAATTTTGTCATTGGGTAAATGCTAATCGCCGATTGCTTCGATTAATACTGTTCACCGAAGAAGCTACTTTCACCCGTGACGGTATCAACAACACTCGTAACCCTTATCGGTGGTCAGACGAAAATGTCACTGTGGAAACAAATTTTCAACATCGCTTCTCTGCCAATGTGTGGTGCGGTATCATCGATGATCAGCTGATTGGCCCTGTTACTTTAGAGAATCGTCTTACAGGACAAAGTTACCTAGAATTTCTTCAAAATGAATTGCCAGGACTATTGGAGGATGTTCGCTACACGCGCTGGTATGTACTTTCAGCATGACGGAGCTCCTCCACATTCTACCCGTCTGGTGATGCAATACCTAAATCAAACTTTCCCTGGTCGATGGATCGGCCGCGGTGGTCCCATTCAATGGCCACCAACGTCTCCAGACCTCTCTCCGTTAGATTATTGTTTGTGGGGGTGGATCAAAAGTCAAGTTTACAAAAGAAAGGTGGATTGCTCGCGCGCATTTTGGATCTGCTGCCCGCATAAAGAAACGTCAAGATCAACTCAGACGAACAACACGCGATCTTCGCACACCAGTTGCAAAGTGCATTGAGGTTGACGGTGGGATTTTCGAAAACGTATTGTAAACTGTAACAAATTTGTCATTTCTGTATCTGATACCATTCAAAATGCCAATGTTTAAACATTGAATGTTAGAAACAGTAATTGGTTTCTTTTTCTTGATTAGGTACCATTAACAATGCTTTTGTATTTGTAGATTCAAACAGCTCTATCTCCGTAACCATTCAGAATTAGACACATGTTCATATGAACTTTTTTCTCACAATAACCGATACTATCACCTCCCGAAGTATTGACCTTTCCTCCTGAAATACCCTGTATAAGAAAATATGAGCTATGAATAAAAATCTTCCTCAAGAAGTACAAATATTTGTTTAAATGTTCCCATTTATTTATGACTTAGTGAATGTCAGATACTACAAAAAATGACAGAATTCAATATTAAATAGCATTAATTGTTTTACAACATATTCACACACGCATTATGAAAAAGAATAACCCGCAATGCTTAGAAAATAAATGACAAAAATAGTCCTAATTCACCCGTACATAGTAAATTATAACTAAAATGAGATTATGTTCATGCAATAGTACTATTCCCCATAGCTGCGAGAAGAAAATCATATTTTGATTTCAATCGGTTATTTTTCCATTGTAATTTAAATCGATTTAAGTAATTTGATTTCAGTCATTGTAACCCTTCATTACAGTGATTATGTGTTGTCTAATTTGGAATCGTAGGAATCATGATTACAGTTTTTAATGTAATCGTAATTGATTCCGTTAATTTTGGAAGGAATCGTAATGGTAATCAAGGACTCGCTCGGTAATCGTAACCGATTCCATTTGTTGTGGAATTATAACATATCTGGTTGCCACCTTTTCATTTCAGTAAATCCGGACACCTCTCCCCCTCAAAGAAAATTATCGTCCCAACCCACACTCCCTTATAATTCAAGTAAATCTGGACAATTTATGAGCACATTATTTTTAAGAAAAATAAATATTTCATTTTCTGAGAAAATGTCTCTTACAAAAAAGAGCAGTACTTTATTTATTTCCATGCAATTTATTTCCTTCATAAGATAATAAAAAAAGAAATTACAGTGTAACAGTAGTACTGTACTACAATGTACAAACACTCAAACAGATGTATTTTATTTATATTCTTAAATACATGGCAGCTAATGTAAGACCATTGGGCAGGATAAGTCAAAGCTACATCATCAACTCCCACATTACATCAACGACATACATTAAAAATTCGTGTTAATTACGAGAGTATTCCCTTGGACTCATCTTTCTTCCTGGTTCTTTCGTCTTCCAATGTTTTCCGAGTCCCCATCAGAGTATAACAATTTAAACAGTACTTCCACAAAGAATATTAAAAATAATTTCAATTTATTTAGGAAAAAAGTTTATTTGTAGCGCCTTTTGATAGGTAATTATCATACTGGGGGGAGCGATGGAAAATTTTCCAGAGGATCCGCGCTCCGAACGCGCTGCATGTATATATGTATAATTGTAAAACACGTTTTAGCTACTGCACTACTTTTACTCTAGGATCTGGCCCAGAGTTCGTATAAATTTCTGGGTGCAGAGGTTTTGACGACTGATCTAGACTAATTTTTGGGCGCAGAATCCGAATTTTTCTATGCCATCAAACCAAATTGGTGCGAAAGTGGTAAAAATGGCAAAATTTTATCAGTTTTTCATATTTCTTTTATATTCTTGATTTGAAAATTTTTTTAGGGCAATTTTTTGTTTGAGAATCTGGTTTTGTAACATACTGCTGCCTGAACCAAGAAAACTGACAAAAATGTCAAAAAATAACAGCAAAAATAGTACAAAATTAAGTAAATATTGTTAAAAAATCGCAAAAATGAAATTTTTGGCTATTTTGGTGCATAAACTAGCTCTAACTAATCATATCAAACTAAGTAGTCAAGAAATTAGATATTAATAGCTCTGTAAGAATTTATTAAAACAAAGTATGCACAAATGTCTAAATTTCGGGTATAAATCGATAAAAATGGTTGTAAAATACTTGAAAAAATAGCCAAAATATAAAAAAATAGTACTAATTTTATGTTATTCTTAGGCTTGCTTGTTGTAAAATGCTTGAACTTCTTATAGAATCGATCTATTTGATTTCTTTAGAGTAACTAAGTCATATTTATTGTGTTTCAGGTTTAGTATTGGCAGTAGCTACAAATTGAGGATCCCTGTATTCATTATGTGATTCAACAGATGATAGATCATGGTAAGTAATAATCGAATTGAATATTTAAAACATAAATATAAAGACCAATGTGTTACAAATGAATTTTTTTATGTATAGAAGAGAACCAGTTTATTATAATTGCAATTGCAAGAAGTCTTAGTATATTTTATTTTTTCAGGATGTATGTCAACTTGTGCCAGAAAAGAAGCATAGCTCAAACCTTGGTAAATGTATCTTGTGCCAGAAGAACAAAAACCCAAGTGGAGAGAAATATTTGAGCAGCGGAGAACGTGGAATAAAAAATTTGCTTCAGTTGGCTTCTGCGTACCCAAATGATGACAGAAGCAAGCGTTTGAAAGCTCTTACTGAGAGTCAGACTCCTTATATCCAGTATCACAGCACTTCGTGCTATGCAACATATAAAAAGTTCGTTGAACGTAGCCAGAAGTCTAAAAATGCTGAATCTGAACCCTCCGATTCCTCCTTAGGGGAAGCATTAACTCCTCCAGAAAATAGTTCAAGCAAAAGGATTAAAACACAGCATATCAAGGATATGAAAGTGTGTGTATTTTGTGGTTCAGCTCGAGTCAAATTGAAAGGTGGAAACATTGACCATGATTTGTTTCGGATATGTACTCCAGGTCGTGCCCAAAAGTTATGAAGTTATGCTCACTTGTTCCAAGACGATGTTTTTACCAGAGCAGCGATGTTGAACGAATACAAAGATGTATTCGCTGCAGATGTATTCTATTATAATAATTGTATAAAGAAGCATTTTGCAGCCTATGATCGCAGAATAGAGACGATTTTGGAAAACAGACAGCAAGAAAATGAAGTTATGGGTTCTACCGACATGGTTCAAGAAGCGTTTAATGATGTAGTCTCAAAAATAGACTTCACAAGCTGTGGATACAGTGTCACCTACTTGACACAAGTGATCAATAAAAAGCTGAACCAGGATGAATCTATCAGTAACTATTTGGTTAAGAGCCTGCTTATAGACAAATTTAAGGACACCATTTATTTTACATATCCTAGCAACAAACGAAAATCCCAGATGGTTTATTCTGTCCAGATTGAGAGTGCAAGAATTGTTGAAACTTTGCGGAAATCATCTGTCGAAAACGTTGCTAAGGACCTAAGGAAAGAGTTAAAAACTTACAGTTTTGGTTTACGCTCTAGCTATTGTGATCCAAACGATCTTGATCTAGCCTTAAAACGCTTCCAAAATGAACGTCCTCCAATATGGATGGAATTTCTTCAGCATTTGTTTTCCACCCGGAATGTATCAGATAGCAACAATCAGTTGATGCTGAAGTGTGACACTATCTTCCAGATGTTGTTTTACATCCTTCATAATGGTTTGGAGCCCACCCCATTGCATGTCGGATTTGCTCAAACTATAAATAACCTGTCAGAGTAAAGATCTTATTGAAATTGCAAACAAACGGAGCATTTGTGTAGGATATCAAGAAGTTCGCAAAATAAATTTTGCACTAGCAAAACGTACAATATCTTTATGTGGTTCACATAGAGTTCCAGTTCCTCCAGTATTTGATCAAAACCATCCAATTCAAGCAGCAAAGGATAATTTTGACACCTTGGAAAATACCTTGTCTGGAATTGGTTCGACACACGATACGGTGCTAGTTTTATTCCAAAATGCTCCATTAAGCTCTGCACCAACACAACAGCATACTAATAAGATCAGTGAAGCTCCAGAGTCAATCCTCCGGCTTGGCAAGTTACAAAGCGTTCTTCCTTGCCAAGAAATTATCTCGATTGGACCAAGACATGAACGAGATACAATAAGTCAAGATTTCCAAGTCTCTGAATACAAGGCAAACGATCATTTACTAGAGACTGTTAATCTCGACCATTTCCTGTGGTTTGTGATGCGATACAAACATAGAACAACCACAATACAGGGCTCTTCAACTAGCTCTAATACTGATAATGATGACTTTGTTCCAAGCTTTGTTGCTGTCAAAAGCCCTTTTGTAGGAGATAGCTTGAAGCCTACAACTATTGCGTTCACTTCCATACTGCCATACAAAGCAACTGAATTTGATACCATTTTTACAACAATGATTAACTTTCAGGACGTGCTTAAGCAGTAGAATAAGCCATACGGTGCACTGTGGTGTGATGAAGGAGTTTATGCTATTGCCCGGGCGGCACTTTTTGTCTACTGCAATGAAAAAAAAAGTTTTTTTTTTATGTCGGGACAGTAGAAGGATACAAGACGCCAGACACAATTTTATTTTTCCACGAAAACACTGCTTACTTCGTTAATTTCCGACAATGGTAAGGATTGTGTTCCCTTGAAGATGGTCTTATTGACCATCATACCTATTTAAGCGCTTAGTTGTGCTTAATTAATAATAGCATTGGTATAAATGCATTTATTTCATTAAAAAGGGAAATAACCCATAAAGTTCTGTAAATACGTTATAATCTATAAATATACGTTTAATATTTATAAATAATCAATATCAAAACTAATATGCTGGTATTAGTTGTAAAGTATAATCTTGGTAACTCGGTTCCAAATATTGTAATACTGCTGCGGATTTTTCTCACAATTGCTGTTAGTGTTGCTAGCTGTGAGAGGAGTTTTTCTAAACTAAAACTGATAAAGAATTACCTAAGATCTACTATGAGCACCTTGCGGTTGAGAAATCTTGCCATACTGTCTTATAGAACAACAACTGACAGACGAAATAGACTTCGACAATGTCAAAGAAGATTTTGCTAACAGAAAAGCAAGAAAAATAACTGTAGAATGTTGTAGTTAATTTTTTCACTTCAGAAGTAAACATGTTGTCCTAATAAGCACACCGGACAAAAAATTAGTCATAGCACCGACAGTAGGAAGTTCAAGGTCACACAGAGGGCGCTGATGTAGCATTGGTAAGTGACAAGTAGCGGTGACGTAGCACACAGGATCAGATCTGTTTCGTGAGGTGGTGAAGAACAAAGTGTGTGTTGGATATAGTCTGCAAATGGGTCGTGAGGCAGACGTTACTCAGTGGCAAAAAGGAGCCATCGTGTTTGGCAGAGCCCACCGACACAAAATGTCTGAAGTAGCCCAATTTGTTGGTGTGTCAACGCGTACTGTCCAGCGAGTTTACAAAGAGTGGTGTAGTTCGCAATCAACTGACAATCGACGGCGTAACTGTGGCCGGAAAACAATTCTCGACAATAGGGGCCGCCGCCATGTTTCTCGTCTAGTAACTGCAAATCGTTTTCAAACCAGAGAACAATTGCTCCAAGAAACCAATGAGGTTCCCAGCGACCAATTTCCGAACGGACATTGCGACGAGAACTGCATGCGATGGACATCTGGAGCAGGGTACCACGAAGAGGCCGCTGTTAACAGCAAGTCACAAATTGGCACGTTATAAATGGGCTCAGAGGCACAAAAACTGGACTGCGGCAGATTGGAAACGTGTAATTTGGTTCGATGAGTCCCGTTTTTGTTTGTTCTCCAATGATGGGAGGCGACGAGTACATCGCAGGTCCAATGAAGCCTTTAATCCTGAATGCGTCGAAGGTGGTGTTCAGGCTGGAAACAGAAAGTGAAGCGCAGGACTCTGGCGGAACTTCGGGACCGGCTGATGAACGAGTGGCAGCAAATCGATGTTCAGTACATGAACAACCTCGTAGAGTCTCTGCCTCGCCGGATTCGTGCGGTTATCAAGGCCAGAGGCGCCGTCACACGTTATTAGGTACATTCTGAGAGGGGTGACTAATTTTTTGTCCGGTGTGCTTATTTTTCAGTTTTTTTTCTATACGTCGTTTTCACTTTTTGTTTAAGTATGTTTGTTATGTGTATTGTGTTGTGTTTCAGGGGGGCGGCACAAACTCTAGCTACGCCACTGACCGTAACTTATATCAAGATGCTGCAACTAAAATTTCAATTATGGTTGCAGAACAAGAGCAATGGGACAACTTTAAGTCTTCGATATATACTCTGTCTCAATCCTTTCAACAATATATAAAGCAGAGGTCTGATAGTAATGAAAACTTTCATTACTGGTATCATTTTACCAATAGATTGTATCCAATCATCAGAGATTTAACCTACTCAATGCGGCCAGGTGATTGGTCACTATTTCTTTCTTCCATACAGAGATCAATCCCACTTTTCTTCGCCTACAATAGAACCAACTATGCCAGATGGGCACCAATCTTCTTTGAGGATTGTTTAAACCTTGAGGTACATTTTCCTGATTTCCACAAATCATTCCTTAGTGGTGGTTTTGTAGTGAGGAGAACGACACGACAATGTAGTGGAGTTCCAATGGACCAGGCACTTGAGCAACATTATAATAAGCCTGCAAAAGTGTCCGCAGGATTAATTGGCTGAGAAAGGAAGCAGTGGCACTGTGGAATATTATTAAACATGAGAAGGACTTATATTCTTCACAAATGAGAAGTTCCGGCCAGTTTGAAAATCGTGACGAGTATGATATTCATCATGAATACTCCAAGAGCCATGCCTTATCGAGCTCCAGTAATGTCCAAGCTATTCAACAGTACATTTACAAAGTTGGAAACACATTGAGCAAAACATTAGATGGCAAATCATTCAGAAACATTGCTACCGGTGAAGAGGATAAAGAGTCTTATACATATCACATTACTTGCCTAGATGGAGATGTTGCTTACAAGAATTTCAAAACCGAACGGCTTGAGAAAAAACAAACTTTGTTTGCAGCAATTAAGAGGAAAAAACCCGCAACAGCGAGGAACACTTCCAGAAAACGAAAGGAATATGACAAAAAAAGAAACCATTGCAGCACTGAACTACATTGCATTTGCTCAGCTCAGGGAATTTCATTGAATCAATTACTTTTCCATGAAATTACACCTCTTCCATTTTTTCTTGTAGACAGTGATGGCTTTTTGAAGAAATCTAAGAAATCGGAATTGGGATCGGAACTTGAAAAGAAACTGGGTGAAGACCTCCCATTGTTGTTAGAAGGGAATGATGCAATGATCATAGATTTTATGGCTCAAGTAAGGAAATTCCCGGTGAAAAAAGCAATGTTGAAAACATTTGGTGAATTTGCACAATCACTTTTAAATATGTTTTTGAGTATGGGATCCAAGTCAACCACAATTCATATCTTATTTGAAAATTACAAGGCTTCAAGCATCAAGACGAGAACGGATGAGACGATCAACTGCGCATTCGAAAATACAAATTTCCATAACATCACCTGAGCAGAGGCTTCCAATTGATTTCAACAAGTATTGGAGTTCCACAGACAACAAGGCAAACTTCCAAAATTTCTTTGTCGGCTTTTTCATGGAAAACTACCAGAGATAAAGTAATTGTACTGGGAGGTGGTACTCTTGAAAAACCTGAAGTTTGTGTCCAATTCCAAAATGGGAAGGTCTGCGAAATTCCTGAGCTTTGTTCTTCACAAGAAGAAGCAGATGACAAAGTGATGTTACATGTAAACTATGTGGTGGATAAAGCAATGCCTGGTGGTGGAGCTACAGTTTCAGTAGCTACCAGTGATACTGATATCTTTGTGTGCCTCATCTACCATTTAACAAAATGGATTGAGCATGGCCTGAAGAAAATATGGTTTGTTAGAGGCTCTGGAACAAGTCGCAAAATCATTCCTCTGCATGGCTTGCATCAAAAGCTTGAAAACGATTTGATCCAAGTTTTACCTGCCTTGCATGCTTTACCTGGCTGTGACAGTGTCAGTAAAGTAGGCACAAAATCTAATGCACTGAAGCAGTCAAACTACTTTGATGAGATTAAGGACTTTGGCAAGGAACCACTTACAGAGGAAATAATCGAAGGTGCCGAAAACTTTCTGGTTCATTGCATCAAACCCAAGTCAAAATCCACATCATTTGATCAACTAAGATCTGAGCAATACTACAAAACTGGGGACAAAATCGATTTTACTCAGCTTCCTTGCTCTTCAAAAAGTATTAGACTGCATATTAAACGGGCATATCTTCAGTGCAAACTTTGGCTTGACACTCCATATGGCTCCATATCTAAAAATTTAAATCCACTTGACAATGGTTGCGTAAAGTCTGATGAGGGACTTTTGGAACCTCAACTAACCGATTACCCAGATAAACCTCAGGATTTGATTGAACCTTGCAGCTGCAAAACCTGTACCAAGAGGTCAAAATGCCCTTGCACTGCGTCATCCATACCATGCTGCTCATTCTGCAAGTGCAATCAAAGAACATGCCAAAATCGTAACGCCTGAATTTCAGCAGGTAACTGAATAAAATTACAGATGAACAAATCTGTACATTGTACTTCTGTTTCATTTTCATGGTGTCGGAAGATGATACCACAAAAGCCATAGTGCTTTTATTTGTAAATAATGTTTCAATAAAAGTTTCAAATAAACAAAAAAAAGAACAGGAAAAAAAACAAAAAAAAAAATGGGGCCTCATCATTAAATGAGGTCGTTCCCACTAAGTTAGCTATAACTTAGTCCATTGCCGTGGTGCTGCACTGGGAAGATGCACCTGAGTGACGGTAACACACTTTCTCAATCACATAAGCTGCCTTGACAGTTTTTGTCATTTTTGCCAAACTCTTTGCCACTTTTGCAAGATTTTCAGTCAACTTCATCATCAGAAATAATACATGATCTTATCTCTCAGTCTTTTACAACATGCAAACCTAAGAGTTTTATAAAATTAGCACTATTTTTTATATTTTGTCTATTTTTTCAAATATTCTACAACCATTTTTAATCATTGTAACCCAAAATTTAGACATTTGTACATGTTTTTGTGTTAGGAAATTTTAGTAGAGCTATTAATATCTAATTTCTTGACTATTTAGTTCGATAAGATTGGTTAGAACTAGTTTATGCACCAAAATAACAAAAAATTTCATTTTTGCGATTTTTTGACAATATTTACTTAATTTTTTACTATTTTTGCTGTTATTTTTTGACATTTTTGTCAGTTTTCTTGGTTCAGGCAGCAGTATGTTACAAACACAGATTCTCAAACAAACAATTGCCCTTAAAAAAAATTTCAACTCAAGAATATGACAAAAATACGAAAAACTGATAAAATTTTGCCATTTTTGCCAATTTTTTTCCATTTTGACCACTTTCGCACCAATTTGGTGCGATGGCATAGAAAAATTCGGATTCTACGCCCCAAAATTAGTCTAGATCAGTCGTCAAAACCTCTGCACCGTGAAAATTTATACGAACTCTAGGCCAGATCCTGTACTATTTAGTCACGCCAAAATGCGGACATATTGCTTGGCGCTTGCCTGTCCTCACAGACAAACTGCGTCCAGATGAGGGCGCGATCTGGATACCGGACATTTCTACTCATTTCCGGACTGTCCGGACAGATAGCAGCACTAAGCTGATAGGGTTGCAGCCCCAGGCCCACCAAGGAACAGAGGCCCACCAAGGAACATAGGAACTGTATCGAGTTACTCGTAACTTGATACAGAATACTGTATATGCTTTCTTTGTGGATATACACTGGTTCATGTTTTCATACTCAGGCTCAGAATCCTATAAGTAACGTAATGAACATGAACAAACGTAACCACAGGCCCATTTGGATCAATCAGCCCCAGGCCTATCAGGCCATTAATCCGCCACTGCTTTTACCCCGTACCACATCCCCACCCCTAATATATACAGAAGACTAAACTAAACGAAGAAAATAAAAAACATAAAGCATGTGAACTGATGATTCTTGTAAAACTGAACGACAAAGAAGTCGGCTAGAACTGGAACAATGTTATATGAAGCCATGATGTGGTAAACAGGAGCTAAAATTTCAGTGCTCTTGACCGCCCTCTAAATATTAATCAATTGAAAAGAAACTTGTTTTTTTCATCACATGGAACAATTTTGGGAGGTAAGACGTTTTAATAAAAAAAAAAAACCACCCCTATAGGCAAGAAGCACCCTAATATATATATATATATATATATATATATAAGCGCCTCGGTGGTGCAGTGGTTAGCGTCGCTGACTACGAATCTATCGGCCCCGGGATCGAGACCCGGTGACGGCAGGCGGCGCGCAGCAAAACCAAGATATTCATCCTTCCAAACAATAAAGAAATTGATTGATAGATAAATGGGTACCCTGGTTAGCCTTGTGTTTAAGACGCTGGGCTGCTGGTGGGGCGTATTTCGGATTCCACGTTAAACTGTAGGTCTAAGGTGGAGTGACAAGCGAACTTAAGAAAAAAACCTTTTACGTTCAAAAGCAATATGAAAACGCCTTTATTCTGCAATATGATTACGGTTTTAAAAGCAAATGCATCATTACGACGTGGATTCACAAACTCAAGTTCTCACCCTAATAATTTAGGAGATGATGTTACGGCACAAATGAAAGTTTGAAATAAACCAATTCTTCATTCTTCTCTTTTTTTTTATTTTTAATAAAATCGAATTAAATGGGCGCATGCACGCACTTATGTATTTCAATCTTGTTTCATTAGAATACCTTCATTTTCTCCCGGAACAACAACAAATGGACGACCCCACGGGATTTAGCTAAAAATTTGTATAAGGGGTTCCAAAAAACCTTAGCCCCCCCATTTGCAGCTTACATGTTTACTTATATCGAAATAGTTTTTAGTGATTATAAAAATATATAAAATTCTTTATTTATTGCAGGTATTAAAATTACTCTAGCTGATAAAGTGATAATATAATGGCTTCTCAATTAATTGGTGATTCGGAGAGGCAACGTGTGATAGATCGCATACGAGCAACAACATTTCGGGAAGCTCGTGATGCTGGAGCCACCTTTATAACACGTTCATGGGTTGACAAAAAGTTGCGAAGAAGTGAGGACTTCGTCAAAAGAAATTGGAATAAAACTTTGGATGAATGTGAAATGGATACAACCAAATCTGGGCGCCCAAATTTGCCACTCTCTCAGGAAACAAAGGACATCATTGAAAGCGGTACGCGTAAGCGGAAAAACAGCTGTGCTAAACTTTCTAGAGAGATCGAAGTGTTGAGAGGAAAGATCGTTAGTGGTGAGATCATTCGACTGTACCGTCATAGGCAAGGTTTAAAGCCTTGGCATGAACTTCCAAAGCCAAGAAAACTCAACTTAACATCGATGACAGAATGTGGTTTGCCCATTTTCTTGAAGATTGGGATGTGGATGATTTCATGCATTTAGCTGTCTCCGATGAATTTTTTGTTTACGTAACACGTCGGCCTAACTACCAAAATGATCGCGTGTGGGCCACAACACCAGATGAAATCGATGACAATGAACATTATCGCGAATTATTAAAAAGTCCAGACTGTGTTGGTGTGTTTGTTTTGTTCACTGCAAAGAAGCTCATGTGGGTGCTGAAGCCAAATGGTCAGAGTTGGGATGGACAGTATTTTCGTGATATTATTCTATCTTAGCATGTCATTCCTTTTCTAAGAAACCCAAACAATGTTATGGATGTCGATCAGGTCACACTTCCGCACGATAAGGCCCCCTGCTTTAAGGCATTAGCCACTCAACAGTTGTTGCGGAACCATGAGATCGATTTCTTTGGAAATGAAGAATGGCCAGGAAATTCTCCTGACCTGAACGTCTGTGAACACATTGGATCAGTTATAAAGGACAAGGTTGAATGTCTCTTGTTACAAGAACCTGCAGCAAATCGATTTTCGAAGGATACAATGACGCAACACATTGAAACTGTTTTAGCAAATTTGCGTAACGATCAAGATCTATTCACGTCACTTTTGTCAAGCTACCCAAAGCGAATTCAGGCTGTCTTGGAAGCCAATGGCGGGAACACCAAGTTTTAATTGTTTCTCATTAAATGTAGGATTAAATTCTCTTTTGTAAAGTACGTTTAGTTTTACTGTACCTCTAATGGTTTAGGCCATGGGCGGGAGGCCTAAGGTTTATTGGAGCCCCGTACTAATAAATTTTTATATTCTAATAACGAAAATGACATTATTTTCCTTGAGAAATATGCGCAACATACGAAAAAAATTGCATTTATACGCGCACTAGTTTGCATGGCGCATGGCCGTTATCTAAATTATGTAGTGTTATGTAGTGGATTTTACAAAATAAAACGCGGATAATATCTTTTATTTATTAAAATTTGCAATATTTAATATTTTAATAAATAAATCTTCATTTTCACACCTTTTTCTCCATACGAACTCGCATAAACAGTAATTTTTGTTGTTGTTATTAATGTTTATTTGTTGCCTGCTTAGACCTAGTTTAGTCTGAATATTATTGTTGTAGTGTGAGCATATGATAATGCAGCGCTGTGATCTATCTACTCGCGAGTTGTCCCCGGTCAATTGAATGCCCGGTTAGGTCAACTGAGATTACCTGAAGATCAGGGCCCCCAGCCTTCGTTAGTTAGCCTTATAAGGCTAACTAACGAAAATATCACGACTTAACCTAACCAATTGTTAGGTCAACTGTATGCCCTTCACGATTGGTTAGGTTGTTATGATATTTTCGTTAGTTTTAACGAAAATATCACTACTTAACCTAACCAATCGTCAAGGGCGTACAGTTGACCTAACCGGGCATTCAATTAACCGGGGGGGGGCACATAGCAACCTCGTATCCGGGCGTCAAGAGCGGTGTAAACTAGATAACGGTCATGCGCCATGCAAACTAGTGCGCGTATAAATGCAATTTTTTTGGTATGTTGCGCATATTTCCCCAGGAAAATAATGTCATTTTCGTTATTAGAATATAAAAATTTATTAGTATACAAATTTTCAGCTAAATCCCGTGGGGTCGTCCATTTGGAAAAGATCCACAACAACAACGGAATTTTCGCTTTTTTTTTCTTTTGGTGAGAACAACGGTGAACAAGTTTTGCGAGGGATTCGATATAAAATATACTCTCGGACTTCTTACGCACGCGGCAGTTCTCAAAATCTTGACAATATATGACGGTGCAGTAAATATAAAGCCCGTAATAATTAGAGAATAGTACATTAATGTTTTATGTATATGCTACGTATATGATTGTTCTTTGTTCACCACTCCAACGGTTAAAGAAGAATTGTGCATCAAACTAAAGTGAATTCGAGTTAAAATAAAATTAAACTAAACTAAAATACATTAAAATAAAAATAAAACGTAACCTTCGCTTCTGCTATTATTAACGTTGAACGTACTTTAGGCATTTATAAAACTTTCACTGAAAGTAAGTTATTTTTAATTATTATTATTAGAAATAGGTTTAAAAATTTTAAACTATTTTATTCTTGATCAATGCTGAGGAAAAAGCTTAAATCTGAGGTAAAAACTTAAATTGCGAAAAATGAATGAATTGCCTTCGATTTTAAAAAAATTTGCGCAGTACCTAAATAACATTTCATAAATAATCATTGAGAAAGTACCAAAAATATAGAATATTAAATGAGACGTTAAATACATTTCACTCCGTAAAAGTTTACGATGACGATGAGGTAAGATGTAACAGAATTTACCTTCAATCTTCGGTTGACTCGCAGAATACAGGGTGTACATAAAGTCAGGATCTATTTTTGTGAAGCACTTGGAAATTATATGGAATTCAATCATAAAATGATAAAGTGGTAACATTTATTAAATAATTAAGAGTAGGATTCGACGTGACGCCCATCAGTATCCCTGCACAGCTCAAATCGTTCAGCAGCATTTCTAAACACATTCTGGAGTATTTGCGGGGTTATGTTATCTGCAGCAGTTCGTATACGTGTACGTAAGTTTTCAAGACTCGTAATCTTCGTCTGATAGACGTGCGACTCGATAAAGCCCCATGCAAAGAAATCTAAAGGGGTTAAATCTGGTGATCTCGCTGGCCAAGGTCTTTTGTTGCTTCCGCGTCCGATCCAGCGATTTGGAAAACGTCCATTTAGATAATCCTGAACAATTTTGGCATAGTGACAAGGAGCACCATCATGTTGATAGACGACGGTACTAACAATCCTATCCCCGTCGTCTATCAACATGATGGTGCTCCTTGTCACTATGTCAAAATTGTTCAGGATTATCTAAATGGACGTTTTCCAAATCGCTGGATCGGACGCGGAAGCAACAAAGACCTTGGCCAGCGAGATCACCAGATTTAACCCCTTTAGATTTCTTTGCATGGGGCTTTATCAAATCGCACGTCTATCAGACGAAGATTACGAGTCTTGAAAACTTACGTACACGTATACGAACTGCTGCAGATAACATAACCCCGCAAATACTCCAGAATGTTTAGAAATGCTGCGGAACGATTTGAGCTGTGCAGGGATACTGATGGGCGTCGCGTCGAATCCTACTCTTAATTATTTAATAAATGTTACCACTATCATTTTATGATAAAATTCCATATAATTTCCAAGTGCTTCACAAAAATAGATCCTGACTTTATGTACACCCTGTATATTGAACGATGTAACATTGTTTTTTGTTACCATAATACGCGTAACAACGATCCATCTCCTAGTTAGAACGGTTTGGTCAGGTGAGAAAGAGTCCTTTTTTTTTTTTAAGGATACTTCTTTCTCTCTTAAAACTTTATTTTTCTATCTTGGTAGAATGAATGAATGATGTAGAAGGTGTAGAATGATGAATTTAAGGCGATCCCTGAATTTGGGTACTCTAATGTTTGTTGGCAACTGCCAGATGGCAAGTGAGTTTACGCGTGTTTTCTTCTGTTTTCGTATGGTTGCGTTGCTATACAAGTGTTGACAGTAAAACAAACGGCAGAAAACCATTACCGGTACCTTACGTACTGAAGTTAAAGAATACTAGGAAATTCGTTTAGATTTTACTCTGTCCGTAGATGTCTTAATTTAACTTAAAAAAAGTAATTTTATCCATTTTTCAGTTGATAATTTCATTCATAATTCCAGCTTGTAACCATCGTAACTGTAGTAAAATCCATCGTCAACAAACCCCGCCATTCATTCATCAAAGTCGCAAGATCAGCCATGTGGCGGAAGGTCTAAATAGGCTTACTCAGCCGTCAGTAAGCTTTAGGATTAGGTCTTGGGAAGTTGGCTCATAAAGCCACACAGGCACATATAACTCGCGCTTGGAATTTTCATTTCAATTAAACATAATTGCCGATCATTACAACTAAGTCTACAACTTTAAGTCCGAGTGCCGAAAGGATATGAAAATAGTCCCACGCTGAACACTCGCTATGTATTTAATTTTACAAATAAATTAAGTTCTTTAGAGCGAAACTTTCGTAAAGATGACAAAGAATATAAGATTCTGTTGTCTTACTGAATACACAACAGAAAAACTGTCTTGCAGGAAACTGAAAATACTCAATACCAATCGATGTCCACAGACCTCAAATGCTTCCGGAAGTAAAATCCAGTTAATGATTAATAAAAATGTCTTTAGCTCCTGATTAAATACATGAAACAATGAGAGAGAGAGAGAGAGAGAGAGAGAGAGAGAGAGAGAGAGACTCGTAGCGTGATGGGTTTAGAGAAAGTAAAAATAAAAAGGGAGCATATAATATAGTTACTGTGGTGTGTTCATTGTGCGACAGACGACACACCGTCACGTCAAAATCGCAAAAAAGAAAATAAGGAAAATGGAAAGAGAGAAAGAAAATTTAAAAGAAAGGGAGAGTAAAGCTTTTTTTTTCAATTATTTATTTATTTTTAACTCTGCAAACGCCTTTACTCCACCCGCTTCCCACGAGAATTCCTTCGGCCTTGAAACATAAAGGGAATCTTTCCATTGTCCTTCGTAAGAGAATCTATTGATCTCGCACCTTCCTCCTCTTCCAACGTCAGCTCTTCCACCCTCTCAGCAACAGTTGCAAACGGATACAAACGCATTCTGCGGACAACTAAACGGACGTTACGCTCGCATGAAAACGAATTTTCCCGAGGCCGACGAAAGCTCATTTCTTCTACTAACGAAGACGAAGGACTACTCTCAATATAACTACCACGAAACGTTGACGGTAAGGCAAGGCAGGGCCTGAGCGAGCTTCGATGTTGCGTCGCCTCCTGTTCCAGACAGATTCATGAGCGATAGAATAGACGAACCAACACACGAACGAGACGGTGGGCGGAGCTACTTGGGAAGAATGTACGCACGAACGAACGTGAACGCGGTGCATACCAGGCTATAATTAAAATAAATTGGTGACAATGCGGCGGTGGAGAGAGAGAATAGTAGTCATGATCTCTCTCTCTCTCTCTCTCTCTCTCTCTCTCTCTCTCTCTCTCTCTCACATCCGAGTACTAGCAACGATCATTTACTGGTCGATTTAAATCAGGAGTTCCTAACCTTTTTGGTACTGCGCCCCCCTTTGGTCAACCTTGTATCGATGGCGCCCCCCATACCCAAAGGGCGAAAGTTTTCATCAGTTCCATATGGACGTCTAGAATCCAGATAATTATAGGATTAATAATAAAAAACATCAAAGCTCATGTGTTTATGAGATGACGGATGTCAAGTTTTCCCTAACGAAGTAAATTACCCATATATATTTTTGGGAATATATATTTGAGTGGCATTTGTTGACCGTTGACCACCTCACGCCCACGCTAGGAATCTCAAACGCCCCCCAGGTTGGGAACCGCTGATTTAAATGAAAGTTTTCTATTGACGCGACGTTATTACAAAGTTCACGTAACGCTTCTTTGTAATTTCAAATGAGTCGGAGTGAAGCAAAACATTAAAGTTTTCCCGCTTCTACACACACACACACATATATATATTATATATATATATATATATATATATGTCAGAAAATTCTATTTGCTGATTTACATCGACTTCATTGAAAGTAAATTCTAAAAGAATGGGGATTCTCATAAAAAGAAGTAAATGACTAACAAAGGCTGGGTAATAATAATAATAATTATAATAGTTCAACTAGTAAACAAACAAAGTTTCAATATAAAATCTACTCAGGATTTGAACATTGAACAAGGAGGGGGGAAGACAAGGTAATAAAACTCTACGGTGAATGAAACCAATATTTAAGTTAATAAAAAGACTTAAAAGGGATTATTTTTTAAATAGCGAATTGTATGTTGAATTCGGAGCCAAAATCGAAATAAATAAAATAAATGAGTGATTTGAAAGCAGCAGAGAAGTCGCGGTAATGAATTTAAATTGGGTTCGAGCGCATTACAGATCATTTTAAAAAGCTTTTTTCCATTTCTTAATGAAATTTCGATTTTTCTTTTCTTTTTTGCTTGTCTGTCTTTTGGTAACGCTTACGAGTAGAATGGGTGCTAATATATAAGTAGTATGGTGGCAAAATCCATGAGTGCAGGAATGTTGCAAGAGTGCCAGCTGGCTCTGGCTGATTAATATATGCTTTAATTAAATAAATAAACGGAAACTGGCAACTCAGCC
This sequence comes from Bathynomus jamesi, assembly GCA_023014485.1. Classification (NCBI taxonomy): domain Eukaryota; kingdom Metazoa; phylum Arthropoda; class Malacostraca; order Isopoda; family Cirolanidae; genus Bathynomus; species Bathynomus jamesi. The sequence goes on along the minus strand of JAJOZX010005035.1, from coordinate 158,875 downwards.
TTCTAAGCCAACTGGCTGATTAATATATGCTTTAATTAAATAAATAAACGGAGCCTGGCAACTCAACCTTCTAAGTCAACTGGGTGATTAATACCTATATGCTTTAATTAAATAAATAAATGCAAACTGGCAACTCAGCCTTCTAAACCAACTGGCTGATTAATATATGCTTTAATTCAATAAATAAACGCAAACTGGCAACTCAGCCTTCTAAGCCAACTGGCTGATGGCGCCCGCTGGCTCTGGCTGATTAATATATGCAAATAAACAGCGCAATCCTCAGCCTTCTAAGCCAACTGGCTGATTAAGCCACCTGGCTCTGGCTGATTAATATATGCAAATAAACAGCGCAATCCTCAGCCTTCTAAGCCAACTGGCTGATGGCGACCGGAGACATTGGCTGATTGGGGGCCTATAAGAGAGCTGCGGCTTGGCTGAAGACTTCATATGGGCGTGGCGGTCGCCAAGCAAAGACGTTTCCTCTGGGTCCTCTCCACCTTCCTCTCTCTTTCTCTGCCCCTTTGGGGGGGTGAGGCCGTCCCATTTTCTCCACCAAAGAGGCCCCCTTAGGTTAGGTATGCCCCTTTGGGGGGTTCAGCTTGGGGGATAACTCCAAGTTGCATACCCCTTGCAATCCCATTCTGGGGTTGGCACCATACTACTTATATGTACCCTTTTACTATTCTTAAAATAGCAGCAAGGAACCCCCATGGCATAGACATACTTTTAGAGAATTTGCACTTTAGTACCCACGTAAAGTGCTTTATTACTTTAATTACATTTTCCCTCTAAATAGTCTTCATTAATTGGCATTAATTTTTGAACAAGCCATTATACAGGGTGAGTCAAAAGTTTGGAAAGATAAGAACTATGCTTTTCAATGCAAATATATATGTATATTTGCACTGAAAAGCATAATTCTTGTTTCCAGACTTTTAACTCACCCTGTACCTTTCTAAATATCATATTTCTCCTGTTACGCGAGCACTTTCTTCGCTATTAATTACCTGATAATAAATGGTTTCTAAAAAAATATCCGGTATTATTATGTACATAAAATCCAGATGCGAGATGAACGGGCAGATACAATCGACTATCGGCCTATAATTACTTATTTCCAAGCAGATAAATCGGGTAGCAATATACAATTTTTTTTTTTAGAAAACAAATTTGTCTATTTAACTAAAAATGTGATAATATATACACACAGTGCATATTATATATATATATATATATATACACACACAGGGTGTCCATAAATGATTACCCTGATTAAAGTATGCTATAACTTTTAAATAAACACTCGTATTCAAACAGTTTTAATCATAAGTAGATAAACATATGAAGTTTTGATACATAGTTAATGAATTTAATAAGCTTCCATATGTGCACCCCTAGTGGCACGTAAAATGTCTAAACGATATTCACACTCACGCCACACATTTTCCAACATTTGTGGGCTAACTGTTGCAATTGCATCCGTAATGCGTTCTCGCAATGTCCTGATATCTGGAACAACGGTTGCATAAACCAAATCTTTAACATGACCCCAGAGAAAGAAATCCAGCGGGGTAATGTCTGGTGATCTTGGGGGCCATGAGATTGGCCCGTCCCTGCCAATCCATCGATTTGGAAATGTTGCGTCGAGTTTCACGAACATGCGCCCAATGAGGGGGTGCCCCATCTTGTTGGAAGATGACAGTTGGCTGCCTGTCCTGCAGCTGGGGGATGGCGTAATTGGTGAGCATATCCAGGTACACAGTTGCGGAAACAGTGTTCTCAGCGAAGAAAGGACCAATTATCTGGTCATGCATTAGTCCACACCAGACATTGATCTTCGGACTACCCCGAATATACTCCCTTACGGCACGTGGGTTTTCCGATCCCCAAATACGCACATTGTGTCTGTTGACTCTACCACTAAAATGAAACGTAGCCTTGTCTGAAAAACAGACACGTAACAAGTCATTATCCTCGTCAATGCTGTTCAAAATGTCAATAGCAAATTGTTCACGTTTTGGACGGTTATCAGGCTTCAGTTCTTGAACAATTTGTACCTTGTAGGCGTGTAACTTCAAACGTTTGTGTACCAACTTGTGCACCGTAGACTTCGGTATCTTTAGTTGGCATGAAGCTTGTCTCACCAATTCCCTTGGTGACCGTGTGAAAGCAGTTTGAATGTTTTCCACCGTCCCATCGGAAACTGATGGTCTACCACTGCTCTTTCCCTTTTCCACGTTTCCAGTTTCCAAGAATTTTTTCATCCACGACTTAATTAACTTCACATCAGGTGGATTCTTTCCATACTTTGTTCTGAATCTTCGCTGAACACTGACAGGAGATTTTGTTTCTGCAAGCCACACAACACATTGTGCCTTCTCTGTCACAGACACCATCTTAACTGAACATCTACTACAGCGCTCCTAGCGGCGAATACGGTAGACGAAACACCAGCACAGAAACTATGCGTGTACGAGATCACCTGTAGAAAGAAAACGGATGTAAGATTCGTCATTAAAACATGAGAGCATACTGTTTTAAGGGTAAACATTTATGGACACCCTGTATATTAGGGTGGTCCAAAATTTCAAAATAGTTGGAAATGCTCTCCACATGGCTGTTTTTAGTCCTTTAAATGTGAAGTGAGTTTGGGCAAAATATCTGTCGATTCAGTACATAAGAAGAAGTCGCTATGATTTTCACATTTTCAATTAATTAATTAGCTAATCATTTTCTACTCGCTTCATTTTTAGAGGACGCGGCAGTCACGCCACATTGACTCCGCCCACCTTTCAGAAGATGATGCAATTGTTCGATTTCTTGTATAATGCTGTTTGTGAATCAGATAAATCATTTACTCATGAATCATTTCAAGTTTAAACTTGTTGGAGGACGGTTTAAAGTATATATATATATACAGTACATATATATATATATATATATATATATATACAGTACATATATATAAGCACACCGGACAAAAAATTAGTCACCCCTCTCAGAATGTACCTAATAACGTGTGACCGTAGCCCTGTTCAAAAATCAACTTTTTCTTATTTTCATAGGTTTATGTACTTTTTCCCATGCTTTTTGACCTGAAAAGGCCGAAAATCACAACCATTTTGACCTAGGTTGTTGGGAAGCATTGCCGCGTGGAGCTTTAAGTTTTCTGCCTTGAAATCGGCCAAAAGCACCAGTTCCGGGGTCCCTTGTCATGTTTTGCACTATAACTTTTTATCTAAACAAGATAGAGCAACAAAATAGGCACCAAATTAAAGTGTTTTTAATCCTCTTTCTAACTTATACAATTATGATAGTCTTGGAACAAGAAATGGCACATTGGTACATACAAAGATTTCAGAAATATCACAAAATTCGTTTTCTCACACTCAAGGCAGACAAGGCGCCTTATTCATGACACAAATTTGAGATTAACATTTTGTCAAGTCTAATCGATCAAGAAGTGAAAGCATTACATGATGATTAATTTCATAATGACATTTACACAGTCAGTTGTTGAGTTTGTTTCTTGAAGCTGTCAAAGCGGCGTCTGTTGAACTCCACAGCTTGAAGGAGATAGTCCCTTTGCTTGGCATCTGTTGTTATGACATTTGCAAAGTCGCTCATCATCTTGACACCACGTTCAGCAATGTCATTCACCACTTTCAGATTCTTAACATAGTCCAACGCTTTTCTGTAGTCCTCATTCTGTGGCCAAGACGTGACAGGTTCCAGAAGCCACTCGGATCCAATGTTCAGTGTGTCCAGCAGGAAATGTGATTCTGGGCCAATGAGATCAACCAGGGTGGTCTTAGCTGTGACTCTCTGGAATAGAGGCTTTCCTGTTCTGAAGCTGTCTGGCTTCTCAGTGGCATGTAACTGGGCAGCAATGTCGTGCTTCAATGTGTCACTCAATCTACTGCTGAACAGGGCAAATGGCACGACTTCCTGCGTCAGGTACCATTTGTGGTTTTCCATCTTATTAAGTACTGCATCAGCAAGCTCTGGGTCAGTTTTCTTGTACTTCAACATGTCCTGGATTAGACTTAGATCATTCACGGGAGCATCTGCAGCAGACATTGACATCATCCATACAGAAGTGTAGAACAGCGCAAGGAAGGTGTTGAGTCTTTCCAGCTTTGATACAGTGTCTTCGTCGTACTCAAGTTGATCTGCAAACATCAGCATTTTCATGGAGTACAGGTTTCTGGCCATCCATCTGGCCTGATGAATGGCGCCTGGTCGACTCCAGTGAATACCTCGAGGAGGCGTTCCTCCAAGAACAATGACTGTCAGTTCAGCCATTTCCCTGTATTCGGCTCTTGGAAGCCTTTCTGCTGTTAGAATGTCTTGGAGTATTTCTTCACTGTTCTTTTTCTTCAGCCATTTACTGTTGATAGCCAGCATCTTTGGGTTTTCCTTGGAAAAGTCCGTCCAAACATCCTTGAGATGCTCAAACCAGGGATTATCTGGCCCCTTCACCTTCCCAAACAGCTTCTCCCAAACTGCTCCTACTAGGATTTCCAGGATGTGATGTCGACAGGCCAGATAAAACACCTTTTTGTTCAGCATTTTCTCTAGCAGTTTGGCAGCTCCTCTGTGAACTCCACTGTTACTGGATGTAGTGTCAAAAACAAGGGCAGTAACATTATCCGTAAGTTCCCATGGCTCCAGTAAATCCATTGAAACCTCAGCCTGAGCTGTGCCAGAAGAATTGTCGATGACAGGTACTCCCAATAACTTTCCTTCAGTGTATGAAGGTGGACCAGACACTAGCACAGCTAAAGTCTCTGAGGTACGTCCAGGTTCACTGCCCAAGACATCTTTGAGCAACTTTCCATCCCAGTGTAAGGCAGCGTACTGTGGGGGGTTTTCACAAAACTTGGACATGTGACTCTGGCTGATATTATACCTGGACAGCATTCTGTTGCGACGTGTTGTTGAGGTTGAGATGACGAAGTTATCCAGATCAGCCCCTCCAGCTTTCAAGGTGGCAGAAACCATGGCAGTAACTTGATTGTCTGATGAACTAAGACGATCATCTGTATTGCAGATGACATCACATTCCATGACCTTCCTTGGAAACGTCAAAGTCACACTAGTCACAGTGTCTTGATGGTGAGAACATCCAGGACGAGGCTGATGGTAATCCATGTCCTCTGTGTTAGCGTCGTTGTCAGTTGAGTCACCCCAGGTAATGTCATCCACATGAACAACTGCCTCTTGTTCTGCTGCAGCTGTAAAATAGTACAACATGTTAAGACAGTAATTGTTAAGTACATGCTAAATATCGCAATGGAGTAAAACTTAAAACTTTTTGTGACGTTCAAAGTAATTAGTTTTACCTTGTTCTTGTCTATGCTGCAGTCTTTCATTCCTCGCTGCTTGCTGCAGGGATCTTGTCTCAAAAATCTTGTCATGACCAGACATATGACCTTTCCTCTCAGTCTTTTGGTCTTCGTAGAACCTGATATCCTCATCTTTCTTCTCTCTGGATAACAGTCTGTTGTTCTGTATTTCCTGGATTGCATCTGGAGCTCCTATATCGAACAGGCTGTCTAATTCCAGCACAAATGCTCCTCTTTTTCCTCCAGGGTTACTTGCTCTTCCTTTGCTTTTCACCAGAGCACGATGTTTCTCATGTAGTTTCATGAAGAGCTTCATTGCGTTGTACTTGGTCATTGTCTTGATCCTAGCCATCTGCCAGAATGGGGTGATAGATTCAACTGTTTCATATGCAAGGTCTTGAACCATGGGCCTCCCTGCATTTTCCGGTAAATTCTGAAGATTAAGGAAATACTGGAACGCCTGTCTGTTGGTGGGAAGCTGGGAACCACTGATAAAAGCTGAAGGGTATCCAACCAGGAAAGTTTCAGTGAGAGATCTGGTAGATGGCGCAGTTGACACCTGCCTGTGGACAGTACGTGGAGGTTCTGAGATATCAACTGTGCGCCCACGGAGCTCCCTCAGCTCCTTGCTTAATGCCATTGTGAAGTTGTAACTTGTAGATGGTTTTCTAGATTCTGATTGAGTTTCTGTTGTTTCCTGAAAAATGATAGATAATTATTATTATTATTATTATTTATTAATTTTATGCTCTTTCATTTGATACCTAATTTGTTGCTCTATCTTGTTTAGATCAAAAGTTAAAGTGCAAAACATAATTCAAGGGACCCCGGAATTGGCGCTTTGGCCGATTTCAAGGCAGAAAATTTAAAGCTCCATGCGGCAATGCTTCCCAACATCCTAGGTCAAAATAGTTGTGATTTTCGGCTTTTTCATCTCAAAAAGCATGGGAAAATGTACAGAAACCTATGAAAATAAGAAAACGTTGATTTTTGAACAGGCCTAGTGTGACGGCGCCTCTGGCATTGATAACCGCACGAATCCGGCGAGTTTAGTATGCGGAGGTACGCCTGCTGGTTCAAATTCATCGTCACTGGAACGAGAGGGCCCATTTCGTGGTACGAAAAACATCCCCAGAACATCACGGAACCACCTCCAGCCTGAACAACACTTTCGACGCATTCAGGATTAAAGGCTTCATTGGACCTGCGATGTACTCGTCGCCTCCCATCATTGGAGAACAAACAAAAACGGGACTCATCAGACCAAATTACACGTTTCCAATCTGCCGCAGTCCAGTTTTTGTGCCTCTGAGCCCATTTATAACGTGCCAATTTGTGATTTGCTGTTAACAGCGGCCTCTTCCGTGGTACCCTGCTCCAGATGTCCATCGCATGCAGTTCTCGTCGCAATGTCCGTTCGGAAATTGGTCGCTGGAGAACCTCATTGGTTTCTTGGAGCAATTGTTCTCTGGTTTGAAAACGATTTGCAGTTACTAGACGAGAAACATGGCGGCGGTCCCTATTGTCGAGAATTGTTTTCCGGCCACAGTTACGCCGTCGATTTTCAGTTGATTGCGAACTACACCACTCTTTGTAAACTCGCTGAACAGTACGCGTTGACACACCAACAAATTGGGCTACTTCAGACATTTTGTGTCCGTGGGCTCTGCCAAACACGATGGCTCCTTTTTGCCACTGAGTAACGTCTGCCTCACGACCCATTTTGCAGACTATATCCAACACACACTTTGTTCTTCACCACCTCACGAAACAGATCTGATCCTGTGTGCTACGTCACCGCTACTTGTCACTTACCAATGCTACATCAGCGCCCTCTGTGTGACCTTGAACTTCCTACTATCGGTGCTATTAGGGGTGACTAATTTTTTGTCCGGTGTGCTTATATATATAGTATATACAGTATGTATATATATATATATATACACACAGTATATATATATATATATATATACAGTATACATATATATATATATATATATACAGTGTATATATATATATAACAGTATACATATATGTATATACAGTATATATAAAAATATATGTATATACAGTATGTATATATATATATAATATACATATATATATATAATATATATATTATATATATATACACACAGTATATGTATATATATATATATATATATATATATATATATATATATGTGTGTGTGTGTGTACATACAGTATATATATATATATATATATTATATATATATATATATATATATATAGAGTATATATACACATATAAGTATATACAGTATGTATATATATATATATATATATATATATATATATATACAGGGTGTCCTGTAAGTCCCGAACCATAGGGCAAAATGATAAAAACGGCAAAAACGCCGAAGAGAATTTTGGGGACTTTGTGAAATGAGCGAGGATGGTAGCGGCTGTGTCAACGTCGGTGGATGTCTTCGGAGGTCCACTGCGTGGTTTATCTCCTATGAATCCCGTTTCCCTGAACTTTGCTACAAGTTTGCCGACACATCTCTGTGTTATCGGCGCTCGGTCCGGATGCAATCTGTTAAATTCCTCAGCGACTTCCCTCTGACTCCGATTTCCTACGAGCAGAATTACCTGGATGCGTTCTTCCTTACACAAAGACGTCATGGGCACTTGCATAAACGGAAAAACATGAATTACCTATTTTACCCTATGGTTCCAGACTTATGGAACACCCTGTATATATGTATACACAGTGTATATATATATGATATACACCATATATATATACACAAACAGTATATATACATATATACACTCATATATATATATATATATATATATATATATACATATATATATATATATATACATATATATATATATACACACAGGGTGTCCCATAAGTCCGGCATCAAAGGAGAAATTCATATTTTTCTATTTCTACAAACCATAATTCATATTTTTCTTATGCTCGGGATGCCAATTTCCCGTCCACCATTCTGTTCAGTGACGAGGCTGTTTTTTTATGGAAATGGTGAGGTAAATCGACAGAACACCCGCTACTGGTCTCAAAACAACCCTCACTGGTATACCTCTTCAAAGGAACAAGGTGCATCTCGGGTGATGGTATGGTGTGGCATTTGGAAGGATCGCATCATAGGCCCCCTCTTTTTCGATGAACATGTCACTGGAGGTACCTACCTACGTATGCTCAAGGAAGAAGCATTTCCCAGTGTCTTGAACGAAGAAGGAAATTTCCCAACATGGTTCCAGCAAGACGGCGCTCCTGCACAGTACAGCACCCAAATAAGGGAATACCTGTACCAACAATTCCCTGGTCATTGGATAGGACGTCGAGGGCCTGTGGAATGGCCAGCTAGAAGCCCGGATCTCACGCCACTAGATTTTTATCTCTGGGGCCACATGAAAGCGCTGGTATACGCAGAGAAAATTAGGTGTGTTGAACATTTGCGGCAGCGCATTATTGGGGCATGTAACACCATTACTCCTGACATCATTCGCCGTGTGCTTGCTGACTGGGTATCACGTCTGAATTTGTGTATTGAAAACAATGGTGGACATATTGAGCACGTTCTGTAAATAAAAGCTTTTGTTTTGCCTTTATTATTTTTCCTATGATGCCGGACTTATGGGACACCCTGTATATATATATATAGTGTATATGTATATGTAGCCATGCTACATTTAGAACCTCAATATAAGCAAAAGACTCGCTGCCATCACGTAGCATGGCTAGGTGCTTTAAACCCTAGATCCATGTCCCAAAGCTGGATCCTGTCTGCTTTGCAGATAGCTGGTGAGGGAAGCTATATTTGTGGGACCTCTTTGCGAGTGACCCGTTGCCCACGTCGGGCTAGCATCATGAAAAAGAAAAACTATGGTATTTGTCATTTACCATTACTTATTCGGACTATAGTGGATTTAATTATCCCAGAAGAGTTCCTTGTTCCATGCACTGTCTGTGTGATCATATATATATATATATATATATATATATATATATATATATATATATATATATATATAATATTTAGGAGAAATCCAATGACAAGGAGAAATGTAAATGCCATGAAAAGTCTTCTTTAATGCGCAACGTTTCGAGCAATACGCTCATCTTCAGGCTGTTTCTCAGCGAAGGATCGAACCCCTGACTCGTTGCGTAGCGGTGTTGTATATTTATTTACCTGCCCTAGGTGTCTCCTTGGGAATTACATTGGCAGCACTGTTCGCTCTCTCAGGGCTAGATTTTATTCGCATATGGGAATAAGTGGCCGAACAGGTAAAATTTTAAAAACTAAAGAAGTTTCGAGTATTCGGGAACACAGCATAAAATGTAAAACTGATGTCACTTTAGACAATTTTAAAATTCTTGGTTGTAATACTTGTCCCAACTCACTAAGAATTTTGGAATCGCTTTTCATTAAAACATTGTCCCCTACTCTAAATGTTGACTCATCAGCCGTCCCCCTAAATTTGCTATAATCCCTCCTCCTTCCCCAATTCCTTATAATCCCCCCTTCCCCAGTCGCCCTCGCCATCTCTTGTTTTCCCGTCTTGCCTCTGCTTAAATCAGTTAGCCTCGGAAATTGCAGTGAAAGGTTAGTTAGTTTCATTATTCCAGTGTACTATTGTTAATTTTTCCAGTGTATTAATTTCACATTTACTATATGTATTTAAAAATAGCTTCTTAATTTTTATATGTAAATCTGTATAACTTAGAATTTAACCCTCTTTTCTCAGTCTTTTAAAATTTGCCTTTATGAATAGGTTATAGAAATTTTCTCTGTCTTGTTTTTCATTCAATATTGATTTTAATTTCACATTGTTATTAAACAGCCTGAAGATGAGCGTATTGCTCGAAACGTTGCGCATTAAAGAAGACTTTTCATGGCATTTACATTTCTCCTTGTCATTGGATTTCTCCTAAATATTAAATTGAAGCTCTGTAGAAGCAACCCGCATGATATATATATATATATATATATATATATATATATATATATATACACACACACTATATATATAATATATATATATATATATATATATATATATATATATATATATATATATATATATACACATTACTGTACAGTCTTTACAGCCACACCTACACTTTTCCTCGTAAGTGTATATATTGTAATGTATATGGTTGTAAATTTGACTTCGTCCGCAATCGATATGAACCGTGACTTGATGGATACCGTAATGAAATTGACTGGATTCTTTGGATCTGATATATTTGCATGTCCGTTATATAATAGATATAGAGTGTAACATATTTGTGGATAGTAGTCTATTATGACTTGATCCTCTGGATCGAGAGATTCTATCTTTAGTTTTAAATCGATAATTAATTATTTTTAAATTGATAATGGATATGGTTGTAAATTTTGACTTGGTCCGCAATCGATATGGACCGTGACTTGATGGATACCGTAATGAAATTGACTGGATTCTTTGGATCTGATATATTTGCATGTCCGTTATAAACAGATATAGAATGTAACATATTTGTGGATAGTAGTCTATTATGACTTGCTCCTCTGGACCGAGAGATTCTATCTTAGTTTTAAACCGATAATTAATTATTTTTTAAATTGATAATTATTTAGTTTCGTAAAAATTGGTCGTTGCCAATTTACCGGCAGTTTTTAAATAAGTTTCTTATGTTCTTGTGGTTCGGAACCCACGTAAAATTGTAGGTCCCCTCCGCCACCACGGAGGACATACACAATACACGATTACGAACACAGTTAGGTAGACCAGCCATGAGTGGATCCTAGGGTCTTTGTTGGTCTGAAACATTATAACATTATAACATATACACTGTATATATATACATATACACTATATATATATATATATATATAAATATATTATAATATATATATATATACACTGTATACATATATAAATATATATATATATATATATATATATATATATATATATATATATACATACACTGTATACATATATATAATATATATATATATATATATATATATAAATATATATATGTATATACACACACACTGTATATATATATATATATATATATATATATATATATATACACTATATATATATATATATATATTTATATATTATATATATACCTTACCTTACCTTACAACCTTACAAAGGTTCCACGTGATGATTTCTCATTTCGCGAAGGTCAAGCGTGTCGCCCCTCCTCTCGAGTTGGCCTGGTGAAGTAGTGAGTTGGATTCTTGCGCTCTCCACCTCATATAGCCAGGTACGCCCGGCTCATCGGGGATTGTTCTGAGCCAGGCGTCGTCTTCTTTTGAAGATTTCCACTGCAACTCCCTTCGTGTTTCTTAGGTCTTTGGGCAGCTGATTAAATAGTTTTGGTCCTCTCATTACAAAACTATTTTCTTTCAGGGTTAAGGATGTTCCCAGTCTCGCCTTCAATTTGGGAATACGACACAGTCTATCGTTTCTACCTTCCACCGTTGTTTGGGGAGTTATGGGATTCAGGGTAAGATTAAGTACTAGTTTCTCCATTATTTTCCAAGTGTAAATAATGGTGTATCTCTCTCTTCTCCTTTCCAGTGAATATAGGTCTAGTTCTCGTAACCTTTCCCAGTAATTTAGTTCTTGCACCCATTGATCTTAGCTGTGAAACTTCTTTGAATCCCCTCCAGCTGTCTAATGTCTTCTTTTTTATATGGGGATGTTAGGACCGAGCAGTATTCCAGTTTGGGTATTATCAGGGTTTTCAGTAGGGGGATCATTACATTCCTATCCCTTCGTTTAAAAGTTCTCAATATCTGACCCGTTATTCTCTTTGCTCTGTTTACTGCTATCTTATTTTGTGTTTCAAATTTCGCATCATCTGTCATTACAACCCCTAAATCTTTTGCTCTGGAATTTCTCTGGACTTCCTGTCCATTTGGGGTATAATATTCCATGGACTTTAGGTCTTCTCTTTTCCGTACCGTAATAGCTGAAATTTCTCGGTGTTAAACTTCATATTGTTGTCTTCCGTCCACTTGTAAATTTTGTTTATGTCGGTTTGTAGAGATCCTATGTCTTCTGGTTTTCGTATTTTCTACTGATCTTTGTGTCATCTGCAAAGGATGTTACTGTGCTGTCTCTGGTAACGTCCTCATCTATGTCAGTTAGCATGATTATGAAGAATAGTGGAGCTAATACCGTTCCTTGTGGTACTGAGCTGAGGACCTCTGATTCTGATGAAGATACTCCTTGTACTATAACGACTTGCCTCCGCTCACTAAGGAAATTATATATCCATTTCCCTACTTTTCCTGTTATTCCCATATATTTCAGTTTATTTATTATGATTCCATGGTCACACTTGTCGAACGCTTTAGCAAAGTCTGTGTATAGTACATCATAGTTTTCATTACTTTCAAGTGAATCAATAATGTTGTAGTGTTCCATTAGTTGTGACAGGCATGATCTGCCTGACCGAAATCCGTGTTGGTTATCATTGAATTTTTTCTGAGTTTCCAAAAAGTCTTAGATTTTCTGTCTAACAATTCTTCCAAATATTTTGGTGAGATGAGATGTAAGCGACACTGGCCTATAGTTTTTGGCCTCGGATCGATCTCCTCCTTTATATATTGGGACTATGTTCGCGCTCTTCAGGATGCCCGGTATTTCTCCCGTGTTTAATGATCGTCTCCATATCCAGTATAGGGGCTCAGCGATTGCATTCTTGCAGTTTTTGATCAGTGTGGCATTCCATTTATCCGGTCCTGCCGCTGTGTGTGTTTTTAGTTTCCCTATGACTTGTGCAATATCCTCCGTCGTAAAGTCGAAATCCGTTATACTTTCCCCTTGTGGTTCTTCTTCAAAGAACGCGTTTCTATCGCATATCAGTTTGTCAGTTTTTGGGATACTGAAAGATGATTCATACTGAGCTTTTAATATTTCAGCTACTTCTGTTAGATCATCAGATAAATCACTGTTGTCATTTTTTAAAGGCCCGATAGTCGCATAGTTTTTCGACTTTCTTTTTGCGAAATTATAGAAGTACTTTGAGTTAGCCTTTATCGCTTCTATAGCGTCACCTTCTTCTTTTTCTGTATGCTTCTCGATTAGTTCCTGTATGACGACATCGATACTTTGCAGTTTATCATTTAATATTTTTCTGATGTTATCTTTATAATTACTTAATTTTGCAGTCACTCTTTTTCTCTTTCGGAACAATGCCCTCTTTTGTCTTTCGAACCTGCTTCCCCTTCCTCTTTGTTGTATCTTTGGGACGTGTTTTTCCACAATTTCTAACGTCTTCTCCTCTAACGTCATTAGCATCTCTTCCGTTGTCTTGGCCTCGAAAATGGTTTTCCAATCTATTACTTCCATGCTGGATGTCACCTCTTCCCAGTTTATAGCTTTGGAGTGAAAATTAAAAATTTCGAATTTGCTTCTTTCTGTTGTGCGTGTTCTTTCCTTTCCTGTTGCCTTTATATTAGTTGTTATTTCAATGATGTTGTGGCAAAAATAGAAATCCAGTAAAAAGTGTCTTGGGGCCGTTGAAAAATGTTAACGGAGAGCTAGTTTCTGAAAACAAGCAAATGGCTACCTTGCTAAACGAATTTTTTACGTCAGGTTTTACTATAGAAGATGTAACGAATATCCCTACGGTCATAGACATAATACCTTTTGATAATGGTAATATTTTGGATAATATTGTGGTTAGTGAAGGGGGGTAATGCGCTATATTGATAAAATGAAAATGCGCAAATCACCGGGGCCGGATTCCATATATGCCATACAACTAAAAGAATTAAAAGATAGCATTGTTGTGCCGCTAACAAAGATTTTTAATGCGTCTATTTCTGAGGAGTGCGTACCAGATAATTTCAAGTTGCAAACGTAACATCTATCTTTAAGAAAGGCGATAAAGGTGCGGCGTGAAATTATAGTCCAATCAGTTTGACGTCTGTTGTAGGTTAGCTACTGGAATCAATAACACTGTAACACTAATTCTGTTTATATAGAATTCGTTTTTATATGCATTTGTGGGCGCTGAGTCTAAATCTGGCCTTGGTTTGTGTATATCATCAATGGTTTCAGAGATTATCCATCTTTCATGTTTTACCAGTATAATGTTATTATGGGCGCAGCAATATCAGAATAGTCAGGAATTGTTGAGAACAATCCGGATGTTCGTTGACAGTTTCTTGCTCTAGAAATTGCCCGAAACTTCCACTGTGCTATATAAAGAAGAGCGCAGAGTCTGAGAAGTCAGTAAGTGTGAGCACACAAAGAAAGCAGGTTGTTTGTCTGATGGTTACCAGCACTGAGGTACTGTGTTTCTGTGCTGACGATTTGAGTGTTATCGATCCTTTTTTATTGCGAACATTATTTCAGTGTTGTGAATACATCTTTTTTTCTGGAATCTGTAATCTTTTGCAGATTTAATAACTCTTCTCTCTATATCTGCAGGTTATGATTAATGTAGTACAGTTTGGTAAAGAGAATGGCAACTAGAGCTTGTAAACACTCGCTGGATATATTCTGCTACGTTTGTGGGCATTACATAGGCCCCAAGCAAGTATCGCACAAGATTGTGAAAGGCACCAAGTTATGGATCGCGTATCGGCTCTATTTTGGTATGCCTATGGGTGACCAAGATAAGCCCTGGGCACCCCATGTGATCTGTGGAAGCTGCCGCTCCACACTTGAAAGGTGGCTACGGGGAGTACACAAGGCAATGCCCTTTGCGGTACCCAGAATATGGAGAGAACCAAAGAGCCACCACGACGATTGATACTACTGAATGGTAGATGTTTCTAAGTACAGGAAAGTTAAAGGAAGGCAGACTATTCAGTATCCAAGCATAGCGTCGTCCATAGCTCCTGTACCACATGGCGAAGGTCTTCCAATACCACGTCCACCAGAACAGGTATCTATCCATTACTTTACCTTCTGTATTTACAGACTGTAGGTCATTATGTGTCGATTTTTCTTAATGCTGATGCTCTTCTACATATATAGCTATGCCTATTTTGTGTCTTTGCTTTGCAGGTTGAAAATGAGGATGCAGCTAGCTCATCTGAGATGTCGGCTGGTGAGGACAGTCATGATGAAGAATATACAGTAACTTTCAGTACAAACCCTCACTTTCCAAATCAGAGGGAACTGGACGACTTAATTAGAGATTTGGGTCTAACGAAATCAGGGTCTGAGCTTCTGACCTCCAGACTCAAAGAGTGGAATTTGCTTGGGGAAGACTGCAAGAGCACTGTATACCGAAAGCGGCATGAAGAGTTTGCAAGGTTCTACGATGTCAATGGCTCTCTCTGTTATTGCAGCGAGGTTAATGGTCTATTCACAGCTATTGGGTTAACACATATACCCTCAGAGTGGCGCCTGTTTATTGACAGTTCAACTCGGAGTTTAAAAGCTGTTCTACTCCACAATGGGAACAAATATCCATCTATACCACTTGCACATTCTGTTCAAATGAAAGAGGACTATCAAAATGTCAAACAACTGCTCACTCAAATCAGGTATAAACAATATAACTGGGACGTGTCTGGTGATTTCAAAATGATTGGTTTCTTGTTAGGTTTACAAGGAGGGTTTACTAAATATTCATGTTCTCTTTGCCTGTGGGATAGTAGGGCTTCAACTGAGCACTATAAAACAGTTCAGTGGCCTCCACGTGAAGGACTGCAACCAGGAAAATACAATGTACTCAGGGAACCTCTTGTGAAGCCTGACATAATATGGAGAGGTGGTAGCAGAACTAAGTTGGGTCTAATTAAGCAGTTTGTAACTGCGTTAGATTTTGGAGGGGAAGTTTTCCAACAGATTCGGGTCATGTTCCCTAAACTCTCTGAGGCCAAAGTCAAGGCTGTCTTTGTAGGACCACAAGTCAAGGCGCTGTTGAATTCAAAGAACCTTGAAGCCAAGATGACTCCGAGCGAAAAAGAGGCTTATTGTGCTTTCCATGATGTGGTTCGTGGGTTTTTAGGCAACCATAAAGCACCAAACTATAAGGAGTTAGTGTCAAACTTGATTAAGTGCTATGGCAAAATGGGGTGTCGTATGTCTTTAAAATTACACTATCTGCATTCACATCTAGACTTTTTTCGTGATAACCTGGGCGATGTGAGTGAAGAACATGGCGAAAGATTCCATCAAGATATTCAAACGATGGAGAAAAGGTACCAGGGCCATTGGGATGCTTCCATGATGGGAGACTACGTATGGTCGCTGATCAGAAAGGATAAGAATGTTCATACGCGGAAGTCGCGTTCTTCAGTGCATTTTTAAGGAACGCACACTGCATAACGAGGCTTGTTATTCTCTTATCGGTTCTCTTCATGATATATATTATATCCTTTGCACCATTTTGGGTTTGTCAAACAATTTTGGCTCAATAAACATTAATTTCCAAGTGTTTTTATTTTCAGAAAATATTTGTTAGCCTTCTTTATATACTTTGCCACATGAAGTGTGATAACCTATATTTTTGAAACGGTTGATGATAGAGCAAACCCAATATCATTTTTGGAATCAGCTCCCCGAAATCATTAAGAAACGACAGAAAAATTACAATAAACAGAAATTTTTTCGAATTTTGTTACCCAGTGTAATTAGGGATCGTATAGTCCAGTGATGGCGAACCTATGACACGCAATAAATAGTCTACGCCCTAGTACTTTCGATTAATAAGTCAGCTGTCTATGATTTTGTAGTTAAATTTAAAATGCATGTATGCAAGTGACACGCCAACAATATCATTATTTAAAAAACACGAATTTTGGCACACTTGGATAAAAAGGTTCGCCATCACTGGTATAGTCGAACACTTGGAATTGCATAACTTGGTTAGAAGTACGCAGCACGGTTTTAGGCGAAACAAATCTTGCTTAACTAATCTTTTAGAATTTTTTCAAAGCGTGGTTGACGTTTACGATAGTCATCGGGCGGTTGATGTAGTGTATTTAGATTTTCAAAAAGCGTTTGACACCGTACCGCACAAAAGACTCATTGAAAAAACTAAGGCTCAGGGGTGTAGTAATAAATTGGATAGAAGAGTGGTTGCGAGGTAGGAACAGAAGGTAGTCGTTGATGGAGCGGAGTCGTGTTGGGCTAATGTAGCGAGCGGCGTTCCTCAGGGTTCTGTATTGGGCCCCTTGCTTTTTCTTATATATATTAACGATTTAGATGTCGGCCTAGTCAGTACAGTTTCAAAGTTTGCGGATAACACGAAGTTGGGTGGTAGGGCGATTAATGACGAAGATAAGAGGTAAAATCGAGGAAGATCAGAATAAAATCGTTGATTGGTCAGTCACATAGGAAATGAGATTTAACGTCGATAAGTGCAAAATTTTACATATAGGTTCGCGTAACGGTAATTTTGCGAATACTATGTCAGGGAAGGAGTTAGCAAGCGTAAAGCAGGAAAAAGATTTAGGAGTTATAGTCACTGGTGATTTAAAAGTAGCGAAACAAAGTACAGCAGCAGGTCAATAAAGCGAAGAAAGTGTTAGGTTTTATAGCTCGGAATTTTGAGTACAAATCGCGCGATATTATAGTTCCTCTTTATAAATCATTAGTTAGACCCCATTTGGAGTACGCGATCCAATTTTGGAATCCGCATATGCGAAAAGATATAGACAAAATCGAAAGAGTTCAAAGACGAGCAACTAAGATGATTCCGTCGCTTAGGTCAAAGTCGTACGAGGATAGGCTTAAGGAGTTAAAATTGATTACACTCGAGACTAGGAGGGTAAGGGGTGATCTAATCCAGGTCTTTAAAATTATGAATGGGTTCGAACGTAGATAGAGATAGCTAGAAATAACGGGTGTAAGTTGACAAGTAGAAGGTTCGAGACAGCAGTTGCCCAAAACTATTTTACGCATAGAATAGTAAATAGCTGGAATAGTTTGCCGGTAGAAGTAATCAGTAGCACGTCTATAAACATGTTTAAAAATCGATTAGACGCATACGTTGATAGATTGGGTATAGTTTTAGGTAGTAAAATTAAGGCTTTGTGGTTCGGAACCCACGTAAAATTGTAGGTCCCCTCCGCCACCACGGAGAACATGCACAATACACAATTACGAACACAGTTAGGTAGACCAGACATGAGTGGATCCTAGGGTCTTTGTTGGTCTGAAACATTATAACATTTTAGGAGTTATGCAGTTATTTCTACAGATTGCGAAAATTTCAGTTTTTCTCATTATGTAATATCTTCTTTTTTCTCTTTTTCAGAATTTGTTTAGATTTACAATTTTTCGTGAATACCTCTAAATATGCCATTCTCACATGAAGATAAAATAATTATAAAGCATTATAGAGTTGAAAAAGGTTATAGTGCGAGGAAATTACTTTCTGAATTCGATTATAAAGGATGGACTAGATCAGGTTTAGATTACTTATTGAGAACTATCGATGAAACAGGAAGCATTGAAAGGAAGGTTGGTAGTGGGCGACCAAAATCAGTTAGAATAGATGAAAATATTCAGAAAGTGGAGGAACGTCTCCTTAGTCAAGAAGATCGACCTGGTAGCCACATGACACCTGCTCAAATATCAAAAGAACTAGAAATATCAGAATCAAGCGTAAGAAGGATTATTAAATAAATCTGATTTGCAATTTAAACCATTTAAAAGAGTGCATGGACAAAGTGATAGAAATGCAAGGGAATCATATTGAACAGTTCTTTTAATTTTAAACTAAAAATTATCTACAGTATATCGTAAAAAAAAATTTTTTCATGTTAAATAGGAGAATCTCACTTTTTAGTTAATTATTAATAAAATTAACAATTCTGAAGATATCGCCATAAAAATTTAAAGGATAAATAGGTGATTAACTATACTTTATTGTGTAAAAAATTCAACTTAATTAGATAAATGGTTTTGTTTTAATAAAGGTTTGAATTTCGCTAAGTTCTTTTTGACAGACCCTGTATATATTCATTTAGTATAAATTTATTACTAGAACCTGTTTCTGTGTTTCAAGAACATTTTTGCAGACTTGCGCAGGTGATGGCACAATAAGCACGCGGTAGACCTACGTTGTAATTTATTAATTTCTAAACACTCAATTTTTTGTTTTGTTTTCTTAATTAATTAATAGCATGGCACCCCCGTCAAATGGTTTTGTTTTAATAAAGGTTTGAATTTCGCTAAGTTCTTTTTGACAGACCCTGTATATATTCATTTAGTATAAATTTATTACTAGAACCTGTTTCTGTGTTTCAAGAACATTTTTGCAGACTTGCGCAGGTGATGGCACAATAAGCACGCGGTAGACCTA
This sequence comes from Bathynomus jamesi, assembly GCA_023014485.1. Lineage (NCBI taxonomy): Eukaryota > Metazoa > Arthropoda > Malacostraca > Isopoda > Cirolanidae > Bathynomus > Bathynomus jamesi. The sequence continues at coordinate 139,243 of JAJOZX010005035.1, read as the reverse complement.
CGTTGTAATTTATTAATTTCTAAACACTCAATTTTTTGTTTTGTTTTCTTAATTAATTAATAGCATGGCACCCCCGTCAAGTACTTGCAGTCGCTGTGAAGTGAAATTTGCCGCTTATGCGTTTGCAGGTGGTGCTCAAGCATGGAAGTGCTGAGGAACCAGTTAGAATATGGGAGGGAGGCCAGAGTGAGGCTTGAAGAAAGGGTGATGCTCCTGACGGCAAAATTAGAATCCATTGAGACTTCAGTTACGAACCCTCTTGCCTCAGTTTCTATTAATAATATAAACAGTACTAATAGACCTCTCTCTTCCTCTAGTTCCCAACCCTTCGTGCAAGTGCGTAATGGAGCGCCATTGAGAAAACCTAAGATTTTTCTACCAGTAATAACAAACAATAAGTTTTCCGTTTTAGGTTTCGAAGATGCTGATGAACCGGAAATACGACTCGTTGGTGATTCCATTGTTCGAGGGCAGCTCGAGGAATTCTGAGAGAGAAAACCGCGTCGTAGACGCCGTTACTGAAACCCTGGTGCAAGGGTGGAGGATATAACTAATAGTGGTGACCATTTTACAGACGGAACCTTTGAGGACACAACGTGTGTTATTCATGTCGGTACTAATAACGTTTTAAATTCTAGATCGGAAGAGCTGCTGGCTAGGTACAAGGACTTACTAGAGCGACTAAAGGTAAAACTAATAAGATTGTTTTAACAGGTATACTTCCTCTATTTATCCAACATAACGATTTCTACAGCAAGGCGACCGCGAATTTTTGGAAGTTTCAATGGCAGGAGGGACTTGTTCCTCGGAGATGGACTTCATCTTAATGACGTTAGAGCTGCGCGTTTAGGAAGACTATTTCATAATACTGTCTTCAGGCTGCCGTAATTCGAACGGTTCCGGCGTAATTTCCTCAAATTTACCTTGCGCTCGCGAAAGTATCGCAATGACAAACAATTTGAAGGTTCTATCCTTAAATGCTCGTAGCCTACGAAGTAAAATAAACGAATTTTTTTCTTTAATTGCTTGTAAAGACTGATTTAATTGCGATAAATGAATCGTGGCTTAGCAGTGAAACACGACTTTGTAGGGGAGTATCAAATTAGAGGTTATAGACTTTGTTAAAAACAAGGTAGACGCGGAGGCGGTATTATGTTGTATATCAAAGATAATAGTGCGAACGTTATAGAAGTAAAGCACAGAATTCCAGAACCGATAGATTCGACTATAGCAGAACTTAAATTGAACGATTTCAAACTTGTTGTTGCGGTTATATATAGGTCCCCTATTCAAACAGCTGATACGGACGAAGCGTTATATCGTGATGGCAAAGAGAAGCCCAAGCGATTCTTTCAATACATCAACAATAGGAATCTAGTAAAAAGTGTCTTGGGGCCGTTGAAAAATTTTAACGGAGAGCTAGTTTCTGAAAACAAGCAAATGGCTACCTTGCTAAACGAATTTTTTACGTCAGTTTTTACTATAGAAGATGTAACGAATATCCCTACGGTCAGAGACATAATACCTTTTGAAAATTTGAATACTCTGGATAATATTGTGGTTAGTGAAAGGGAGGTAATGCGCTATATTGCTAAAATGAAAATGCGCAAATCACCGGGGCCGGATTCCATATATCCCATACAACTAAAAGAATTAAAAGAAAGCATTGTTGTGCCGCTAACAAAGATTTTTAATGCGTTTATTTCTGAGGAGTGCGTACCAGATAATTTCAAGTTAGCAAATGTAACACCTATCTTTAAGAAAGGCGATAAAGGTGCGGCGTGAAATTATAGGCCAATCAGTTTAACGTCTGTTTTAGGTAAGCTACTGGAATCAATAATTAGGGATCGTATAGTCGAAAACTTGGAAATCCATAACTTGGTTAGAAATACGCAGCACGGTTTTAGGCGAAACAAATCTTGCTTAACTAATCTTTTAGAATTTTTCCAAAGCGTGGTTGACGTTTACGATAGTCATCGGGCGGTTGATGTAGTGTATTCATATTTTCAAAAAGCGTTTGGCACCGTACGGCACAAAAGTCTCATTGAGAAAACTAAGGCTCGTGGAATCAAGGATGTAGTAGTAAATTGGATAGAAGAGTGGTTGCGAGGCAGGAAACAAAAGGTGGTCGTTGATGGAGCGGAGCCGTGTTGGGCTAATGTAGCGAGCGGCGTTCCTCAGGGTTCTGTATTGGGCCCCTTGATTTTTCTTATATATATATTAGCGATTTAGATGTTGGCCTAGTCAGTACAGTTTCAAAGTTTACGGATGACACGAAGTTGGGTGGTAGGGCGATTAATGACGAAGATAGAGGTAAAATCCAGAAAGATCTGACTAAAATAGTTGATTGGTCAGTCACATGGCAAATGAGATTTAACGTCGATAAGTCCAAAATTTACATATAGGTTCGCGTAACGGTAACTTTGCGGAAAGTATGTCAGGGAAGGAGTTAACAAGCGTAGAGCAGGAAAAAGATTTAGGAGTTAGTCACTGGTGATTTAAAAGTGGCGAAACAAAGTACAGCAGCGGTCAATGAAGCGAACAAAGTGCTAGGTTTTATACCTCGGAATTTTGAGTACAAATCGCGCGATATTATAGTTCCTCTAGATAAATCATTAGTTAGACTCCATTTGCGGTACGCGATCCAATTTTGGAATCTGCATATGCGAAAAGATATAGACAAAATCGAAAGAGTTCAAAGACGAATAACTAAGATGATTCCGTCGCTTAGGTCGAAGTCGTACGAAGATAGGCTTAAGGAGTTAAAATTGACTACACTCGAGACTAGGTGGTGATCTAATCCAGGTTTTTAAAATTATGAATGGGTTCAATAACGTAGAGATAGCTTTCTCGAAATATCTCAATATAATAGGACTAGAAATAACGGGTGTAACCTGACTAGTAGAAGGTTCGAGACAGCAGTTGCCAAAAACTTTTTTACGCATAGAATAGTAAATAGGTGGAATAGTTTGCCGGTAGAAGTAATTAGTAAATTAGTAGCACGTGTATAAACATGTTTAAAAATCGATTAGACGCATATGTTGATAGAGTGGGTATAGTTTAAGGTAGTAGAATTAAGGCTTTGTGGTTCGGAACCCACGTAAAATTGTAGGTCCTCTCCGCCAAAACGGAGGACATACAATACACAATTACGAACACAGTTAGGTAGACCAGCCATGATTGTATCCTCGGGTCTTTGTTGGTCTGAAACATTACACACACACACACATATATATATATATATATATATATATATATATATATATATATATATATACTTTTGTTGAGTTTGAACGATGGTTCAGGATCGACCTGCGGTCGACCCCTCTGCAACATCCCGCATCATTTGCGGGACTTGGTGAAGGAGGAAATTGCTGTCTGATCTCCTCCTGCCGTTGTAGCCAGCCACGCATGGCTGGTCAGGGACTTTACACAAGAATCTGTCCAGCTTGTTCTTGAAGTTATTCAGGTCGGTGTGCTGGAGATTCTTCACTTCTTTTGGAAGGACATTGAAAAGCTTTGGGTCCCGTATTCTGAGGGTATTTTCCATCCTCGTTTTCATGGCCCCTTGTCCTACAGCAGCTGGGACCGTACAAAATCTGCCTCTTCTTTCATTGCAGTTTGTTTCTATTTCATTTTTGAGGTTTTAGGGACAGAGTCCAATATATATATATATATATATATATATATATATATATATATATATATATATATATATATATATATATATACACGGTGAACCAAAAGTAGGTGGACAGTAGGTTGAATACGGTTTGTGTTATATTATATTATAACTATGGTGTTCATTATAACTATGGTGTTTGTGTTATATTATATTAAATATTATAACTAAATTTATTTAAATTTTATTTTGTATTATAGTATACAAAAAAATTAAATATGTATTCTCAAAATAAACGTTATCATTTACTGTCCACCTACATTTGGTTCACCTATATATATATATATATATATATATATATATATAGCAACGAGTGAAAAACGAACATCAAAGAAGAGTGCCAATTTTTTAGACGCAGCCAACACATTTCAGCTGCTAAATACTATCCAGCAATTACAAAACCAGCTGACAAATATAAATATAGGAATCCGAGAGCCGGACAGAAGGTACGAACAAAGGCACTTCATGCGTTATCGGGATAACAGGTACGACAAAGATAAAAAGAGGTGAATTCTCGGAGGACCACAAGGCAACGAAACCGGCACCCCCATTGGAAAACAAATCGGAACCACCTGTATGCGAAAAAGAAAGAGAAAAAATAAAAATAATCCTAGCCAACATACAGGGCCTTAAATCAAACCATTCCACGAACAAAGTTGTATACCTGAAAGGATTCATGCAAGAAGCCGGAGCAGACTTTGCATGCCTCACGGAAACTCATCTAAAGGACTGCCAGGCGAACTGTGAAAATTGTGAGTCCTGTATTGACAAAAAAGAAATACAAATTGACAACTATAACATCCTCCGAGCCGACAGAACAGTGAGATGTAAAGGAGGATGTGCTATTTACACACGCGAAAGGCACAGAGCAGAAATGGCTATAAATACCTCAAACAGCTACGTAGAATGTGTAGCAGCAAAAATTGAAAAATTAAATATGGTACTAATTGTAATGTACAGACCCCGAAACATGCCAACCTCAAAATTTTCAGATTCCATTACAGAGGTAAGAAACTGGGTCAAAGATCTACACTCTCCAACCCCAAATATTTTTTTCTGTGGTGATTTTCATTTCCCATTCATGAAATATAAAAGGATAGGAAAAAATATATGTATACACCAGGACAAGGGGGGCACACGAGAAGACCAGGAACAGGTAAAAATGCTACTAGCTCTAGCTGATGAATTTACGTTAACGCAAGAAATAACAGAAAACACAAGAAAAAACAACTGCCTAGATTTGGTATTCACAAACAACAGTAATCTAATTGATAATGTACATATATCCCGAACTGTGATATCGGACCACATCATCATTGAAATAATAACTAATATAAAGGCAACAGGAAAGGAAAGAACACGCACAACAGAAAGAAGCAAATTCGAAATTTTTAATTTTCACTCCAAAGCTATAAACTGGGAAGATGTGACATCCAGCATGGAAGTATTAGATTGGAAAACCATTTTCGAGGCCAAGACAACGGAGGAGAAGACGTTAGAAATTGTGGAAAAACATGTCCCAAAGATACAACAAAGAGGAAAGAGAAGCAGGTTCGAGAAACAAAAGAGGGCACTGTTTCGAACGAGAAAAAGAGTGCAAAATTAAGTAATTGTAAAGATAACAACATCAGAAAAATATTAAATTATAAACTGCAAAGTATCGATGTCGTTATACAGGAACTAATCGAGAAGCATACAGAAAAAGAAGACGACGACACTATAGAAGCGATAAAGACTAACTCAAAGTACTTCTATAATTTTGCAAAAAGAAAGTCGAAAAACCATGCGACTATTGGACCTTTAAAAAATGAGAACAGTGCTTTATCTGATGATCTAACAGAAGTATCTGAAATATTAAGAGCTTAGTACGAATCATCTTTCAGTATCCCAAAAACTGACAAATTGATATGCGATAGAAACGCGTTCTTTGAAGAAGAACCACAAGGGGAAATATAATGGATTTCGACTTTACGACGGATGATATTACACAAGCCATAGGGAAACTAAAAACACACTCGGCGGCAGGACCGGATAAATGGAATGCCACACTGATCAAACACTGCAAGAATGCAATCGCTGAGCCCCTATACTGGATATGGAGACGATCACTAGACACGGGAGAAATACCGGGCATCCTGAAGAGCGCGAACATAGTCCCAATATATAAAGGAGGAGATCGATTCGAGGCCAAAAACTATAGGCCAGTATCGCTTACATCCCATCTCACTAAAATACTTGAAAGAATAGTTAGACAGAAAATCTATGACTTTTTAGAAACTCAGAAAAAATTCAATGATAACCAACACGGGTTTCGGTCAGGCAGATCATGCCTATCACAACTAATGGAACACTACAACAATTATTGATTAACTTGAAAGTAATGAAAACTATGATGTACTATACACAGACTTTGCTAACGCGTTCGACAAGTGTGACCACGGAATCATAATACATAAACTGAAATATTTGGGAATAACAGGAAAAGTAGGGAAATGGATATATAATTTCCTTAGTGAGCGGCGGCAAATCGTTACAGTACAAGGAGTATCTTCATCAGAATCAGAGGTCCTCAGCTCAGAACCACAAGGAACAGTATTAGCTCCACTACTCTTCATAATCATGCTAACTGACATAGATGAGGACGTTACCAGAGACAGCACAGTAACATCTTTTGCCGATGACACAAAGATCAGTAGAAAAATAAGAAACCCAGAAGACATAGGATCTCTACAAACCGACATAAACAGAATCTACAAGTGGACGGAAGACAACAATATGAAGTTTAACACCGAGAAATTTCAGCTATTACGGTACGGAAAAAGAGAAGACCTAAAATCCATGGAATATTATACCCCAAATGGACAGGAAATTCAGAGAAATTCTAGAGCAAAAGATTTAGTGGTTGTAATGACAGATGATGCGAAATTTGAAACACAAAATAAGATAGCAGTAAACAGAGCAAAGAGAATAACGGGACAGATATTGAGAACCTTTAAACGAAGGGATAGGAATGTAATGATTCCTCTACTGAAAACCCTGATCATACCCAAATTGGAATACTGCTCGGTCCTAACATCCCCATATAAAAAAGACATTAGACAGCTGGAAGGGATTCAGAGAAGCTTCACAGCCAAGATCAACGGGTGCAAAGAAGTAAATTACTGGGAAAGGTTACGCGAACTAGACTTATATTCACTGGAAATGAGAAGGAGAGACACCATTATTTACACTTGGGAAATAATGGAGAAACTAGTCCCTAATCTTACTCTGAACCCTATAACTCCCCAAACAACGGTGGAAAGTAGAAACGGTAGACCAAGGGTCGGGGAACTTTTTTGGGTATTACCCAAAAATCTATTTGAGTAAAATGAAATTACCCCCAGACTTCAAAGTAAACAAGACCAAGCCAATTGCTCTTAAAATTGTTGCATATGGTATACAAAAAATTCAAATTCAAAAAATGTTTATTGGATCCATTATTATGGAGAAATAAAAAAAAGCCACACATGCTGGCATTAAGAATAGCACACAAACAAAATTAGTAAAAAGGATTGAAGAACTGAAGAATTTCATTCAAAACATCTCCACTTCAGGTTTTGGAAAAATGATGGCGTTTCATTTTTGATACATCATCAAAATCAGGACGTAAATTCGTAATATTCTAAAATTTAGAATAACGCCACATTTACGTAACAAAATAAAATAAAAATATACAAAAAAAATATCAGCACAAAGTGTCAAGCACTAAAAGCACCTCTTCGTTTCATGATACCATACACACGACTGAGGCTCTGAGGGAAGTGTCTCTCATACCGCACGCATTACCCCCAAAATTTTTAAATTTACCCCTGTTCCCCGACCACTGCGGTAGACTGTGTCGTATTCCCAAATTGAAGACGAGACAGGAAACATCCTTAACCCTGAAAGAAAATAGTTTTGTAGTGAGAGGACCAAAACTGTTTAATCAGTTGCCCAAAGACCTAAGAAACACGAAGGAAGTTGCAGTGGACATCTTCAAAAGAAGACTAGACGCCTGGCTCAGAACAATCCCCGATGAGCCGGGCGTACCTGGCTATGTGAGGTGGAGAGCGCAAGAATCCAACTCACTACTTCACCAGGCCAACTCAAGAGGAGGGGCGACAAGCTTGACCTTCGCGAAATGAGAAAACATCGCGCGAAACCTTTGTAAGGTTGTATATACACACACACACACAGTGTATATATATATATATAATATATATATATATTATATATATATATATATATATGTGTGTGTGTGTGTGTGAATATATCACGAAAGCGCTCTGATTTCGTGTTTCTTTTTCCTTTTCCCCTGTGGTCGTTTGCTTATTAATAAGATCACGTGTTATTATGATTTTACTATATATATATATATATATATATATATATATATATATATATATCAATGGCGACGAAGGGCGTCAGGCAGGTCAGGCTGAGCCCGACCTGTTATTTCTCCTGCTAGGGACTTAAAAAAAATAACAAAAAACTAACAATACACAATCCCATCTCTTGTGAAGTTGTCAGGCTAAAAATTTCCATCCATCCATCTATCACCTAAACCCCATTTCCCCAGTGAGGGTGGGGAGAGAGACGCGGGAAGAGAGAAGGTATGTGGCTAAATATTTTGAGTTATTAGCATATGTACTGTGACTGTACATAAAGTTAATTATTATTGTATTATTATGCATCTTCTCAACTAACAAAGCCTTACAACTCGCACAAAAATGCACAATTCCACGTCTTGTCAGGCAAACAATTTTAAGCCTGACGTCTTTCTTTGAAACATGTTATGATGTAAATCTTATGATTTATTTTATTTATAATGTTATAAAGTCATTTGGATATTCACTATACGTAAAGTTAATTAGTATTTTAATTGATTTATTACTTTTTATCCACCGAATAACTAAGTATTTAATGTTCGAAGTCAGACAAATTCCCATCTGCCTGACGACTTGCTGCCGTGCCAAATATATGTTATTATCTTGAATTACTAAACATTTAAAAGCAATATTTGCATATCATACTGGCAGTTGGGTATTTCTATATATTCTACTTTTGCAGAGTAGAGTAAATTTTAGGAAATTTAATACACAACATATGGAAAGTGTTCATTTTATATAAAATCTGTCACATCTGCGTCATGACTGTCACATGGCTTAACTCACATGGCTTAGTTCTCAGTGTGAGTTGGCCTTTATTCGTGTTCTGTGTATCCTAGCTTGTGAATTTTGTCATGAAATGTAATATAAAAGTATTTGTGTTTTGGGTAGCCTAATTTGTAAATTTAATCATGGAAGGCGATATTATATGAGATTTAAAATCGAGGCCATTTAGTAGAAGCAGCATCGAAGAAAAAAACTGATAAATTTATAATTCAAAAAGGTCGGCCTTTACCAGTTCTGGCGTGTAAAGTGGGCAATAGATCTTTTCAGACGAATTGGTATTCTCGAATTGACTGGTTATGTGGAAGTATTGACAATCAAAAACTTCATTGTTGGCCGTGCTTGTTGTTTAAACCAAAAAGAAAAACAATCTTGGACTGATCAGGGCTATAGTAGTATGAAAAACATTTTGGATGACAGTGCTGTTCACGCAAAATCTTCCTCTCACCTTAGCAATTTTAAAGCTTGGAAGTGTTTTGGAAAAACCAGTATTGAAAGTGCAATTAGCAGAACATATGAGATAGAAAGAGAAAATCACAATCAGAAAGTTGATGAAAATAGACAGTATCTGAAGCATTTAGTGAATGCTGTTTTATATTTAAGTAAGCAGGAATTAACATTTCGCGGACACGACAAAAGCAGTGACAGTAATAATAAGGGCAATTAAATAATAAGGGCAATTATAGAGGGCTTTTAAGTTATTTTGCAGAGCTAGACAGTGTTTTAGCCAGTAGATTAGTTGCAAAGGAAGAATCTTCAGGGTTTTCTGGGTTGTCGAGTACCACACAGAATGAACTTACAACTTCGATTGATAAAGTTATTGGTAACATTATTCACGAAGAAATCGAAAAGGCTCCGTTTATTTCGATTCAAGCTGACGAAACTACAGACAGTTCTGTTCAGTGTCATTTATCAATCATTATTAATTACGTTCATAATTACGATATCAAAGAGCGTTTTAATGGTTTTTTCAATGTAAGTGTAGACAGAAAAGCTAGTGGTTTAGTGCAAACAATGTCAAATTGCTTACAGTCATTTAGTAATGTTGAAAATAAATTAGTTAGTCAAACATATGATGGAGCTGCAGTGATGGCTGATGAATTAAACGGAGTGCGAGAGAAACTAAGACAGTACGGTTACAAATATTGCTAATTTCATTCACTGTTATGCGCACACACTGAATTTAGTTATTATTAAAGTAGCGAATCATTTACCAGGTGTCAAACTTTTTTTCTCTCACTTGAAGGCATTTAATAAATTTACCTCCTCACGCACAAAGAGAAGGAGTGTATTCAATAATTTTAAAGTGACCATTCCAAGTTTAAGTGAAACACGCTGGTGCTATCGGTCAAGAACAGTATCAGCTATATTACGCCAGTGTGGAGCATTGAAAGAGGTTGTATATATATATATATACCAGTGGCGACTGGCGTATAGGAGCGATGGAGCGGTCGCTCCCCCTTGCTTGAAACGATAAATATTAATTTAACAGATAAAAAATATATTAATTTTAAGATATTAAAATAAATATTCTTGAAATATATTTTAAAAATTCATGTGGCATATCATGATTCATGAGGCATTTTGAGTAAGCCTTCATACAGTACATAATATTCTAAACTTATAGCATAGCTTCAAACAGCGTACCGCTGTTTGAATACAAAATAATATTGCAGCCAAATGGAGCGATAGATTTTTCGCTCAAGTAAATATAAATTATATTTTACTGTTGTAATGAAAATATAAGTACAATCGCGAATTTTTTTTATAATAACTTTTTTTTACTAATAGTTACTTCAGTAATAATGATATAAGCCATTTATATGTATTTTATTAAAAGTATTACTTATTTGTAATTAACTAGAATTGTACGTCTGGCATAGCCGCATATGTTAATACAAGTATAGTACTCTTGTGAGCGGCAGTTGGATTCGCACTAGCCTATTGTGAGTCCGTGTTGTCGTACAGTGGTACATTATTATAGTCAAATTTATTATAGTCAAATTTATTCAACAATTATTTTTATATTTTATTAAAATATTTTTTTAATACAAATTTATGGCTTCTTTTGACATATCAGTACCGTACGGAAGCACCATGTGATTGTTTATGTACTAGAATTCTAAAAATTATAAATTTTATGAAATCGCACCCCCATACATTCATACCACGAGTCGCCACTGATATATACCGTATATATATATATTTTTTTTTTTGAATGATGAAATCTCGTGGGATGAAGATAGTTTAAACCAGGCTCTTAACCTTTAAGCAAAACTAGATGACTTTTTATTTATGTTTTATATTTGCTGCTTTGAAGAATTACTTAGCAATGCTCAAAAACTATGTGATGTTTTCCAGTGCAGGATAGTGGACATGGAATTTGTAAAAAAGAAAATTAATGATTTTATTAGTTTTCTAGAAGGAAAAATCAATGACAAAAGTTATAATGAAATTCTTAAAAAGACATGTGACGTAGTAAGTTGTCCGACCATTCCTCCACCTACTAAGAGACTCGGAGGAAAAGGGACAGACTTTAAAGAAATTTACTTTAGCATTCTGAATACCTCTCTAACAGTCTTGAAGGAACGATTTGAATGCATTCAGGAGTTCTCACTTTTTGAGCTGTTGAATTCATTAATGTTTGTAGTATATAAAGAAAATTTCCCCAAAAACTTAATAAAAGCACTTGAATACAAGTACAGTAATCTATTGGACGTAAAAGCTTTAACGTCAGAATTAAAATGCATCTATCAGGACTCCGATTTTTTTTCATTGCAAGCATGCAAAAGAAATTTTAAAGTTTTGCCTTGACCTTGAATTTACAACAGCCTTACCTAAAACGATCAAATTAATTCGGCTCCTTTTGACAATCCCCGTAACCAGTGTGTCGACGGAAAGAAGTTTCTCAACGATTAGCAGAATAAAGACGTACCTACGGAATACCATGTCAGAGGAAAGGCTGTCTAGTTTAGCAAGAACTGTCATAGAGAAAGAAATTGTAATATCGCTAGAGAAGAATAAAATGTTGCACGACAAAGTAATTGAAGAATTTGCATTAAAACCAAGAAGATTGGAGTTCATGTATAAATAAATTAAATAAGATAAGGCAATGTTTTATTTCCTAAATTTATGCCAGTTAAAAATATTCTAATTATCATACATAATACATATTACAGTGAAGCAAGTAACAAATTATACAATATATATATATATATTATATATATATATATATATAATATGCTTCCCGGGCTTTTTAGGCATTGCAATGTACTTAAACTTTTGGATATTAATGTAGTATTTTCATATAACAATATTGTGAAAAATATCATAGTAAAAAATAGCCCTACCAATTTCAGGCATTATCTATAAAATTGGGTGTAAACAATGTGATTCCTTTTACATAGGTCAGACGGGAAAGGATTTGCACACACGTATAAAACAGCATCAATATTCCGTTAGAACAGGACAGTTGTCCAGTGCTCTTTTTGTCCATTTGTCAGAGTTATCCCACTGTATTGATTGGAATAATGCTTCAGTTTTTTTCACTCTAGCAACATTGTTAATAGAAATATTCTTGAGTCTGCCATTATCCAACTTTCAAATAACTTCAACATAAGCAAAGGTCTTTTTCAACTCGATCCTGTTGTTTTGAATTCCTTCAAAACAGATTTAGATAAAAAGGGTAGGACGCTAAATCTTTGGTAAACTTGTATGCTACTTTATTAACTTTTAATCTTCATTTATTTTTATATATATCGAAACTTGACTATAAAAGGCAAAGTGTTAAAACCCGGGCAGATTTCCAGTATAAATTTGTATTTTATAATTCATTTGATCTTGTGCTAAAAATCGATATTTTAACTTACAAATCTGTATGCCTCTTTGTTAATCCTTTAATTTTTATTTTTACTTTTCTGTTTATTGCATATATTATATATAATATATATATGTGTGTGTGTGTGTAGATATGTATGTATGTATATATATATATATATTACATATATATATATATATATATATATATATGTGTTTGTGTGTATGTATGTTATTTATTTATTTTTTTTCTTTCTGTAACCTATATATAGGCTGTAACCTTTATGTACTTCAGTGTTCTTGAGGATGTCATTAGACGAAAGCGCTTGAGCACCTTTTTGTGTTTCCTTTCCTGCGTGGTTTTATTCATCATAAATATTTTTCACGTGTTACTTTCGTGAAATAATTTTCATATATATATATATATATATATATATATATATATATATACAGGGCCGGATCTAGAAGTTGCGAGGCCCTAGGCAGATCTAGAAATTGCGAGGCCCTAGCCCTATATATATGAAAATATGGACTTAATTATCGGTACTATACCAGCAATATTAGAATCCCGCATAGACAGAACTATGCCAGCACTTAAAAATTAAACCAAACCAAAATAATCACGCATGGAAATTGTATAAGAAATATAAATAAACCATACAAATAAGTATAAATTATAATATGAATCAAGATTTGTATCGAAAATATAAGAATGATTTCTAAGATTTATATAATATTATAGATAATGACTTTCCATAGTATACAAACGTTTTTCATATGTGATGTACGTAAATTATAAGAGATGTTGACATTTCATTTTTTATAATAGTGAGCGATCGACTTATCAGGCTAAATAAGAACACCGGACAAAAAATTAGTCACCCCTAATAGCACCGATAGTAGGAAGTTCAAGGTCACACAGAGGGCGCTGATGTAGCATTGGTAAGTGGCAAGTAGCGGTGACGTAGCACACAGGATCAGATCTGTTTCGTGAGGTGGTGAAGAACAAAGTGAGTGTTGGATATAGTCGCAAAATGGGTCGTGAGGCAGACGTTACTCAGTGGCAAAAAGGAGCCATCGTGTTTGGCAGAGCCCACGGACACGAAATGTCTGAAGTAGCCCAATTTGTTGGTGTGTCAACGCGTACTGTCCAGTGAGTTTACAAAGAGTGGTGTAGTTCGCAATCAACTGACAATCGACGGCGTAACTGTGGCCGGAAAACAATTCTCGACAATAGGGGCCGCCGCCATGTTTCTCGTCTTGTAATTGCAAATCGTTTTCAAACCAGAGAACAATTGCTCCAAGAAACCAATGAGGTTCTCCAGCGACCAATTTCCGAACGGACATTGCGACGAGAACTGCATGCGATGGACATCTGGAGCAGGGTACCACGGAAGAGGCCGCTGTTAACAGCAAGTCACAAATTGCTACGTTATAAATGGGCTCAGAGGCACAAAAACTGGACTGCGGCAGATTGGAAACGTGTAATTTGGTCCGATGAGTCCCGATTTTGTTTGTTCTCCAATGATGGGAGGCGACGAGTACATCGCAGGTCCAATGAAGCCTTTAATCCTGAATGCGTCGAAGGTGTTGTTCAGGCTGGAGGTGGTTCCGTGATGTTCTGGGGATGTTTTTCGTACCACGAAATGGGCCCTCTCGTTCCAGTGACGATGAATTTGAACCAGCAGGCGTACCTCCGCCTACTAAACTCGCCGGATTCGTGCGGTTATCACGGCCAGAGGCGCCGTCACACGTTATTAGGTACATTCTGAGAGGGGTGACTAATTTTTTGTCCGGTGCTTATATATATATATATATATATATATATATATATATATATATATACAGTATATACAGGCCCGGATTTAGCTATAGGCGAACTAGGCGATCGCCTAGGGCCTCGCTCAAGCCGTTTTGCGCGTTCTGTTCAAGTGATATTAATGATTTAGAACTCTATGAAGAACTTAAAGTACTTTGCAGGTTTATACCTGAGAAATGACAAATACCATAGTTTTTCTTTTTCATGTTGCTAGCCCAGAAGAGTTCCTTGTTCCATGCACGGTCTGTGTTTAAGATATGTTTCTCAGGGGACCATTCTGAGTTTGTGTATATTAAACGGACGTGTTACGTGCCTTGAAAAGTGGACGCTCAATGTCCCGGTTGAGGTTTAAGTTTTGTTTTTTTGGCTAAAAATACAATAGTTACCCCTTTTTCTTTGATTTATTCAATCCGACGTGAATGCAACGAGTCTTTTACTTATACAGAGGTTCTGAATGTAGTGGGACTAGGCTTGCTTTAAACCCTAGATCCATGTCCCAAATCTGGATCCTGTCTGCTTTGCAGATAGCTGGTGAGGGAAGCTATATTTATGGGACCTCTTTGCGAGAGACCCGTTGCCCACGTCGGGCTAGCATCATGAAAAAGAAAAACTGGTATTTGTCATTTACCATTACTTATTCAGACTATAGTGGATTTAATTTCCCAGAAGAGTTCCTTGTTTCATGCACGGTCTGTGTTTAAACATATAGTTTCTCAGGGGACCATTCTGAGTTTGTGTATATTAAACGGACGTGTTACGTGCCTTGAAAAGTGTGACGCTCAATGTCCCGGTTGAGGGTTTGGTTTTGTTTTTTGGGCTAAAAATATAATAGTTACCCCTTTTTCTTTGATTTATTCAATCCGACGTGAAATGCAACGAGTCTTTTACTTATATAGGGTTCTGAATGTAGTGGGACTAGGGCTTGCTTTAAACCCTAGATCCATGTCCCAAAGCTGGATCCTGTCTGCTTTGGCAGATAGCTGGTGAGGGAAGCTATATTTATGGGACCTCTTTGCGAGAGACCCGTTGCCCACGTCGGGCTAGCATCATGAAAAAGAAAAACTATGGTATGTCATTTACCATTACTTATTCAGACTATAGTGGATTTAATTTTCCCAGAAGAGTTCCTTGTTCCATGCACGGTCTGTGTTTAACATATAAATTTCTCAGGGGACCATTCTGAGTTTATATATATATATATATATATATTAGGGTGACAATAAAAATCGAAAGTTGGAGTTTTTTATTGGCCATTTGTTCAATGCTGCTACTACATGAGAAAACAATGTACTGTAAATATTAGGTCATTCAGATAATATTTAAGGGTGTCTCAAGTGGGTAAATAATTCTCCTTATAACAAAAATTAATTATTCATTACCTAGTAAAAATAAATTAATATTTTTTTTTAATTAATGTAAATAAACGTTAGTTTTAGTTCATAAGGTTTAAGTGCAGGCGTACTCCAATTGTAATAAGTAAATAATATATTTACTATAATATATTCCAGGGTGTCTTTCATTCAATTGTAGACCACCCATTAATTCTTGCTTTTCCTCAAGCCATACCCCTTTTTCAATGTACCAGGCTGAGACTTCTATGATCCTCAACAACCTGCAAGAGATGTTGGCACTGTTCTTCATTCTTCGTAATCTTTGTATTGAAGGCCTGGATCAAGGCAATTCCCCTCTCTGCCATGTCATTGACGACTTTAGTCCTTCAACTATAGTCAAACCAGTCTTGAAATCTTCGTCGTCCGGCCAGGTCTCTGTTCCTTGGACAAGAAACCATCATTAATTTTTAGAAGTTCAAAGAGAAGCTTTGATCCTTTCGAGGCAACTCCGAGAGCTGCTTTGTTGAAATGGAAGAAACAGCAGGTATTGGGGCTCGCTTTGGAGGATCTTCAGCAGCTTCTTTTTCGAGGATTGATCGAGCGATATTCTTTTTCGTCGTTACATTGATACCTTTATCAAAGAGTGCGAGATCAATCAAGTACTCGCTGAGGTACCATAAGTGACGACCGAGGGCACTAAGGCAGGATGCTGAGATCTTTCATCGTGGTACTTTGCTAGGTCTTGAAGAAGCTTCAAATCGTTCGCGGGAGCAGATGAAGGACGTGGCCGTGAACCACGCGCTGACATATAACTCCAGGGCAAAAATACAAATCGTTTTAAGCCAGACATTTCACGAGTTGTAAGTCTGAACTGATGGGAAAGCAGCAGGATTCTTAATGAATAAA